>JAABNY020000082.1:12545507-12562645 GCA_015164015.2 Brevimyrus niger
GAGAGAGAGAGAGAGAGAGAGAGATAAAATACATATATGGAGGATGAGAGTGGGTTTTGGAGTCAGAGCACCGGATCAGCCACCATCAAGCACCGGATCAGCCACCATCAAGCACAGGATCAGCCACCATCAAGGGGATAAGCACCATGCTCAAGGGTCGAGAAGTGGTATGAGTACTCTGCTAGCTACAGGGATGAATACAGCATGAATGCCATGGCAGATTCAGAGGGCTCAGCACTTTACAGGGGTCCTTGAGTACATAAAATTGGCCACGCCCCTGGCTACAGAATCTGAACCCCCTAATCATCTACACATAGATCACTGTCCTTATGTTATATATTACATTTATATAAAATATAACATATTTACTGTATGCACTAGAAGATGACAACAGAAACTGAAATTACGTCTGATTCTTCATGTCAAATAGGACTAGGTCTATGCAGGGCCATGGCCAATAGGAACAGGGACAACTAACCCAAAGCCGGTTAGTGCCTTCAGCAGCACATGATCTGGAAAACCTACCGAATGGTGAGCCGGTGGTGTGGTCCACCCCAGGCTCGGAGCTGACGTTGGCCATTTCTAGCCTCCATCTATAGGAGCTGCTACTCACATCTTTCCATCCACAGGAGTGCAGGTCAAAGTTACAGGACCCTGTAGGATCAGAGAAAAGATCACATACCAGTGACATGGGATTCGACCATGGTTGCCACTCTGGATCTTTAAAAGGTCTGGGAACAAATGCAGCTCAAGAGATCAGCTTGACCATCACACAGGCTTAGTCCTGCACCCAGTCGGTCTGGTCTCTGATGAAAACACCAGCTCATGGGAGCAGCGGATCCAGCGACTTGCCGCAGAACTCTTCATCCGATCCATCGGTGCAGTCACTATGGTAATCGCAGATGTTCTCCTGGGAGACACATTCTTGGGAAACACACTGGAACTCTCCTTCATGACACCCGTGACCTGCTGCTGAAACAGACAGGCCAGCATGCCAGGGAAAGTCCCAGTGAACAGTCTGCATTGGCTGAAATGTTTTTCAAGCAGATATGAGAACATGGTGAACTCTGATAGGCCATCATCCCTGAGTATCTGGAGAGCACGTACCTGTCACATGTAGAGCCCAGAGCAGGACCTCCAGAAAGCCAAGGAAACCTGCCAATCGAAGAACAACATCATCGACAACCAATCTGTGCCGTGATCCAGAGCTCCAAGGGGTAAATGACACATGATACCACGGGCAACGTTAATGTTCAACCTTAAAATGAACACACAGCTTCCTACCTCCACTATACACATAGTTTTTTGGGGAAGTTTTTGTTGTAAAGTCAACAGTAGTTTTTTTGAGACAAATATAAACAGTACTGTTGAAATCTGATTGAATACCTTGCAGTCGCTCTTTAATAAATTTGATGGGACTGGGGGAGACACAGTGTATGCAGCAAACTGCATCACTAAGTAACTCAGAAGTACAGCAATCTTGAGCTTCCTTTAATACTGTATTTGTCATCCTCTCTGGGTTTTCTGCACCACATTTCTTACCTGTTGCTCCACTGCATCCTTTGGCTTTCGTCACCAGCAGTATCACGATTCTCACCCTTGCTTCACATATTTTCGTGACACACACAGATTATATCTTGGTAAAATAACTAGCTAAGTGTCTAGCAGAAAATTTATCTTCTGTTATTCTGATACTCTATTACTACACGAATGTTTCCTTTCATGTCGGGGATTGTGGAGAATGAGACACCAGGACAGAAGACCCAGAGAGTGTCACTTAAACTGCAGATCCCCACCACACACATAATCACTGGCATATGCACAGTAACGGGCTCACAGTATCTGTGGGGCAGGTAAAGTCCTGTCTTCAGACAGCCGATCACATGTGTTTTAATCGAACCCCCGTTGCATGGGGGTTCTCCCACATTCAGCCGATATTGGCCAGCCCCCTCTCCTACACCCCCAGGCCCCTGAGCTCTCTCCCCCCTCATGGAGCGCTGGATCTGGTGTCCGTGAGTCAGGGTAGAAAACCCAGCAGTCTGAAGCATCTTACCTAGCAGCAGGTGAGCTGACCTTCCCATGCTGTGTCAGAAAGGGTCAGACGGAGGCAGGCGCAGCCCTCAGCCTACACGGCGAACGTCGTCCCTCTACAAAGAATCAATTAGCAGCCTAACTTATAGTCTTTATCTGGGTCTCTCTCCTGGATTACCTCATCCGTGCTGAAGCTAAAGTCCACTGTGAACTCAGCATGCCCTGCTTGGAGGACGCGCCCCTGACTGCTACAACTTTCAACATCATTAACACAGACCCGCCAACACAGACTCAGTGTCTGGTTTGTTTTGCTGTGGGTTTTCCTTTTGTTGATCCCCAGACATTGGCACTTTGCTGTCGTTTTTCCATAGTGTGCTTGTAAAAACACCTGTATACTTCCATATTGCAAGTACAAATGCTACAGTTTTATGCCATTTGTTCACACATTCTCATACTCTTAACCTTCCTATGGTGTTCGGGTTGACACCGACCTGTTTGTAAGTTTAAAATGTATAAAAACACCACATAGATTTGTGTACTGCATCAAAGCTTTTTGACTTTGTCAGGAACCTCTATTTAAACAAAATAAATTAAAACATTTTTTCATTCGGCAAGAAATGCCCAGATATGTAAGGCAAGATAAGACCAATTCAGTTTCTTTATAAAATTCTCTTGAGGTTAATTTTACTTTTTTTTTATTGAATATAATTATTGTTTTGAGGATATTTTATGGCTGATTTAAGAAACGGGTTGGCATTGACCCTTCTAACATAAGAGACAGACATATGACAAAGGTTAAGCATCTGACATGCACAAAAGCAAGATATACAAAATTACAGTAATTATATATACCGAGACACAGTGTGTGGTTAGAGTATGGAATGGTCTTCCTGCTAGTGTAGCGGAAGCTAAAAACTCTGGGTTCCTTTAAATCAGAGCTATATATGATTTTAACAACTCTGAGATATTAGTTAAGTTCTCCCCAAACAAAATTGATGGGCCCAATGGCCTCCTCTCGTTTGCAAATTTCTTATGTTCTTATGACACTGATATCCACCTGGCAAAGAGAAGAGATCTGATCGACATAAGGACTTGCCAGCAGAGGGCAGTGTTGACTAAACACTGGACTGTGTGTGGTTCAGAAGGACTAACATGAGTCAATGAAAGTTATAAAGTTTTAAAGTCAAGCTTTTATTGACCAATTTTATAACCAAACAATTATCTGATAATTTACTCATGCAAAGAAATTAAACTCTACAATGGTTACCAACAACTCTAGTTGGAACTGGAGTGCTGAAATTGTTACATTTAGGCCATAGAAAAATCCACTGAGGAAAACAAGACAAAGTCCTCCTTCCTAATTCTCACTCTCCTAAAGGGATTCTGTGAGAAGCTATCAGATCCGAGGAGCAACATCCACATTCTTCTGTATAATAGGCTGTAATTCATGAAACACCAGACTGGGACTTGCTTGTGTTTTCTGAGTAACGTGTTGGACATCCAAGATGTTGATGTTATTCCTTATAAAATAATGCAATTTAAGCACAGCTCTTTTTTTAACTTAATATCGCACAAAAGATGAAACATCAAAGCTGCATGATGTTTATAAATTATGGAACAGATGTTATATTAAAAGTATTTTACTAAAACCAACTCTGCATTATGTACTTACAGTATGTAAAGAGACAGACAGGTAAATATGGGGAGAGACAGGTAAATACGGGGAGAGACAGGTAAATGGCATAACAGTCACAAACATGTATTTTATTTTAGTTTGCAGCCACCTGGGAGTCTTTATAATCCCGTAGCAGGGAATCGCATAAATGCCGATATTTCTGTACTTCTGCAGCTAGCTGGTCTTCAAATCCATGAGCCATGTTTTTTTTTTTTTTTTTTTTTTTTAAGTCCAGTCAGAGGGGGTGGGGATGTTTTCTCAATATGTGTGCTTGACTATACTTGTTGTCTCACATACCTGTTGTATGTCATCTTCTTGCTAAAAACTGGTTCCCATGCTAAAAACAAAAGTACAGGGGAGGTATCATGGGGTTGATCTGGTTGGTAAAGATGCAACAATGTGTCTTGATATGTGGAACAGAGCAAGAACAACATCTGGGAATTTTTACCATCAACTATACTTCTATTATTGAGTATTGAAACTGTACTCCGAGTAACGTCAAATGAGTATGAGGGAACACGAGTATGCATATGAGCACCTGAGGTCTCTATGCCTGACCTGAGTGACGAGAATCACAGCACAGCAGCGTACACTGTGCAGTAAGTATCAACCACCTTTAACAAATAAATATGCTTATTTTGTTTTAAATGTTAGCTAACTTACCATTAGATCCTAACAATACAGAAATGCTAAAAACTACCTTAGTAAAAGGAAACATCAGCAGTTCACATCAAGAAAACTGCAACTGATCTATGAGGCAGACGCATGGCAGAACAGTGTTGTGTTGTTCAACCAGAAGCAAAACAAAAATGAACAACAAAAACTGATTGCAAAATGACCAATTCCTCCGGCAAGTCTACAGACAAATCAGAGGCAATGCAAAGTTTGGACTGAAACACAAAATGTCTGGGAAGCAAAACAAAACTACAAACAAAAATGTCTCTCTGAGGCAGGAGGATCAACAACAATTCCTCTGTATGGCTACCTGTCTGTACATATGCAGTCTTGCAGAATGTAGAACTGGGGGAAAAACTAAGTGACCACTCCATATCTTTTTAAATAAATCTGCATTTTTAAATGATGGTTTAATCCTGGTTCTGCTGGCAGAGAGTTACACTGAGCAGCAGGCTGCTTCCAGGTGACACATTTCTAAGACAGCAGTACACAAGAACAAGGAGAAGCAGGAGACACTGGGAACGCAAGTGCACTGTCAGGGAAGTTCGTATCAGGCTCCTAGAAGCAGGAGTGAAGACAAGGAAGAAGCCCTATATACTGTGTGTGTGTTTGTGTGTGTATATATATATATATATATATATATATATATATATATATACACACACACACACACACACACACAGTGTATACAGTGTATGCTGGGGGTATTGTCCAGCGGCAGCAGTAGTAACATTTACAGTGTAGCCATGGTTGCCAGTGATGGTTAATGATGGATGTAAGTGTTCCTTCTCCATGCCCCCGCATCGCCATGTTGTCTGTCCCCCGTGTCCCCGTCCCCGTCACTGTGAGGGGTCCACTGGGACCGGGAAAAGCGACGTGACTGGTGACCGTGTGGCTCCACGTTCTGGCTGTGATCCACTTTCTGAGATGCGGCTCTGTAAGCCCCGTGTGGCTCATCGCCACGGTGACGGTAGTGATGGTGGTGATGGGTGCGCCCCCAGCGTAACGGTGTACCATGATGCAGCTGGCTCTCCTCTTCCTCTTCTTCCTCCCATTGCTGGTTTTCCTGGTGGGGGGGCACCCTGCCTTCTTTCCCATCCTGGGGATTCTGCTTCTTGCTGAGCAGGATGTGCTGCCTGGGGTGTTCTGGTTGTGTGTGAGCGGGGCGGTCTTGGGTACGGTGAGTCCTCCTGACCTCGGGCCGGAGCAGGCGCTTTTCTTCCTCCTCCTGCTCCCCCCCCAGATCCCCCCCTTCCTCTCCATCATGCTCCTGTTCCTCCTGGGCTTTTTGGTGGTGGGACATTGTAGTTCTCTCATACTTCTGGACATTCACACACACACAACGAAAAAGGTTAGCTGGCTGTACGCACACAGCGCTAACTAGCTAATTAGACATGGGGATTTAGCGATTCATTAAATTGTGATGGTGTATCTACTGGAATCTCTGAGATACAATTATGCAAAAAAAAAAACTGTCTAAATTGACTTACAATTCAAAACAGAAAGCAATGAAAATATACACTAAAATGGTATACCATCTTCCCCAGTTTAAAATCCATATAGTTGCAATAATTTAGATACTAATAGGGGTTATCATTATTCTGACTGGCCTCTTTTGCAGGTTCTACTCTGCATGTGGAATGGTTATTTGAAGTTCTGGTATAATGAGAAAAGTCTCCATTTGTCATGTGACTTGAGATTTTTCAGGCAAAAAAATACTCGCATGCAATTGCCTGAAAATGGACACCAAATTTGTTTTATGACTATTCTTTTGTGTTCTGTTAAAACCTTATTCACGCACACACACACCCACTACTCCACACATAAATCCATTCCAATTTGTGGATACTGCAGTACCAATAATAACCACCTGAGGCAGTATTTTGATATCTATGAACGGGAGAATGGGATGGATGATTGATGTTGCACTCACCAGCTGCATCACTATCAACCAATGGCATTTCTCTTCTTGTTACTATTCCTGATGGAGGGAAGGATGAAGGGAGGCACAAAATGAATAAATGGGAGATGAGAGAAGCACAGCCAGCAGCCCAGACAGCATCTTCCGGTTCACTGGCACACGGACTGGACTTGGGGATTTGCGGCGTACGGATGGTGAAGGATCTGGATTTCGCGTCCGACAGGAATGCAACAATTAACTGCCACGTCTGGCATAAAGAACCCCCAGAAGCAGGTGCCTAATCAGTGAATAAATTACACTGCAGGATTGTGATCATTCCTCAGATTCCTTTGATGTTTGAATGTTTTTAACAGAGTTTAAATAGTAAGAGATATTCAGAATACATTGATACAGGGAGAAATGTTAGTAAATCAGTAATATATTTCAGTCTTTTCTGAGGAAAAAAATGTAGTCTTAAAAAAATAAAGCAAAACCGAAAGGGATGGAAAGCAGATGACTTGGTACAGATGGATGGCACTAATTTAGTAGCTAAAGAAATATTCATGCAAACAAACGGGGTTGAAATTGTTACAGTAGACCATAAAAAATCTTTTTTGCAGAAGTTCTGAGGTAAACAAGATGACAAGTCCTTCTTTCGAATTCTCACTCTCCTGTAACGGGTTTCTGTGAAAAGGTACCAAATCTTAGCAGCTACTTCTGCATTCTTCAGTATGAAAGGCAGTCACTCTTAAAACGACAGACTGCACACCAATGCACCAATGTCCTTTAACTCAATCATGTTGAAACCTTGTGACCATGGAGCATGGATAGATAAGTATGTGGTGTCTGTTGTCATTCATCTGTATATTACAATATATTTTAAAAATATCAGAAAATTATTTTCAGTATTTTAAATGTTGCAAATGTGCAAATCCACTATAAGGTGCATACAATCCAAATCAAAGATCTCAGCAAAATGCAATGAAGTCGCCACATCCTTCACCAACATCTCGTCACCTCTCTCCAAACAAGCCCATCCAAACCTTTAACTAGCTGGGTACCTGCAACTCCAAAGAGCCCCCAGCTGTGGGGATGGTTGGCAGGGTTGCTGCGGCCAGCCTGGCCAGAAGGTTGTTGGATTCCTGCTCATAGGGTGGGTGTGTGGCCTTCCAGTACTCCTCCAAGTATTCTGCTATGTGATCACACGCCTCATCCAACTGGTTCTCATCCAGGATGACGTCAAACATTTCCTGGAGACCGAACAATGACACTCTAGCGCTTTAAATTTCAAAAAGAGATCACTGACACCCTTCTAAGAAAAACTCAGTATCCTTAAATACTCAGTATCCCTCACCGGGTGGCACGATTACCCACAGCATTTATTTTAAGTAACACACGTCGTACTTGCAGTACTTGACAGCACTCACCGGGGGGCACTGCAGTAACTTATCAGTGGCCACCATCTGCATATTCATATGCTTTGCCTCGACCTTCCCTCTGGACTTTATGAGTTTTTGTAAAACCTTCAGATGTAGAGGAAGAGTCAAGAGTCAGGACGAAATGCTAGATTACATTACTGATTTCATTAGGTTTGGCAATTTTCTCCATTCTGGTTAATGTCCAGTGAAATGCCTGTCAACAGCAACTATAACCCTAAATCTGTAGCCTCTTCTAGTGTATTATTGCGTTACGGAATTTTCACAATTTATGACGATCCTGGAAGTTTTCACCTTGGGAGACTGGACCTTGATGTAGACCAGAATGGGTGCCAGGGAGCTCCTTGCTAACTGGTTTGGGTGATTGATAGTGTCAGCATCCAGAATCACCAGTTGCAGGCACCGGGCCAGCTCAAATATCCGCTCAATCTCACTCTGGACCTCGGCTGTGCAGAGAGAGAACATTACGAAATGATAACGCAACAATTCTTGAGGAAAAGAGAAATGTGCATAGTTATAGTTTAACAGCACATCGCAAGGCTAACAACACTCACTAACCAGCTCCCTTGCCAATACACTTATTTGTTAAACTAAATAATAATAATTAAATGTACGAGGATGGCTGTTCTGTCCTGTCTCCTGTCCTCTCCCACTTGTGTGGACCCTGCCTGGTAGGAGGCCCATAGGTACCCAGAGGCCCTCACCCAAGTTGGATCGCTCGACCATCCCCTGTTTGCTGGTGCTGTTTAGAATGGACGGTTTTGCCAGGGAAATGTCTGCTGTGACCCTGGTGATGGAGATCCTGGAAAAACAGAGGAGCAGACAGAAAGGGATATGACTAATACAGGGGAGCTGGGAAGGTTCTGGATGCATGTTGGCTACGCCAAACTACTGCATGTACCGACCAGCAATAATGAACACAGTTCCACTCACAATTAGATATTTAACAATACCAGCTCCAAATACAAGCTCCGCCGGTGGAGCTTTCTGCAAACGCAGGTGAGCAAAATGCATCTCTGAGCATTTAAGCTTTTGCTCAGTTAGAGTATCAGTGGACTATTGTTCTACGTTCTTTGATCACAATTTCACAATTTTCAAACTACGATTTGCCAAGGAAGTGAAACTCACTTTCCCTCAAACCTTTGCTTTAAGAAGTCAAACAGGGCTTTCTGCATCATGTCTGTGACCTGAAATACAAAATATGTATGAAGCAGTGCAGGGAAAGGAAAACAGGATCAGTCAGGCTGTTGCAGTGTCCCGTTTGTGTCAGCAGGGGGCGATGGCTCTTACCTCGTAGCCTTTCAGAGACGGGCCCACCAGCACCAGTGGTCGCATTGAGGGCACGACGTCGTAAGTTGCCATATTCTCACTCTGTAAGGGGGGACAGAGGTAAACACATTAAGACCATGTCCGTCCGTCCGTCCGTCCATCCATCCATCCATGTTTTGAAACTGCTGGTCCTATTCAGGGTCGTGGGAAGACCAAATCTTCAAACAAAAATGAAACTAGTGCTAAATGAGGGCTTGACCAAATTGGCCATTAAGGGAGCTTATTAAGGTTTTCCAGGCGCCATGGAGACCAATGACGATCTTCCATAATGCACTAAAGCAGTCATTTAACCAATCACCAGTAGCCAATCACCTTTTATAAAAATGCACACCCATCAGACTGCTGTTCCTGCCACCCGACCCCAGATAAGGGGAGGATAATGGATCAAGGGATAAACACCAATTAAAAATTGATCAGTCGTAAAAACGTATTTCCCACATGTTTTGGTTGTTTGGTGTATAACATAATATGTATCTTGTATGCATATAAAATAAGCATAATTCCCATCCACCCCACTGGAATTCTATATTTATTTAGGGTCTCATAGGTAGGCCTCAAAAACACCTTTTGGGTTGAGAAAACAAAAAATAAACATTTTGCCAGAAAAAAAATGTCCAAATTGCATAACTATTATGAGTACAAATGCAAACAACCAGCCAGTCAAAACCAAGTCCTAGTGACAAAAACAAAACAAATATATGACATACATTTATTTGTAATGATATAACATATACTGTAATAGCAACACAAAACAAAGGAGTAATACAAGCCCAAATGAAATCACTCCCCGATTTGAGGGTCGCTTCGTCTTACCTTCTTCTGTTTTGCCACTTTGGGGGATGGGGGGGAGGGGGGTGAACAGAAAGAGAGGCATATAAATTGGACACAATGGGAACTGGCCATTTCCTGGATCAGGATAGCCGGAGCCAATGGCAAACTTCAAGCTGGATTCAGACAGGCACAGATCTCCACTAGGGGGCAACAGCAACAACCGTGCTGGTACATATTAATACATATTCCTATTACAAATACCACAAATATATTATGAAAGTACTTCATGATACTCCATTAGTCCATATTGTGCCTAAGTCAGTATTAGTATATATTAATATACACTGCCTGTCCAAAAAAAAAGTCGCCATTTGAATTTTTTGTTGGGCTTTAGCTTTGGAGCGCATTTGTCATGGCATTGTTTCCACAGGCTTATGAAACATCTCACCCTTTATTTTCATCCAGATTTGCATTAATTTCTCACCGAGATCCGGGTTGAAGCACTCCATAAAGCCTCCTTCAGCACATCCCAAAGACCTTCAATGAGGTTAAGGTTATAACTCTGTGGTGACCAAGTCATGCGTGAAAATGATTACTCATGCTTCTTGAACCACTCTTTGACAATTTGAACCCAATGAATCTTGGCATTCTTGTCCTGGAATATGCCCATGACAACAGGGAAGAGAAGCATCCATTGATGATGGATGGAGGTGTAACCTGTCCAGTCAGAAGATTCAGGTACTCAGCTGACTTCACTTTACTGATGCATAATGTTGCTGAGCAGTAATAATGATCCAGTCATTGGCTCTTAAGTATTTGCTGATATAAATTCAAATGGTGACTTTTTTTTGGACGGGGAGTATATCGTCCATGTTTCTTATATAACATATATTAATACATCTTTCATGTATGACCTGTTGCCTGTCTTCTGGTTGCCTGGTGATTGGAGGGAGTGTTGGCACCAGCTTGTCATCTCCCCCCTGCTCCCCGTTTGTGTCTCAAATTTTACTGTATTCGACTCTCCCTGCTGCCCCCTGGAGGATGGGCTCCCCCTTCAGGTCTGGTTAGAGTTAGGGCTTCCTCTACTGCCCCCTGGAGGATGGGCTCCCCCTTCAGGTCTGGTTAGGGTTAGGGCTTCCTCTACTGCCCCCTGGAGGATGGGCTCCCCCTTTGAGTCTGGTTAGAGTTAGGGCTTCCTCTACTGCCCCCTGGAGGATGGGCTTCCCCTTTGGGTCTGGTTAGAGTTAGGGCTTCCTCTACTGCCCCCTGGAGGATGGGCTCCCCCTTTGGGTCTTGTTAGGGTTAGGGCTTCCTCTGCTGCCCCCTGGAGGACGGGCTTCCCCTTTGGGTCTGGTCCCTCCCAAGGTTTCTTCCTTCTTAGGAGTTTTTCCTTGCTACTGTCGCCTATGGCTCACTCACTGGGGGCTTTACGGTCGTGGGGGCAATGTAATGTTGTGATAATGCACCATACAAAAATAAATTTGTTTGTTTGTTCGCTTGAGAGAATTATAGCAGATTAATGAATATGAATGAACAGAGCAGAAGAAACCAGCATCAAACACAGGTCATTTTTCACTGAGCTTCCCGTTAGCAAACATTCATAAATTTACCAGAACGATATTCTGATGCTAGGATGGGAATGGTAGAATTCTGCACTGAATTTTCACTATGAAAAATATGTCTTAAAGTGATAAGAAACAGGGACAGAGTGCAAGCTGACACTAGGCTTAATTAGGCCAGTGGATGCAGTGGTTGAAGGGTAATGGTACAGTCATATCCGGCACCCTTATGAATTCTGCTAGCATATTGCTATTCACTTATGACTATGTATATTATGGTGGTATATGTGGCATTTCAGCAAAAGAATAAACGTGAAACAGGTACCAGCTAGGTAACTGGAAAATTATACAGGGGATGAGGGAGTCGAAAAGATGAGGACAGTGGAAAAGATCAAACTACTGCTCATGAACTTGGGTTGGGTAGCCAAACAATTGTGAGAGGCAGCGAGATATTTAGAAAATTATTCCAAAAAAAAGCTTGTAGAGTTTTATCATAAACATTGTATTCGATAAATCTTTTCAGCAGCTATCCTGTAGCATTTGCCAATAACTGAGGACTGCCTCTCCCGCAAATCTTATACTGAACGAGGATGCGAGACCTGATCAATATTTTTTGGAGGGTCTCCAGATAAATAGTTTGAGGACCACTGGAACTGGTGATCTGCGGGGCAGTAAAGCAGTGAGATACAGGTGGTCTTGCCCTACCTGACGAGGTGCGAGCAGCATTTGCCAGGGGGTTGTTTCCTCCGGATTTGCTGGGAAAGACAGAGAGCAGACTGTTTATACCTCTCCATACCTCCCACAGTCCAGCAGCACACCAGCTTAAATATCCATCCATTAGCCAAAAACCTTCCCATACATCAGCTCCAACACTTCCATACAATCCAAAAAAAAAAAAACCAAAACACCCCCATATTTCACTTCAGGTGGAGATACCCTCCTAAACTACCATACTAACACATATATTCAGTGGTACCTCAGTTCTCAAACTTAATCCATTCCGGACTCCAGATCCAATCCTAAAAAGTTCGAGTTCTGAATGAATTTTTCCCATAATAAATAATGGAAAACCAATTAATTGGTTCCCGGCCCCCAAATATTACACCCAAATATGTTTTTTTTAGTATCTAAATACAAAATGAACATAAAACAAGAGCATTTTTGTCTTAATGGCTTCCAAGACGATAAAGATCTTATCCCAACATTACCCCTGTCCTGCCATTACGCGATCGTCCGCTCCTTCTGCGTGCCACAACCCCTCATTGACCTCGTGTGACATCCCCATGTGATCAGCTGTTTCTGGTTGTTGTCATTAGTCCTCTGTATTAAGTCTGCGTTTCAGTTTGTTTCCCCAGTCCAGTCATTGGGTGCGTTCAACTTGCCTACAGTGCTGGCTTAAAGCAACGCATTCTGATCCTGATGCAACGCATTACGGTTAGATGCATTGCGACTTCTCACCCAGCTGCACAAACTGGAACCGCCTCTGTGATGACACACCTTCACCCTTATTGGCTGAAGAGTTTAGTTACATGCATGACATTTGTATCCCATGCAGTTAAGATGCGTAATCTTCTATTTCTCCTGAAAAACATCTAAAGCAGTGAGAACTGGTTTTCAGTTAATTTACTCTGCTTTATTTGGTTAATCGTCTAGTCTGTGAAGGTATTCAAGTAAGAATTGCATTGTAGTATGGCTCATTTCCTGGCGCGTACAATTTGTATTAGGTCAGCCTTTATGGTTCGACTTCTGATAATCAGATCGAGTTCTAGGTCAAACTGGTCTGTTTGACTTTCAAGAAATTTGAGTTCTAGTGAGTTTGAGAACCGAGGTACCACTGTACCAAGAATTACTAAGAAGGAAATTTGACAATTAGAAAAGGTTTAGCTAAATGTAGCCATATATCCATGTGTTCATTTCACCTGTGTGTCCATCCACTCATAGGAAACTGAGTTGTAAGACTGGTCATGTGATAGGAAACTGCGAGTCATGTGACTGGTCACGTGGTTCTGCTGGCCCATACCTGGCCTGCAGCTTGGCTTTCCTAGCTGCCAGTCCGTGCTTCATTTGTAGGATCTCCAGGTTGGTGGGGCTGGGGATGAAGCCCACCTCGGCATCCACCTTAACGTGACGCCCTATCCACCAGTCGTTGTTATACTTCTGCAGGATCAGTGAGGTCCACAAGCTCAGAAAAGGCATTAAATCCCTCCTACTCATCATCTTCCTCATCCTAAACAAATTCATATATCTACATTCACTATAAACTTGATGTACCTCCTACAGACACTCAGTACGAGAAGCATGGATCTCTTGCCCATATCTCTAGCTTCGCTTGCATGCTCTAGTCTCTGACCTCTTTGATATGGAGGAAGTCTTTGGCCTCAAAGGAGATCGCCTTTCCAGGTACAGGGACGCCATCTTCGTCAGCAGCCACGTAGGTGACATTGGTGCGGATGGCGAATGTCACGGGCTTGCGCTGTCCAGGGAAGGGAAAGCAGGGCAACTGACATAGATGCTTCTTGTCTGAATATAATTATCAAAGCTCCCCCCCCCACTTCTGATCTTTTGGGATTCATTCCAACATATTAGCGCCCTCAATCCACAACAAACCCAGACTAGCTGTCAGCCTGGACAACACCAAGTGAAAATGATCAGTTATTTAGCTCAGTAAACTCATAGGCCTCTGTGTGTTGACGCACAGTAACGTAAAACCTGTCAACACAAAAGGTTGTTGTTTCACTACCTTTAATTTAACAGTGTTGGGCATTTTAGGTCCATAAGTTACAAATCTAGACCAAGACTGTGTTTCTACCAACCAGGTGAGTACTCTGAGACTGTCACTCTTTATGTAGAGCTGTTGGTAGAAACAAAATCTTGGTCTGTATTTGTAGCTTCTGGATCTGAAATGCCCAACACTGACTATTAACCTTATCTGGTGGCTAGCGGACAGAAAATGGATGAATTATATATCCTGTGATAGACATACAAACACCACAGAGGCTATGAGAGGAAGTGCAGGCTGGGGGGGGGGAGGGGGGCTACCCTGGCTTTCTCTAGCTGCACCACCGCCTGCTTCTGTGCAGCCTCCTTCTCCGCTTCCTGCAGAGCTTTCTTGTTCGACTCTTCCGAACCCTGCGTAGAAGACCGAAGGTGTGAGCAGATGAGTCTGGGGCTGATCCCACACCCTGTCCTTTTTTAAGCCAGCCCGTCTCCACTGATAAAGGATGCTCAGCCACCCTATTTACATATCGCCATGGCAACGATTTAAGTCGATACTGTAGGTAGGTATCTATGGGATTGCATAAGTCATTCCGAAGAGTCTTTTTGCTATATGATCAACTGATGTTACACTGTGTAATACATTACAATACAATTGCAGTAGCAGGCTGAGTATGTACAAGGTGCTTCAAATGTCTATGAAGACGTTTACTAATCCAGGATACTATGCTAATGCTCACTATCACATATTTCTCAAAAGTCCACCATGGGCTGCTCCAGCCATTTCCCAGCAACCAGCACAGTGTGCCAGCAACCAGCACAGTGTGCCAGGAACCTTTGTTCTCTCATGTAGCACACATGCTAGCAGGTGCACTAGTCTGGACTGGTCTCCTAAATCATCCAGTCACAAAGGTGTATAATTTAGGATTAAAAAACCTTTTATGTGAGCTCTTTTTGGATTAGCTTACTGGATTAGAGGAGAACATGGGCAGCAGAAATTGAAAACTGTAATCTTCTGGTCACTATAACAAAACCAAATCCTTTACTAAAAGTACTTCCATCCATCCATCCTTTTTCTAGCATCTGGTTACTAAGCAGCTTTGAAAATGCATGCATGCATGGATGAATATATCTTTTGTAACCACTTGTCCTATTCTGGGTCACGGGGGGGTCTGGAGCCTACATACCCGCGGGTTAGGGTTAGTCATTTAGGGATCCTAACCCTATCCCCGAGGCTAAATACGTAAGGCGGGGAACAACTCAGGACGGGGGGCCAGCTTATCGCAGGGCGTACACACTGTTCACCTCACACACCTATGGACAATTTAGTAACTCCAATCAGCCTAACCATGTTTTTAGACTGTGGGGGGAAACCAGAGGAAACCCCACGATGACACATGGAGAACATGCAAACTCCACACACATGACCCAGACAGAGACTTGAACCCAGATGTGAGGCAACAGTACTAACCACAGCACCATCATGCCGTCTCCCAGCCAATCCAAACTATTCTTCTATAACCAAATATATATGAAAAATATGTCTTCGTGTGATTCAAAAAGTATGTCATTGTAACACCTGATCCTCCTTAGGTTCTGTTCAACTGGGTTCTGTACTGACTTACAGTATTTTCACTTCCACAGGAGTTTTGTAATGACAATTATGTAATAATATTCAGCAGGACGAGTCTAACTGCCTGGGTTCCTTATAGGTCTATGGCCATCTTTTAAGAAACATTTGTATGGAATGATCAAAATTTTGTCAACTGGGAGAAGGATTTATTACCAGGTATTGACAGAAATGGTGTGCAAGTACGTATTTGTAGTATAAAGGTTAAAGTGCACAGTATTAGTGCAAATGTGCATAAATTAAGTTTATATATATATATATATATAAATAAGAATTACTGTGGAGGAAGAATGCATCTGCTGTGAAGAAAATTGTAAAAATGACCATGCATTTTAACTTTCATACCACAAATTCATACTTGCCCACTAGTTACGTCAACCCCTGATTATTACCAGCAGAATTAGTCCAAGCTCTCTTATTTTAACCCAACACCATGACATCCTTGCAGCCTCCAGTCCCTCAGCCAGTCCATGGCTGCAGCCTCCAGTCCCTCAGCCAGTCCATGGCTGCAGCCTCATCCCACCCTGAGCTGTTGACTCTAGTCACTAATTTTCTATGATTTTCCGTAATTCATCCACCAAGGGCTGCAGATACAAATCAAATGGTTATCAATGGTTTAGATGTAGGTTATAATCCCAGAATGGCCACCTGGTCCTCTGTGATCATAGCAAACAGCACCTGATTGTCACCTGTATTGAGGTAACAGGTTCAGATCACAGATCCTTTTCATCCCTATGGGGACAAACTACTTAAGAGTGTTGGCATGCAATTCAAAACTGCCTATGCAGCTTCATCCACCCACTTGCCCTGATCAGGGCTACAGGGGGTCCAGAGTTCATAACAACCCATGATGTTGCACCACAGGGATTGGTTACATACACACAGGTATGGGCAGCTTGGTAACTGCAACGAACCTCAGCATGTTTTTTGGACTTTGGGAGGAAAACAGAAGCTGGAGTAAACCCCACGATGACATGGGGAGAACATACAAACATGGAGCCACGCAGAGACTAGAACCCTGGTTTCAAAGGAGGGAGGTAAATGCATTTGTAGCACCCCCTGCCTTACTTTACCCAAACTAGCAAAGGGGTAGCACCAGGTTCAATAATCTAGTGCCTTTGCAATGTTGTATTAAGGCCCCTCTGGGGTCACCAACTGAAATACCTCGGTCCTTAACCAAATCTGTTGAATAAAATCTAAAGCCAACACAACTATACTTTGTTAACAGAATTAATTATAATTAATAAAACACTTGAATAAGTAAAAAACATGGAATTTAATTAAAGTCAGAAAGAATAGATGCATCAAAGAAACGCATTTCACGTGATGAGTCACACAATCAAACAAATTGCAAGTCAGAAAAATAGTTAGCCCCAAAGGGGAAAAGAAAAATATCCCAGCCACTAGGTTACTAAAT
>JAABNY020000082.1:12576952-12590085 GCA_015164015.2 Brevimyrus niger
CCTACTCTCCAGTCTAAACCAATACAGGGACACAGGGGTCACAGTCATGCTCTACACGCCGAAAGCTGACCTACTCTACAGATGTAGTGGATCAAGCCAAATATGGAGTCGTTTGGATTTGGTCTGGGTCTGGATTTTCAGCCCTCTGTTTTGACTGCTGTTTTGTTTCCTCCATTGTACCTCCTTACCCTCCTTTTCCCCTGCCTCCCCATCAACAACCAGTGCCACCCATAGTCGGTCAAAAGATGTGAAATCGCCAGGCAGACATATTACAGGGGCTGAGACCATTTTCGGCTTCTGTAGTATGTGTCTGATCCTACACACCTCAACAGCTTTTAATGGGGGGCCACCTTTATGACCCTGGGTCCGCCTTTTGGGACGCAGGTCATAGTGCAACATATATTATATTCGTCAGCAGTAACGTAACATTATAGTATAAGCCAATAAATAAAAATCTGCAGTAGTAAGCAATTTGGGGGGGACAGGAGCATGCTCAGTGGCATGTATTAAATGTTTGCACCATGTACAATACCCTGCCCCTTGTCTTCTATTTCTGCACTATGTGTTTGCACCCATGCATCTGATCTTATTCATGTTCCTTCCAGTAATTACAGTCAGACAGGACATTGAGATACCAGGTATCCAGCTGACTTGTTTCCTAAACACCAGGTAGGTACAGTAACACACGGTTGGCGGCAGGACGTCACCTGACCAGGTCTTGCACACAGGGTGATAGGTGGCATTGCAATCGTTGGTCTTCCACTTCCCATCCACGTCCACAAACACGCAAGGAAGGTTGCTTTGTGGTTCACCAGGGCCCCAGTTAGTGAAATGGAATGACCAATTATCACTCCATCTGAAATATCCCTCAGTCTAAGAGGCACAAAATTACTTAAATTAACCAGATGGAAACCAACAAAAAGCCACAATTAAAAGCATTATCAGATTAAGGTTATTCGTGAAAAAAGAGATTATCGGATTAAGATTTTTAGGGAAAAAATCCATTATCAGATTAACGTTTTTAGGGAAAAAAGCCATTATCAGACTAAGGTTATTAGGGGAAAAAAGCCATTATCAGAATAAGGTTAATAGAGAAAAAAGCCATTATCAGATTAAGGTTATTAGGGATAAAAGAGATTATAAGATTAACGTTTTTAGGGAAAAAAGCCATTATCAGATTAGGGTTATTAGGGATAAAAGAGATTATAAGATTAACATTTTTTTAGGGAAAAAAGCCATTATCAGAATAAGGTTATTAGAGAAAAAGCCATTATCAGATTAAGGTTATTAGGGAAAAAAGCCATTACCAGATTAACATTTTTAGGTGAAAAAGCCATTATCAGAATAAGGTTATTAGAGAAAAAGCCATTATCAGATTAAGGTTATTAGGGAAAAAAGACATTACCAGATTAACATTTTTAGGTGAAAAGGCCATTATCAGATTATGGTCATTAGGGAAAACACGGATTTTAGCAATCCAGCCAAATCACATTCTCTTGTTTAATTGAGTATTTAATTCCTATTAATTTAGTGTTATTAACCCTGTTGTTGAGTGGGTGTGTATGTGAGTGTGTGTGTGAGTGTTAGTCCATGTGATCTGGGTGTGTTCAGCTGAGGTCGTTTGGGTGTGACACAGCAATGGTGATTATTTTTTTTGCAAATACCTCATTGGAGTTGAGTCCGATCCAGAGGCGCTGTTTAAGCTCATGGGCTAACCAGTGTAAGACGGACTGGGTTAACATGTCTGGCACGCTAGCCAGGTTAGCCGCTTTTTCCTTGCAGTGCTGATTGGCCCTGTACCAATCCATCTGCTCTGGCACCACTGCCAGGGTGCCATTTCCGATGTCATGCTGAGTTCCAGGTGGCTCTGGTGTAGGTATAGGTCTCTCAGGGTCTGAATGGGGATGACCAATCAGCAAAAAGTCTCAAAAAACAGAAAACACTGCTACGCTGTTCCTGCTGCTAGCTTAACACGTCAAATAAGACCAGTGTTTCCCAACTTGGCCTTTGGGGACCCACAAATAATCCATGTTTTTGTTCCCTCCCAGCTTCCTGCCAGACAGTCCATGTTTGAGTTCCCTCCCAGCTCCCTGCCAGACAGTCCGTGTTTTTGTTCCCTCCCAGCTCCCTGCCAGACAGTCCGTGTTTTTGTTCCCTCCCAGCCAGACAGACCATATTTTCACCAAATCATGGACTGTCTGGGGGTCCCCAAACACCATTTTGGGAAACACTGCTTTAGACCACCCAACTAGCAATTATCTTTTTCAAGCGAAGTTCTACTGACTTATTTTCATACTTTATGCACCCACATCTGGATTTTTAAGATTATAAAAGAGTATATTATCTGCCACAGTTGCAATGTATTTAATATTATATACATCGTTCTGTATATTTTGCCTTTAATAGGTAAGGTATAGCTCTCCTTGGGGCACTATCAACACTCCATTCTGCCATATGCATACATTTTTCAGAGACCATCATTATGGCACTATGGATTATTATACGTAGAATTTAATGCAGGTAACTTACACTTCATTATAAAATCACCCTCTAAACAAAGGACTCAGATGTATTACTGAACAATAATTTCAGTTATTACTGAATAATTTCATATTTTGTCATTAGGATTTGTCCATATTTGTCCATATTCTACCCACTGATCTTCATCAGGGTCTTCTAGCAGCATACAACACAGAGCTAGACTGGATGCCCCACTTACACTGGGCACAGACACACACACATACACATACATATACATATAGACACTAGTGGAGCGAACTTGAGTCACTGACTCCTGACAAGACTCAAACTCAAGTCACAAATGTGATGACTTGTGTCTTCTTTTGGCAAAACTGATAGAAAGACTAAACTTGGACTTCAAGGCAAATGACTCGAGACTCCATGTCTTCACATCTGTCCCAGAGAGAACATACCAGAGTCCTTCTTGCAGATGAAGCCGTGGGTTTGCGAACACGGAGCTGCTTTCCATTTTCCCACCGAATGTTCCAGATGTCTGGACAATAGTGCGCATTTTGAGTCTTCATACTGTGGGTACTTCGATGAAAAGTTCCCATTTGATTACATGATCTTCAATGACACATGCTATTAACAGGGCCTGACATAACTGGTAGGCAAGTACGCATTCACTTTTAAAAGCGATATGTGCGGCAATCGACTAATGTAACAGCACGAATATGTACGTATTTTGTGTGCATTTGTGCTGATATGACAAGAAATTACCTTGCATTTGAACCTCTATACCGGAAAAGAAGTACGAATTAGCATATAAAGGTCGAAATGCAAGATAATATCTTGTCATATCGCTGCAAATACTCATAAAATATGTATGTATTTGTGCCGTTACATTAATCGATTGCTGTATGTATCGCTTTTAAAGGTGAAAGAATACTTGCCTACCAGTTATGTCAATCCCTGGCTATTAAGCTACCAAGATACACACATTCATTCTTGATTTAATCCATTCCTTTCTTCCCCCACTTGGAGAGAACATGCAAACTCTACAAACGTACACCTGGAGGTCAGAACCAAATCCCACATCTTGGAGATGAAAGGTTACAGTGTGGGGAATTAAGCTATCAAGCTGGCCAATCATGCTATTTACCTGTGTTCACAGGTTGGGACAAAGGTCTGAGAAAGCCTGTTAAATGTGGCTAAGCTGCAAGCAGAAAGTTTGTTCATTCACATGTCAGAAAAGAGCAATAAAATGGTACAATACCTCTGATAAATGTCCAAAATGGACTGGCCATGGAATCTGAGAAAACCCCATTAGAGAATTACAGTTAGTACAAAAACCTCTAAATTTTTATCCAGTTATAATGATGTCATAGTGGCAATAGAATGATACTGTCCATTAACTGTGAGGAAGTGTGCTTTGTGAAGACGTACATTATAGGGGTGTTCCTGGATCCAGTTCAGGTACTTAACGCTTTTCCCATCGCTCCACACGAAATGGGAGTCTCTGTTCTGTGAGTTCAGGCCGATCCACATGTCCACGGGGGTGTCAATCAACTTGCTGACCAAAAATGCTGTTGACCAGAGCACAGGGTGAGTATCACGACAGTGAATTTTATCGGCAGTGAGTAAGGGTCAGGCTGAGGGGATTCAGCAACAGACTCATGCAGCTGCACAGCTCTTGGGTCTATCCACCCCAACCACATACCTCCAATATGACCAACAGTTACAAACACTGATATCTTCTTGTGCCACGAGTGGTACACATACCATAGTTTGAGAACTACTGCTCTACGACAAGTCAGCAACATCTGATTGACTTTAGAACCATCTGCACTATGTCAACTTATCCTTTTTGCCCTTACGAGCACAGTGCAGAGGCCCCCTGACTAGGTCTGCCACACGATATCCCCCAATCAGAACATTCATGGATGACATTGATCACCAGCACTACATCTCCTCCAGGCAGCAGAATCTCGTCACCTGGGCAAGGATGACTTTCAAACCTGCTAAATCAAGGTCCATGCTACTAAATAAGGGAAAAGTGGTGGACAAATTCCACTTTTCCCTACCTGAAATCCTATCCATCACAGACAAATCAGTTAAGAGTCTGGGGAAGATTATCAAATGCAGTTTTTGTTCATCCCCATATCTTTTGCCAATGTTATGCGATTGTCTTCTCAAAGTCGGCAGAGAACATACTGTACTCGTACTACAATATTATTAACTGGAACATTATTTACATGTTTTACATTACATTACAATAATACCATTATTACCTGAACATTCTTCCAGCATAATTGATGTTGAAAAATACTGTTTTACAATAAAAGCATTATTTTATAGAAACGCTCTATATGTACACGATGGATGCACCACCCACCCTTGAACCCAAGACTGTAGAGGTGCAAAGCAGCAATACTACCTGCTGCTCTACCAAGCCCTTCACCTGGATAAACATTATTATTCTTAGTTGTGGCAGTAGTTATAGGGATAACATTATGGGTAACATCAAGGAAAACTGGACACTTCAAACATTACCATACTTTAATTGTAATGCTGCTCCAATGTGTAATTGCTAGTTAAGTTGTGGCAAGGTTCACAAAAGTGGTCAACTCAATTCTGCCTGGTAGATTTAAGGCCTGCCACCCTGGCTTGAATTCTGTGGTCTTAGATAATATATTCAGTACCCATTAGTACAGTTGAGTCCCAGGAAAGGAAGATGAGGTACACTATCTGCAGGTGGCTTGGTCTAACTCACAGCCTAAGCAGTGCAGCACTGTACAGAAATAGTAACACCTTGCAGCTCCCGTTCAGCGAACTCACTGAAGAGTTTGTGGTAGCATGAGCAAGAAAAGCTCTCGATTCCTGGGACCCAATAATTTCAGCAGCTGGAATAGGGGTAAGAACATGGAGGAAATGGAATGCTGACAAAGTGGTGGAGAGTCACACCTGAGGATGAGCCTGCCTAAGCCTCCGTGTAAAGACCCTGGCAAAGAAAGACAGGCCTTCAGCAGGATGTTCAATTTGGTGTGGAGGATGAATAAAGGGTGGTCAGGCAGCAGCAAGCACAGATGAAAGCACAATCCAAAGCAGGGTGACCTGGAATAACATCTGGCAGGCAGATCCCTATCTATGAAGGCAGCCCAAGCCCAGCAGGATGAGCTGGAATAACATCTGGCAGGCAGATCCCGATCTATGAAGGGAGCCCAAGCCCAGCAGGGTGACCTGGAATAACATCTGGCAGGCAGATCCCTATCTATGAAGGCAGCCCAAGCCCAGCAGGATGAGCTGGAATAACATCTGGCAGGCAGATCCCGATCTATGAAGGGAGCCCAAGCCCAGCAGGGTGACCTGGAATAACATCTGGCAGGCAGATCCCTATCTATGAAAGCAGCCCAAGCCCAGCAGAATGAGCTGGAAGAAACATCTGAAGAAACAGCGAGATATTTGCCTGCCCTAGTTGGTCTGGGAGATGGTCACTGGAATATCTCCTCTGCAGCTTCCCGAAGGTCCTTGGTATGGGCCACCATGCTGCTGCCATAACCAGGCGCTCAAGGCAGTTGTCAACAACATACTATTGCTACACAATTATTTACATAAAAATCGAAATCGCAACATGGACTTTTGTAATTATCTAACAGCTAAAGGCTGGAGTTTAATACAAGCATCGTGCCCCCAGTCGCCGCACGAAAACATATAGTGTGCACAGCAGGAGATGTGAGTAACCTCAGGAAAGGGTATTGGGTAAGTTGTTCAGCAGGTTAATTCAGGTAGCAATACGGGGTTGGAATACAGGAGGACAAATGTGCAACATAGGGGACCATAAAATCCACAGGGGACATTGAGGCCATTGAGTCATTGCGCCTCCCAGGGTATTCCCACGATGACATGCCCCCCCGTCTGTGTGGAAGCGAGATTCATACCTTGTTCTTCTGCACTAAGGATGGACGCCAACCTAGATTTCTCTACGATGCAGTGGTTCCGGGCATCTTGCCACGATTTCTGCTCGCCTGAGTTCTTCCCGAAGAACCTGTAGCACTGTGTGGACATCAACTTAGTCAGAAAACGAGAGAGGAGCATGGCAGGCCTACAGAGAGGATACTATAAAATCTGTCTAGGTTACAAAAGTAAAGCTCATTGTACTGAAGGCCCCTCACTTTTCCATCGAAGTGGGTCCATTCAGGCATGCAGCCTCCATTGCTCATAGGGGGGGGCAGAGTGGCATTGGGGGGGGACCCGCTGACTCGCTTACACACAGAAGGCATGGGCCTGCCACAGTTAGCGTTCATCCAGAAGCCTGTGGACGCACACACACCTCATCTAGATGGCCAACCACATCCAGTTTCAGTAAGAACACAGGAAAGACGATCATGGCATCGTGATCTAACAAAGCTTTCCATTTACCCATCCCAGAAGTCATTACCACACAGTTTTCATCATAATTGGTAAACCCAGGCTCGTTTTTGTCCCAAGCCAAGAACACTGTGGGTGATCCATCCATCCACCTGCAAAAATGTCAGTGTCAAGCAAATGGCTCTAAATAAAAACCATAGAAAAGTCTTCTTCAGTCAAATGATGACTATGCTTACTGAATGGACTGGTCAAGGTCAATGGTCAGCCCAATGTAGTATTCACTGGATCCCCAAAAATGTCTTTCCGTCTGGGCAATCTGAAACACAGAAAGAAAGTTCACTCCAAAATTAATTTTCACATGTTCCAACTAGATATCTGCCAGGGCCTGTTTTAGGTGAATATCATGCATAAATGTGCAACAGCCACTTGCTTATACACAGGCTAGCATGCATGCTAACAGTATGAACAGCGAAAAGTAGTTTTACTGTAATAGAGAAAATGACAACAATTGACACACATCTATTCTATATTAAGGTAGGAAGCAATGCAGGTAGGAAGTAATGTAGGTACTGCTGACATTATTTGTGCTAAATCAATTGTCAGTTTGTAATTGTAAAGAGAAAATTGCTTTACCTAATGATTGTCTAGACACATCTCTCGCACACATACACAATTTATTATTTATTACTGTATAATAACTTTCATTTTTTTTGTGAAGCTGCTTTGGGACAATGTCCATTGTTAAAAGCACTATATAAATAAAAATGAATTGAATTGAATAGAATTAATTGACTGTCGGTTTTATTATCGGCTTGTAAAATCACCTCAGCTCAGCTCAATTTTAAGTGATGCTACTTCCTTTACTTCTGTCACTTATTTGCCTGCGACCGGAATCAGAATCGTTAAAATTAAAACAATATCTAACTCCAGTTCCAACCCTGGACAACCACAAGCTAAACTGTACCTCTCCACACAGAATATTTGTACACCTCAGGGTCATTGAGCTACGATGACTGCAGTGCTATGAATGTTTGGACAGGACTAGGACTGCAGTGCTGGACTAGGATTGTTGTGATGTATGGAAATTTCAACTTTAAAGCATAGTTGGTAGAACATTTAAGCAAAATAAATCATTAGGGGCTCATTCAGATTCATTTAGGGTTTCATCCCCAGGCTCACGACGCATCTGATACACCTTATTCATCGTAAACAAAAATAACTCATAAAAACTAGTACAACCACTCCTCATTTAGCGACCAAGGTCTGATTCAATTGGCAGGTTGTTAATACCACGATAGGCTTATGACTTTACTTCAGCTTTCCATGCTCAATATATTTTATCCTTCAGCATTATGCATGTATGTGTGTATCTGAATAACAGGGCAGGGAATAGGAATATATATAACTGGATTTGGAGTACTCCCTGATAAAATGGCTGGAAAGGAAAATGAGGACAAGTATGATTTACCTAAAACAACATTACTTTCTACCTGCATTACTTCCTACTTGCATTACTTCATACCTACATTACTTCTTACCAACATTACTTCCCACCTGCATTACTTCCAACTTACCGTTTTCCAGAGGAAGACCCTCTCACTTTCGCCGTTTATGACGACCAGATCACCACTCTGCTTCCGGCAGTATTCTCTGGCTTCTTCCATGGAATGAGGGTTAGGGTTAATGTAGTACTCTGATTCACCATACATGATCCAGCCGTCCTCCGTCATGTTGTACACTGTCATGCCATGTCGGCACAAAAACGGCAAAGATCAGGGGTGAGGGCTTCATCAATGCCCACCCATAGTCATCGACAGCAGTCAACGTCGGGCATGACTTACATGGTGGGCTGTCAGTTGGCGCGGGATTTGGGGTCACACCTAAAAGTTGGAGTGGAATACAGTTAAATTATCTTAAATAACTGCCATCAAATAAAATGAAAAGTTAAATATCAAGGTTTACATTCCAACATCAATGCTCTATGATAGTGTTTCCAATCCAGTCCTTGGGGTCCACAGACAGTACATGTTTTTGCTCCCTCCCAGCTCCCAGCAAAAATGTGGACAGTCTTTTAGGGAGCTCAGGGGGAGCAAACACTTGGACTGACTGTGGATCTTTAAGGACCGGATTGGGAAACACTGCTCTATAGGGGTAGTGGAGAATACTGTACCTCCAGAGCCACGAGGGGTGTTAACTGCATTACTGACATCAAAGTTACACATCCAAATCAGTTTTAAATGGGGATACTTTACTCAAAGAATTCAAGTTCATGTGCCTCAGTTTACACACTGTAGCTGAAGCTCCAGGCCAACAGCGCTACCTGCTTTAGTAGAATAGTCCAGTTTCGTTCGCTCTATTCTCACACATGGGTTTGAATGAGAGAAAAAGAACTCGCCACCATTTGCAGTGGGAGGTAAGCAAGCGTGGGAGGGTGGGGACGTACCTTTGCGAATCTGGCAGATCCAACTGTTGAGCCTCTCACAGTGGTGGTCGTTCCACTTAAAATTGGACGAATAGATTTCCGCACAAAGCTCTACTCCGTTGTGGTTGTTGGGCTCTTCGGTGTCCCAGTTTTTGAAGGCAGACTTGGAGAAGAATTAAGAGCAGATTAGTATCATGTCAAAACAATGTATTGTTGACAGGAACATACTAGAACCAAAACCATCTTTTGCTAATCCTTTATCCATACACTACCACACACGCTGAACTGACCCGGTGTTATGCCGAAAAAGGGCATCTCTGACAAAGAATGCATGCTGGTGTTCTGGGAATACGGTTAGAATTAGGGCTAGGGCTATCGATTACCACTGCGGTAGCCTAATTTGACAAAGTAGCTGAACTCGCTTCAGATCAGCGACCAATTGGTCATTTAGAGACAGGCATGCATTCTACGGCAGGGATGCCTTTTTCAGCATAACACCGGTGTTCTGGGCAATTCAGTTTCCCCGTGTTTCCCCTGTCGCGCGCTGATTTAGTACACGGTTTCGCTGTTGGAACACCGGCGTTGAAATTCGGATGACTGATATGGCAATAGGAGGCTGTCGGCCTTAGAAGTTTCCGGCAACAGTGTGAGCACCCTGTATCAGCACTTGAAACAGATTTTAACTCACTGAGGATCCGTCGCTCCACACAAATCCGGAAGTAGGATCGAGAGCGCTGAGACCGATCCAAGCTGTGTGGCGCCATGACCAGTGTCTTGATAGCAGGGAATAATCATCCGTGTCATCATAGTCTGAATGACTGGCATAATAACATCAGTGTTATTATCGTTCATGAAAACTAACGAAATAGCAAGAGCTGAATATGAAAGAAAAAAAAAATTCGCTAACCGAAATAAAAATTAAAACAACGCTTCACGAAAAAATTATGACAAACTGAAACTATATTGTATGTTTACAAAACAAACTAAACTAAAATTGCAGAGAAAATGTCTTCAATGTTCATTTTCATTTCATTTCATTTTTTCACACAAAGCTTCAGGTGGGTGATTTCTTTCATTTAGTTGTGCCAGTTTTACGTGCACAATCGGCAATGCTTTTTCTGACCTACAGTATGTGAACTGCACCTATGACACATACCTTATGTTAAAAACTAACACTGAAACTAATGAAAACTAAACTAAAATTGAAAACAAAAGGTGAAAATGAAATAAAAATGAATGAATTGTGCAAAATGATTACAACCTTGCTTCACATCACTTTGACAGTGGAACACAGTCCCACAAGGACTAGAACCTACATTAGATCAATGGAGCGAAAAATTACCTCTGTTGTGAAAGATCCAGTTCACTATGAATGCTGACAAGGTCACCACCGATGGCTCTGCAGTATTCCTGAGCCTCAAACCACGTCTTCTTCCCACCTACCCATCTATCATAAACCTTAGAAACACAAAGGACCGTTTGTCACTCACCTGGAATCAGCTGAAACACTTTCAACATGAAAAAAAAAACATAATCGATACTGACTAGAGCTTCATCTAAACATCTAGCACTTAAAAGCGGTTAAGGAAGCAACATAAAAGCTACTATCTGCAGAAATAACTCTCCCACTAAGGGAAATGCATTCTATACCTTATAACAGAAATCCCTCGCCCCCAAGGGGGTCCAGCCATCAGCGCATCTGGCTGGCGCTGTGGTGGGTGTTGCAGTCGTTGGCTCCACCCCCTGAGCCAAAGTCTTACAGATATATTTTTCCCCCCTGGTACAACTCAACACATCCCATAGGCCAGCGGCGGTACCGGTCGTCATGGCAACACAACCCTGCTGCTGACCTTTATTCAGAGAATTAAAAATATAAGGCAGTCAAACAGAGATCACTAGTGGCTCATAATGTCTATTAATACAATAAAGAACATGCTTTAACAATTCCGAAAGTCTGAAATGAGCACGATGGTATCATAGCAACGCCGAGACAAAAGACACCAGTTATAGGTCAGGATCACAAGGGCGTATGATCTATGAGCGTTCACGAATGGTACCTGGCATTCCTGGCCCAAAGTGCGTGAACCTAACGTTTGCAGAACTGGTCCATACAAACGTTTCTTTGTGCTCCTTGTTAGACAGTCCAATCCAGAAATATCTCTCAGGTCTCAGTCCCACCAAGCTAGTGAGGAAAGCATTCTCGAACCTGAGGGAGAAGGGCTCGACATGTGGAACATGCCAAAAAACACATGACAACAAAATTTTTGAATTTAGAGACGGCGAACAAACCTGTTCGCAACATTAACCAAATGAGAGTCCTTCCTCAAACAATCCTGGTTCGCATCTTCAAAGGTTTTTTCTTCTGAACCTATCTGGTAGCAGAATGACCCATGTCTGGTCCAGCCCTTGATATGACACAGCAGGAGGTTGAATTAAAAAGATGGGTGATCATTGTACCCGGAAAAAACAAACAAACATATAATAGTTTAAAACTTGTCATGTTCAGAGAATGTAAAATATATGTAAAGTTTTGGTTTAAGACAAACCTTTACTTTTATGGTAATATTTATTGGATAATGCCGTGTTAATAAGTACACTTATGAGTAAAATTATGATGGTGCAGTGAATGTTCTATGGGTGCATTATAAAGGCATTATGAAGGCTTTATAATGGATTCATAGAACATTCACTGCACCTTCATAATGTCTTTATAATGCTATCATATAATATCCATAAGCTGCATGTAATTATACATTAACAGCTTTAATATACATTAATAATAAACATTATATAATAACAACATGTGTGTTATTAAAGTATACTAAAGCTGTTAAGGTATGTTAGGATGTTCAGGTATAGTTACATGCTGCTTATGGATATTCTATGATACATTATAAAGGCGTTATGAAGGTGTAGTGAATGTTCTATGAATGCATTATGAAGGTGCAGTTAAGGTAAAGCGTTTCCATTTGATACCTGTTTAAATCTGTTACCTGTCTGAAAAGCTTCACATTACAGTGCAGCCATTCTCTCACCTCAGTACAGCCTGGAGTTGTGGTTATCAACCCGCCAGGGACAACTTCGGCCTTTTTCTTACAGATGAACCCAAAATCATTCTCACATTTGTCGTCTGCCCACTTCCCTTCCTATCAACAGAAGAGTGGGACTCTCTCAGCACTGCATGGTGGCTCCCCATCTAAATTCAGAAGTACCTCCATCAACCACTAGGGGAGCAAAGAGAGTCCAGACAGGCTAGCCTACCTCCCCATTCATCAGCACACAGTCCTCCTTTTGGATGGAGAAGTGGGATGGCTCGCCCAGCTCCCACTTGGTGAACGTAACCGCGGAGCCGTCACTCCACTCAAACAGCTGTTGAATTTTCTGGTCGTTTAAGCCAATCCACAGTTTGTCTGTCGGAACTGAGTTCAAAGGGAACAGATTCTAGTAAGAACTCCTATAGTGTGTTCCATTTGAACTGGAAAGTTCCTAATCGGAACTGGAAAAACTCAAAAAACTGACTCAGAAAGTCGAAGGATCCTCTGCAGCCCTGACCTCAGAATTCAAGATGGCCGCACCCTTCATCAACATAATTGAAAGCTGTAGTCAAATTCTGTTTATTTGCACTTATGTATTACCTTGTATTACATTGTTTTCAACTGGTATTGCTAACAATGAACCCAGCTAGGACTAGTATTGCTAAATAGTTTTGCAACTTGATGTACTGTACACGGTGACGTCATTCCCAGCTCCTGACTTCCAACCTCCGAGGTGAATAGAACGCAGCATTAATATCGTACATAAAATGTCCTCTCTGCAGAGCCTGTATCTCCGTCGTCTTCACAAACGAGCTGTCGCCATTATCAAAGATCCTACCCACCCACAA
>JAABNY020000082.1:12608130-12625148 GCA_015164015.2 Brevimyrus niger
CGAAGAGTGTCCAGAGGGGATGGGCAGTGGGGGGTCCCATGAAGAGTGTCCAGAGGGGACGGGCAGTGGGGGGTCCCTATGCCGCAGCCCCAGCTGAGATGTGGAGCTGGCTGGAGGCGCGGGGGGTATTTCACTGCAGGCAGTTGGGAGTGTGTTTGGAGTTAAAGGATCCTGTTGTTTTAAGGTTTTGATTTGTGGCTAAATTTACAGAGTTAAAACGTTCAGGTCCATAAAGTACAAATCCAGACCAAGATTTTGCTTCAACCAACAAGTTGAGCATAACGAGTCACAGTCACAGAGGACTCAACTGGATGGTTGAAACCAAATCTTGGATTGCATTTGTACTTTCTGAACTTTTCCCCCTCTGTGTATTTGTTTAAGTGAGAATTGTAGATATTCCAGAAAAGCCAATATATACTGTAAAGCAGGTTCATGGTAATTTTGAAATATTTTCAGACCAATGAATAGATTCCTATTACAGCTCTAATGCTTTTATGGTTCAAACTAGACACCAAATAAACATTAAGGCCTGGACACTGATAATTCAGTGTTCTTTCTCACTTTCTCTTACATATAAACAAAGCCTAGTAATTATGTAACATGCTGGAAAAACCTGGCCGTCATGAATTTATCAGAGAATAGTCGTAAGTCTCACTTACTGGAAGTGAATCTGTGTAATTTGTTAAAGGGGCTTTGTGGGGTTTAGCCGTCACGGTTTCAACCTGGATTCCCACTTTGGTAAAATACTAGACCTGAGCTGAATGGACACAATGCTCCCAGTTTGATGTCCCTTTGCTGTTGTGCCTGTAAGACGTTTTATTACTTATTTTTTTTAAAGTAATAACGGAATAAATGTGTTGAGAAAGAGGGTTGTGTGTTCCTATCTATCTGGGTGAGCTGACCTATTTCTTTGTTCCTGTCTTCCTGGGTGAAATGTCTATGTGGAAGAACCCAATATGATCTAAATCCTGCTATTGCATCCTTTAGAAATTCCACCCATTTCTCCACGCTTGCCGACCCGTAGGGATGAGGTTTGTACTGGTCGGGCTGCTTCTCCTGACATCTCCATGAGCTCTGAACTGCTCCACCATGACGCATGAGAAGACGATTCCCGAGGAGATCCTGAGGAGTAAGTTAGCACTGGCCGCTACACAACCCAATCATAAGGTTTAGCTTGAAAGCAGAAAGAATTAACAATAAATATTGCTTAAAATTTTATTTCATTGATATACATACACATCTAAAGTATGCCTCATGTTATGTGGTACAGATGAAATGTCTCTTCAGACAAACTTAGTATATATTTTTGTGCCTTGAATAAAATTTGGAAAATGAGTTATGATTTTAACCATTATTACTAGGATGTCCCATGTATGGTCACAGATGCTCATGACCTTCAATGTAAAATTGGAGAAGCGGACACCTGCTGTAGATAATGTAACAGACAGGGCCCAGTGGAGTGACACTGGGCATGTTTCAGGGCTGTCACTCACCAGGGAGAGCTACGTAAATGAGGAGCTGAAGACGGCACTGTACGGCGTGGAGCAGATGTAGAAGGTCATGGAGGAGAATGGGGAGCAGCACAAGAATCACAAAGTCCTCGAGGAACAGCAGTGAGAAGAAGAAGGTTGGGAAGTTCACCAGGCCCAACTCCAAACTACAGCCGAGCTTTCAAACACCTCCATGAAGATCAGTGTGGTTAATGTTCAAGGCAGCATGTCGTGTGATTCCATATTCTGAGTTACTGTTAACATAACTGCAGACACAACAGGTCTGTACTTAGTGTCTATTGTTCTGCTGATACTGAATTGTTATATTTTGTATTTATTGTTCTCTGTATACCTATGATGGATTTGGGCCAACAGCCAAGTATGAATATTACTATGGCTGACAGGAATGATGTCAAATATTGAGTCCTAGAATCCTACATCCCATAATATGAAATGCTATAAACCTCTGTATGGTTTTGGGATGGGTACAGTAAGCATGGACAGCATTCTCTGGCTTTCCCTAAGAAGCCACACCCACCCCGAGGATGCAGCCCGACCAGCTCCTCTGTAGGCAGGGATATATATATACATATAGTATTTTTTTTAATAGAAGTAATGAAGTAGAAAGAAATGTATATTCTGGGTTCTGTACTTCATTTCATGAGCTCCCCTAACAGGATTCTGATTGGACTGTTCTTGCCACTTCTACACTCATTCACCAGCGAGGGACCTCATCCACCCCTCTCTTGCAGGTGAGGGACTTCTTTCAAAGGGTAACCTGAATATTTGGCCCACAGCAGAGCGCCCAGCACACGATCCAGAACCAGAGCCTGGAGGATCCCGACATGGAGGTGACGAGGATGGGGGACTCATTCAGCCAGCTGCTGGAGCAGATGAAAGCTCTGTATGACGGAAGCCTTCTGCTTGTGACTAAGCACCTTGGTGAGGCTTTCCAGACGGCCGTCGCTGCCAATAACTCCCAGAGCCCTACTTCTGCACCAGACGCCCTGGACACAAGCTTCTTTGAGGGGATCAGCCTCGAGGACGTCCTGGAGTCCTTCTTTGACTTTAGCAGGAGCATATATCAGGAGCATGAAGCGGGTGTTTGACATGGGGCACAATTCTGTAGAGGGAATGGAGCTGCCAACAGGTACTTTGCATGATGACTTAGCCTTTTAACAAGTTCCTCTTTGACTTGTGAACATCCCATGACCTTCCCCTTACTGAGCTATCTGTGTATTCTTTATATTACGCAAAGTGAAGGGGTAAGTTTAAATCTCAGTTGTGCGAGAGAACAGATGTTTCCCCAAGTATCTGGGTAGCTATTTTGAAAGTCACAACTGTGACTCTGCACCAACAGAAGATACCAAGGACTTTAGGAAATTTGGACCAGTGACCCAAGTTTGCAGAATCATGCTGCTATCACTAAACACACATACTTTGAAAATATTTATTTAGCAAATAAGTGAAGCAAAGGTACAAGAAGTCAAACTAGTTTAAGCCACTAACTGAAAACATGTAGAAAGACTTTTAGAAGTTATTACTGATGATATGATTTTAATAACTCCGAGCTATTAGTTAAGTTCTCCCCGAATGAACTTGATGGGTCGAATGGCCTCCTCTCGTTTGTAAATTTCTTATGTTCTTATGAGTCGTCGAATCTGAGTCTAGATGCATATCAGCAAGCCACTGTGGACCCTCCCCTCCCCAACAGAAACTGCACTGTCCTCCAGCCAACTGCCACAGACTCAGCAGTTGTGCAGAGATCTGCGCAGACGGATGTCAAAGTGCTGGCGGCTGCAGGCCCGCTGCGAGGCCTGCCAGAGGCCGTCATTGGGAGGTAGGTGGGGGAAACGCAGGTGAGACAGAGCGAGAGCATGTTCCCAGTCCGTGGAACTGGTTAGGGTGATACTCAGTCATCAGTGGTGCAAAGTCTCACTCCTACATGGAGGAGCTTAAAAAAAATCTCTGGAAAGTTTGTTTGTACTTAATGTACTTCAACCCTTTGTTTCACTGTTAAAATATATATAAATGCTCATTTTGAAAGAAGCAGTAACCTTGAGATGTTGAACAGAGGCTCAGTGTGTAGCACTGTGGTCTGAAATCTCTAGGGGTGGGGCTTCGAACCTTCCTCCACTCCATGTGCAAAGTTTTGATATTTTCTATGTGTCTGGGTGGGGGGTGGGGGTTCTGGGTACTTCTGCTTCCTCCCACAGTTTCAAAACATGTAGTTACATAAATTGGCGTCATGAAAATGCCCACTGTGATGGACCAGTTTCTGTCTGGAGAATGAGGCTTGCTGGGGTGGAATGTTAGCTGATTGTGATGGAATAACTGGGGGAATGGGGTAGACATCCAACCCATCCCTCATGCTGGGAAGGGAAAAATCTTTGGCTTATATCCTAGTATAATTCCAGACCTATTTATGCTATTTATGCCTATTTATACCTATTTATACACTCATGCTCAACAAAAACATAAAGACATGTATGATTGTATGTGGTTGTTCTTCTGCTAGTCTGCTATCTAGCCAACTAACTACCAAACCATGACTTGTTAAAGAACTTCTTGCTGATAACATAGCAGCCATGCAGTTAATAAGACAAACACTTTGCGCATCATCAGGCATTATTGCGCCTGTGCAAACAACTGTTCGGCATTCTTCCTGTGAATTTCCAACTTCGGGGAGGTAAGTTATTAGCCAGTTAGCAAAGCCACAGTGGTTCTATCTATATATAACTTCATCAGAGCTGAAACTTTACTAACTACCAAACCATTACCAAACCGTTACTTCGCATGCATCTTATGCCATTAGAATGAACATGCATCCTGAGAGTAACAGTTAGCTCATGCAATAAAGCGCCACAAGTGCTTCTTTATCAAACGGCATGACTGACGGACTTGTTAGCTGACGTACATTAGACCAGGTTGAATGTTCAATGGCACCTTCCCATAGATCACAGCAAGTCATTCTGGGGATATTTGATTGTGGTACATGACTGATGGAATGTCTCTCATCTGCTGTGTAACACAAATATGTCCTGAAACCAAGATGGGAGATATTTAACAGCCCGAACAGCAGAGACTAGGTTTAATGTCCTGGTATGGAAGGTGCACCATCAGGCTGGAGAGGGGTATAGTGTGGGCAGGGCAAGAGAGGCCATGTTAGTTCCGGGGTACCTCTGGGACCACAACCATCTTAGAACAAGCAACTGTTAGAACAAAGAGAGTACTGATGTTGACAAGGATAAGACCGTAGATGATGGTGGTGATGATGTTGTGATGATTGATTCCTTTTGATTGATTGATAATGGGATTAGGGTGATGATAATAATGACAACAATGATAATATTGACCTCAATAGTAACATTGATCCTGGTCTTGTCCACAAAAGGACCAATATCAGAATGATGATGCTCTTGGAATGATGAGCGTAGTGCTGACTGCAGAAATGACCACAGTCCTTATGATGTCATCCAGGGGGTGAAGATGGGTGGTGATGCCTCAGGTGGAGGCACCATAGTGGAGGTGAACATCCTGAACTCCCCCACGCTCTCCCTCGTGGTGCCATCAGAGCTGGAGCTCCAGGATCCTGCCTTCATTCAATATGTGGCCCAGGAAGCCCTGGCCATGTACAAGCAAATGGTCATGTAACGGTTAGGTTTAGGGTTAGGGTTAGGTTTAGGGTTAATGCTCTGTAAGGGCCAAGGCTGAGCGTGAGGAGAGAATCCCAAACCTGAGAGCCCAGGCTAATCACTGCTCTTTGACCAGAGTTGCCGCTTCCTGGTACCCGCGGGCCGTCCTGGACACGCCTGACCAAAAAGTCACCTGCTGGCTCATCACCCTGGTGCTCCCTGGTACCCGCGGGCCGTCCTGGACACGCCAGACCAAAACGTCACCTGCTGGCTCATCACCCTGGTGCTCCCTGGTACCCGCGGGCCGTCCTGGACATGCCTGACCAAAACATCACCTACTGGCTCATCACCCTGGTGCTCCCTGGTACCCGCGGGCCGTCCTGGACACGCCTGACCAAAACGTCACCTGCTGGCTCATCACCCTGGTGCTCCCGGGGCCAACAGACACTTAAGCTCTGCTCCATTTAAGATCAGAGGCCATGGTACACTGAAGCAGCATGGGAACTGCTTTGATCTGGAAATCCCTCTCAGGCAGCTTAAGCAAGCGGGCTAACGGCAGGCCAGTCGGCGGGTGTTCAGTCATAAAATACCGACCACAAACCTTCTGATTTTTTGTAAGGGGCGTTTCTTGATTGGCCTTCCACAGTCCAAGAACACGCCAGTAAACAGTCTGCCCACCTTCCTGCCTCCCCCCTTTATTCCAAGCATGAGCTCCAGGTCCACTACAACCCTGTATTAAATTAGTAAATCAGTAGTTATGAGTGATGAATGGATGTTTCATCAAAAACAAAAATGAGAAAAGATGATCTGAGGATGACCAGGGAGAATCTGAGTGTCATAGCTTTTACGATGATTGTCTAAAAATTCTTTACCCGGGGGCGACACAGTGGTACAGTGGTTAGCATTAGCACTGTCACCTCATACCTCTGAGGGCAGTGGTTGGCACTGTCGCCACACACCTCTAGGACCTGGGTTTAAGTCTCTGCCAGCGTTCTATGTGTGTGGAGTTTGCATGTTCTTCCCGTGTAGGTGTGGGGTATTCTCTAGGTGTTCCGGTTTCCCCCCACTGTCCAAAAACATTCTGAGGCTAAGTGGCCAAATTGTAAATGGTGTGTGTGTGTCCTGTGATTGGTTGGTGCCCTGTCCTTGGTTGTTGCCTGCCTGTAACTGGACCCCCCCTCCCCACCAGCCCCCCATGGACCTGGATATGATAAGTGGTTTTGGAAAATTAATGGATGGATAGATGGATGGATGGATGGATGGACATCTGTACCCAAAATATTGGAAAGGAGCCTGTATTCCAAAACTAAATAGCCTTCAGAATAGCTGAAGGTTACCCTTAGACTGTAACATACGACACATATACTTACACTTATAATAAGGCGGCATCTCTTTGCAGACAAGATGATGTCTGATGAAACAGCATCTTATGAAGACGCTCCAGCTTTCCCCGGCTTGTAGCACCGCCTAGCTTCTGCTGATCTGAGATCAGCTGGTCAGACCTGCTGAGCCTGGCCTACACCAAAAGGCCTCAAAAGGCTCCCTAGCCTTAAGTTTGACAAAACCGGAAAAAAATGGCATCCTTGATCTTCACTGTGAACATTTTCTATATCAGCAGGTAAAATAAATGGTTTGACTGTATTTATTGATTTGCAGTTGACTGAGTTGATGTCATGTATAATATATTCCGTTGCCCAGATTGGGTAATTTGCAAACGTATATAGACTTTTACATATTTTTTTTCCATAATTCCTGAGCACCATAAATAAACTGTGAAGAAAAAAATATGAACATTTAATTTTGTACTTGGTGGAATGTTATCCTAGTTTGAGCTATTAAAATGTGTTTATTTTTTCCCTAGCACAGTCATTACATATGGAACCCTAATTACATTAATATAATACTAAGTTCACACGAGTAACCAAAGGCGTTTTCACACCGAAGTTCTGGAACCTGTCCCAGTTCACAAGTCCTATAGGCTGTCTTGACCTGGAACTTTTGTAGCTCCTGGCCACTTTGGTGTGCCGCTTTCACACCATAGAACAGGAACTGAGACCTCTATGCTAAACAAGCATGGGAGATGCAGAAAGTTCGTAGGTTAAACTTCACACATAATTTCATACGAAACTACACCGGCATGTCAAAACAGTGGAGGATATAGAAGTCGTTTTGTTAAGCCTAGTTTGTTATTGGGGGGAACGATCGCGGTCAAAACAGGACACAGTCTTTTATTAACATTTACTTACATGACCTGCGATATGTTCATGATTCTTATTTAAATCTGGCTGGCATTTCTTTAATTTTCCACAGAATACAAAAAAGATGTAATGTTATCCCGCTAATAAACACAGCGAAAAATAAGACGCAAGCAAAAAATGTATTAATTGATGCATTACATGTAATTATGGTACAAAAATTGTTCAATCTACTCCGCTAAATCTTTTTTTCTGCACTTCAGCATAACTTTAATGTTAGCGCCAGTGCTTGTGGACAACCCGTCGGCAAACTACTGCTGTAAGCGCTCCTTAGTAGTTTATGTTCAAAAGAAAAGTACGTAGGCTGCATCCGAAACATGCACTACGCACTATCCACCTAAATGAGGAAAAATGACACACTACGTACCGCAAAGGTCACTTAGAGCGATTCCCTAGTGCGCAGGTATGAAACCGCGCACACTTTCTGGACACACCTCGTTACCTTTGAACTACAGTACTATAATTTGACGAACGTCCTGCATAACAAGAAGTACCGAACAAACCTCAGAAGTCATGTCTACGACTGTGATTGAAAGTAAATGTGGATTTTTATAATTGATCAAACATGTCAATATCAGCAGGCGGCATGGTAATTCAGTCGGTAGCCTAAACTAATTTCCAGGAGCGTCAATAGGGGTATTTATGACACACACACAAACAAGTAAATGTATAGTCACACTATGCTTTGCAATTCAACATAATTTCTAAAAATACCGCTGAATTTCCCATTTTTTTGTATTACAAAACCAAAGCCTTGAAGAATGATCGGGCGCAGTGTCGTGAAACACTGACGTAGGACTGAACTGTGTAACGGCGCGCTGTTGTCGTGGTGTATTGAATACGTCCGTCCGTAGGTGATAAAACATTTCTGTCTAAAATTGTACGCGAAACTAAACAATGGCCACTTCGAGAGACATGACGTTCTGCCGTATCTTTGTAATCATGTACAATATGCTTGTAATTCCAGCGCCGTTTTATTCTGCTATACCAACCACATGTCCTCACAAAGTTTTAACCAGTTCAAAGGTGGAAATTAGGGGTTATGGTCATTCAAACATATATATTATAGAATTAGTGGAAACTTTGTGCGGCTTCTCATAAGACAGCATTTTCAATTAGAAATGGGAGACCGATTATGCCTAGCTAGACATAGTTTAGCGAATTAATTTGCTACCGTAAAATCCGTAGATTACGCGCACTTGCACACTGCGCGCGGAAAGCTTGACTGCAGTACCAAATTGGCTTCAAGCGGTACAGGCTAGACTAGCGCTTTTAACAGAGAAGCATTGCTGTAATAGCCTTCACTAATTCTGTCCAGATCAGGTGGAACAATGCATGCCGATCTTCAATGGACTACGCCAAAAGCTTCCCGAATATCCTCTAGGGACAGTGAAGTCATCGCTGGTTTCACTCTAAGCTTTTACTGTTATTTGGAACATAACTTTGTTTACAAACAAGTTGCAAATGTGTTGGGCACATTGGCTGTACATCAAAACCGGAAAACCAAAGATATAGTTACAGTAAGCATTTTACTGGGTGACTCACAGGTTGTCAGTAATGGCGCTATAAATCTTGCTGTCGTGATATAATTCCCCTTTGCTGGACTAATTACCACATCTAGCACCTTACTTTTCAATATTTTATGTGATAATAATGGATCGTGGTTTGAAGCACGTTTCCTTCCACATTTTTCAGTCCGTACAGTAGCTATACAGTATGAGGAGCTATAACTAGGATCTATAAGCCATAAAGGAGGCAAGGCGGAAGTCTGCGGCGACATAAAATAAGTCGCACTTCATGTATATAGGTATAGCTGTGATAACAAAATGATCATTCTGGCTTTGTACAGATATTTAATTGCAAATTTTATCTTTAATACATATTCTTCTTCAAAAGTATTCGTTGATCTTGCGTTCAAACCGGTGCCCCGGTACACGACAAAGAATACAGCGTCCTAGGAATAGATAAAAGTATGAGGATTCGTCTTTAATAACTGACGACAAATACCTGTGTGAAGACGGACACGGTTTTGCGATTCAGCACAATGCAAATTCCCAGGTTCGAGACCCGCTAAGACGTGAAATCGCTTGATCGGGGTATAATAGCTTCTACATTTGGCAACTAGCTAACGTTGCGTGTCTTCATATATTATATATTGTGTTCAATTACCATTTCCCTAAGTAAACAATTTTAGGGCCGTGTTCAAGATTAATAATTCTGTCAATGACTGTCGCTGAACACATTATGGAATACTTTCCAGTCACCGGGATATTACTGTGCATGGGCAAACAGTCTTAAACACACTCTTCACAACTTCACCGTTTCATATAGGCACACCACAACATTTTAAACGCCGCGTACCCTATATATTGATTACTATCTTTGATTTTTAATATATAACAAAGTTTAATGAGCTCTAATGGCAGTTGTGTTGAAAAGGGAAAGTAAATATCCAGGTAAACGCACAAAATACAAATACATTTTGCTTGCCAACTATAAAATCGCAGATCATAGTCATTAACTAAACGATCCTGCGGAGAAAATAAAAAGATTAGTTTCACCGAAGAAGTACCACTGGTGGACTTCTAAACATCTTATATAGGATGTATGATTGAACTAGACCCGCTATCTTGAATCAAAGTATAAGCAAAGGGAATAAATGAAACGGGAACGATGCGTCTTCACTAGAGGCACATGGCGCGGCAACTTGCCACCGGCTGCGCCACTTTCCAGCTAATTTAATCGGATGCCTGCGCTTACCTCTTCTGGGAGTCGATTACGCACAGGGAAAGCAGACAGATAAAATTTCATATAATCACTGGGTAAGCATGTTTGACTCAGTGTTATCGGAAAGCTGCGTGACGTACAGAGACGCGTTCACGCGGTTCTTTTGTATTTTGAAAAATATTAGAACTATCAATATCATAGTAGGGTATAAATCTCACAGTTTCATTTGAACCTAATAGTGTGCAATACAGAACATGCAAATTCTCTTTTGTGCATCACCAGTCATATACATACTTAATTAATATTTTACATGTTTTCTATATAGTCCTTTCCCTTTCATGTGAACTTATCAGAATTCTTAGCGCAAAACACATTTGCGTTCGTGTAAGAAACCCAGTTTCGAACATGGAGCATTAATTATTCTTCATGTGAAAAGATATAATAATCCTTAAAACTAATAAAATAATTCAATGCACTCCACATGTGGACAAACACGGCATATCGAAATAGGATTTTAAGAAATGACTGCTTTCGGTCCTGTCGTTGTGTGCCGTTTTTTAATACCATATTAGACTGACATGTTACTGACATATCTCACAAAGTCATTGTTTACAGAAACTCGGATCAATTCATTCACTTGAACGGCTCGTGCATGCTGGCATTCTTAAATATGCCTAAAATTGCAAAAACAAAAACCGAAAAATTATAATGAGGTATCTCTGCACGTAATTTTATTTATCTATTTCATAATACGATTAAGATTTACTTAAAAATATAAATATATTACACCCTGCATGAATTTAAATGCGAAAATAAAATAACACATTGAACTGTAACAATTTCTAAGTATTGAGTATTTCATCGACTGTATTTATAGATTTATTGTAGCCTATAAACGTACATATCTGCGCGTGGACGAGCGTGAGCGTGTAGCCGGGGGGGTCCTGGGATTTAAAATCGGCCCTTGAGTTTGGAAAGGTCCCCCGCAGTAACTTTTGCACACCGGCCGGGGGGGATTAATTTCCCAGTCCACATACATATCAGGCCACTGGAAAAATGCCCGGCATGCCTGATGGGCAGTGCCATGCCGCGTAGGGTCAAATGTGTAGGCCTGAGTATAATTCAACTGTCACGCGAGCGATTATAAATACGCGAATATATACGCAAAAGTCAGGTATGATGGCAGAAGAAAAGGAAATCGGATTTTTCGATAACCACTTGATGGCACTGTACGCTTACGTCTTTGACAAAGGGTGTAGATGTTTACGTCACATCATGAGCATCAACACGCGTTAATAAATAAAGTTTCGAAAAGAACAGGGATTTCTTTAATGTCCGTCATACGACGTCAGACAAAATCTTGGTGTGAATCATATGCAGCTTTTCACTTTTATTTCTCTAAATCAAATCTTTTAATATAAGTAAATAATTGCACTGTATTTTTGTTTCCATTGTGTTAAATTAATATTCAGACTAGAGTTAAATGAACTATACAGCATACTTTCACTGTTATAATAATCTCAATCCATTACGATTTTTTAAATCGTTATGAATAATAATTAATTGCAAACAAAAAGTCATATGTGGGTCTCATAAGAAAAATGACAAAAATATCAATAATCATATTTTATAACACAAGTAAGCGTATCGCTTGTATCGTTGTGATTAATTAGCTTTTACTTATTAAACAAGAAAATGCTGTTTCCGCCTGTCAATCTTACAAAAGCACATACATGTAAATTTGTGCACATAAAGTTTAATAACAGCGGAATCTGCCGAAAACAGACGTGCATACGGTAAGCTCGAGCACTCAAGAAAGGCTATGGAATAAATCAATTAGATAAATATGTTGACGGACCATTAAAAGTTCATTATTATTAAAGGTCACGAAAATCGCCCACAGTTTGACCACAATGTCATACGCGGAATTTCTGAAAGGTGCATTTTTTGTCTGAAAATTAAGTTTTGAACTAAACTTCAGCAAGAGGCGAGTTGCTCTTACTGATTCGATGAGGAAGGAACTGTACTATTATATTCCGGGAGGAAGGGTTGATGACGTCTGTAGCATCCTTAATGTGACTTATTGAAAAAAAGCCCAGCCACGGGATTCATGGATAAAAATCCGACGGAATCAGTGCAGAGAACAAAAACTTCAGATAAAGATATGTAGACAAATGTTGACATTGCCTTTCAGAGAACCGTGTTTGCACAGAAACCTGTCGATTGCATTTTATTTAAATACCTGGAGAAAACCGTCGGACACAAACGAAGGCGGCAGCGGCGCTTTGGAGAAAATTTTCTGCGAGAAAGATTTTATCACAGTAGAGAAGCCTAAGCCTCGCCCGGATCCACCTTTCAGGCTGCCGACTCGGCGATAGGTATGTGCCAAGCGACTCGGTCCGCAAAAGCGGATTAAACGGAGATTTCCCGATGAAGAAACTTCAGCAGAACCCAGGATACTCTATACCCGAAGATTTGCTTTTATGCCCGTTTTACTTTTCAATCCAACGGAGACAGACGCACCTGTATAGAATGCACGAAACTTTTTAAGAGCAAAGATAACATTCGCGGCTTAATTATCTCCAAACGATCTCTCTTTTCTACTTAAGCGACTCATTTGTTGCGTAGAGTATTTATTAAGTGTGGGTCGAAGGTCCTATGAGAATTAGTTGCAGATTATTTAACAATTTCTGCGCATTTGATAATTGAATTAACTATGAATAATACTGCAAGAAAACATGAATATGGAGAATTTAGGTATCCATATTTAACTCTCTGGTATTTTTTTCGCAGAATGGCCATGTCCAGTAAGGCTACTTTAGCATTACTAATCTACGGGATCATAACGCAGTACAGCGCCTTGTGTTCACCAGCTGGGCTTCAGTACCCTAAGATTAGGTACGTAAACATGGACGATCCCTCCTTTGCTTCTCTTTTAGCGTCTTGCCATGGGTTCCTTGTCTTACTATGTTTTAAACGCATGACTAAATTGTGATGTAGAATGCAACAAATGAGTTAACAAATAACGTAGGCTAAAATGTTATGTCACAAAACAAAGCAAAATTAATCAATCAGTCAATAGATAACGGCAGAACGATCTGAGGCTGATACGTGTGTGATAGATTGATTCTAATTCTAAATGTGAGCATGTAAAGAGAACTTTAAAAAACGAAAACGTAAAAAAAAAGAAAAATCATATTCGAAAATGGGACTTTGTCGAAACCTGATTGAAAGGATAGCGATGCCTTCGGAATTTAGGCTGACCATTCGGTGAATATAAATCGCCTGGATTTCACCATAGACATTAAACTCTGAGTGAGTGTTAGTCAAGGAACCATCCTCTCTTAGGTAGGGTTGGTCGTCAACGTGAAGGCGCGACTGTGAAGTGTTGCGTTACATTATGGCTTTATAGTAATAGGTTACCCGTCATAATTTTTATCTATATAAAATAAACGTCCATTATGTCATCATGTCTATTCAAGATCTGTAAGCTACATGGTGTACGTTTTGAAAGGAGACTTATTATTATAACGGTAATCGGCCTTTTGGTCCATAATAGATTAGCACAATTGGTGAATCAATTGATGCAAGCTGGTTACAAATACTGGAATGACTTTTTATATCATTTTCGTTCTTTCTCTCTTTTTTTCTAGCATGCGTTTTAACCTTGGTGCATTGAAGTAAGATGCAAATCTAAACAATTTCATTTGATTATTTATGTTGAAAAGTTTACATTAAATCTGCTTGATTTTTTTTTTGACAAATATGTTTTTCTATCAGTAATCAAGCTTTATTAAAATCAAGCTTGTGATTTCTTATTTCAGACTTGAAAACGAAGTGTACGACGAAGACGGAAACTCGTTAACAGACTGGGCTTTTGATACAGATGAAATGGCGATACGGAGTTCCCCCTATTTTCTAGATGACCTTTACACGCTGTACTACTCACCGGAGAAACGGTAATTAGGCCCACTTTATCACAGTCCTCCTGTTTAGGCCTGTTTGAATTATTTTCATGTTCAGTGCATTCTGATTATTGTTTTTTTAGCCTCGGTTTAAACGTAATCCAAGTTAACATGTAGGTTGAACAAATCATCCTAGAATAAATTGTTGGGAGAAATCAGAACAGAAGTAGAGAAATTAAAGGAAGTAGATGCAGGGTAAGAACACTGTAGACGTGTATTTGAGATGCAGTTTCTTAAACCTGGCTACGGGATGCCGGTAGCACACCGAATAGTTACTAAATCCTTACGGACGATTAGTTATCAGCGAGGAAATATCTGCATTCTCTGATGACGAAGGGTGCAGGGTAAGGAGATTTAGCGTCTCTCCTGGCCGTCTATATTATCACAATAGGGATGGACAGCGGAGACATTATTTGAGGTGACAGCATTTCATCACGTCTCGGCTTTGCGGCGGATGGCCGGGAGATTTTTCCTTTATCCCACTTCTGAAGATGCATTCGGCGCTCAACGCGCTTTTCAATCTGATTAGCATTTATTTATTTATCTATCTAAAAAAATAATCGAGAAACGGTACTTTTTGTAAAAAATAAAGAGGATAAATGCCTTTGCTTCTTTAAATCAGCGATCGTAGTGTTATTTGACGAGTGCGTTAAAGGAGTACTATGAATTATTTATATTAGTCTAATAGTTTAAAGAGTTCTGTCGTTCTTGTAGATCAATCGCTGCTTCTCTTGCGTCACAAAAAGGTTTGTTATTCGCGTTTCTAACAAACTGCCATCCGTCGATGGGTTTATTTATGCACTGTATTCAAGTTTGCCGAAAGTGTACTGGGAACCGGGTTGGTGTTGAGACTGTATAATCACCTTTCCCCCCGTTTTTCAGGGAGGTCAGCGATACGGAAGACGATTCAGAGCCGCTCTCCAAACGGCACTCGGATGGGATCTTCACGGACAGTTACAGCCGGTACCGAAAGCAAATGGCAGTCAAGAAGTATCTGGCAGCCGTCTTGGGGAGAAGGTATAGACAGAAATTTCGCAACAAAGGACGCCGCTTCTCTTACTTGTAGCGCTTATTAACCAAACTGTCCTGTGTATAAACCCAGAAATCAACCAACAACCCGCGGATCGCTTCCTGTGTTCTCTAAACATGTATTTATGTATCAAGTAAAGCCATTAAAATACATATTTTAATAATATTATTGTTTTTCATTTGTACAAGAGCACTTGAAACCGCACATATATAGGCCTGATTTGTGAGTTGATATATCTATAAGTATATAAATGGATGTTTAGTTCTAACGTTTAAAATGGGGGAAAGGAACGTACTGTCCATCTTTGAACGTCCTTTGAATATGCAAATACACAGAGGGAATTGATTTTCAAAAGACAATCGGAACTGAATGTTGCTCTTATTTATTTTTGTAATCGAAATTTGAAAGACTAGTGTTTTCCTTGACAGCAGATATGGAGACTTGGCAGATATTTAGAAGCACTGTGGGTTGGAATGGCCTTTCAGCCTTTTCGGCCAAGGAGGGATACTTCTAGAGTAGTTGAGTGCAGTAAGTTCACCCCTTTTCCCTAAGTTTTACGCTTTAAGGTCTTCTCTGAGCGCAGGGCCTCTTCCACTTTTCTGAAAGTGGAAATATTACTATAGCCACCTGTATACGCATATTACAGATACACGTTTATGTATCATGTGAATTGGAGTTAAATAATCACAAACACTCTTAAAAATGTTTATCATATACATGTTTGTTGCAAGCTCTCCTACATTCTTACATAAAGCCTATGAAAAAAGAAAGCATAATTTAAAAATAGCATTTTGGAATGTTTATTTGTTCTTCTTGATGCTTGCACGAGTCAAGATGGAATCTAAGTGTGTTCCTCTCTAGTGATGTTTGTGTATTTGCTGGATTTTACTAAAGCCTTCAAAGCATTTAACTTTTTTGTGTCTGTCATATCAAAGGAGGAAACTGTGTATGACAGCTGGAGGGACATTCAAGGCATGAAAAAACAGGGGAAACTGCACTGGGTCAGTTTAGTTTTGGTTGCTGTTAAATCCCTCTTCAATTTCCTAAGTATTCTTAAGGTGTTAAATATTCCTCATTCTTTTAATTGTGCCTCAAATGTATGAATATGGAAATGTAAAGTGAGAACGGAAGATTAAAACGGTTATAAAAAGCCACTGATTGGTGCAGCCCGAAGTACCCAGCATCCTTTGCACTCTTTTATTAGCATAATCTGGTACATTTTTATTTTGAGCACTTTTCATTTATTTATTTTTTTAACTTGCTGTCTTACAATCTGTGTGCTCAAACCACGCTGTTCCAGTAATGGGTTACTGCTGTCACATACTGGTGGACTTTAATGGGTTACTGGTGTGACGTACTGGTGGACTTTAATGGGTTACTGGTGTGACGTACTGGTGGACTTATTTGCCACTTGTCTTTGTTAGCTTTTTTTTTTTTTTAAAAAAAAAAGGTACAAGGCAAAATATGAGTATATCAAGCTTTGCTATATTCTTTATCCCTCTGAGTCTGGGAGCTCATTAGGCTTAGTAAGCACTGCCTGCCAGACAGACAGAGAGGTCACTATTCCTTTGTGAGACATCAGGCTGGAAGGGCAGACTGTGGTGACATGTCATCGCACGGCATCAGACAGACACACCAAACAAACACTTCTTTGGTTCAGTGTCCCCTAATTGAGAGAGTTGGCTCTGATGAGACAAAATAAGACATTTGGTCTCGTTCCAGTTGAACCGGTAATTTAAAAACGGGCATTTCTCAACTTAAATTATCATCATCGACAACAATGTTGAAATAAGATCCAATGAAAAAAGGCAGGGGAAGGTAGACACACAAATGGCCTGAAAAAGACTCAGACAGACTGCCCTTAGGAAGCCACTCGGGAGGACAGACAGACTGCCCTTAGGAAGTCACTCGGGAAG
>JAABNY020000082.1:12625248-12637974 GCA_015164015.2 Brevimyrus niger
AAAAGACTCAGACAGACTGCCCTTAGGAAGCCACTCGGGAGGACAGACAGACTGCCCTTAGGAAGTCACTCGGGAAGCCAGACAGACAGACTGCCCTTAGGAAGTCACTCCGGAGGACAGACAGACAGACTGCCCTTAGGAAGTCACTTGGGAGGACAGACATACTGCCCTTAGGAAGTCACTCGGGAAGCCAGACAGACAGACTGCCCTTAGGAAGTCACTCGGGAGGACAGACAGACAGACTGCCCTTAGGAAGCCACTCGGGAGGACAGACAGACTGGCCTTAGGAAGTCACTCAGGAGGACAGACAGACTACCCTTAGGAAGCCACTCAGGAGGACAGACAGACTGACCATAGGAAGTCACTCGGGAGGACAGACAGACTGCCCTTAGGAAGTCATTTAGGAGGATAAACAGACTGGCCTTAGGAAGTCATTTAGGAGGATAGACAGACTGGCCTTAGGAAGTCATTTAGGAGGACAGACAGACTGACCTTAGGAAGTCACTCAGGAGGACAGACAGACTGCCCTTAGGAAGTTACTCGGGAGGACAGACAGACTGCCCTTAGGAAGTCATTTAGGAAGACAGACAGACTGGCCTTAGGAAGTCATTTAGGAGGACAGACAGACTGCCCTTAGGAAGTCTTTTAGAAAGACAGACAGACTGGCCTTAGGAAGTCACTCAGGAGGACAGACAGACTGCCCTTACGAAGCCACTCGGGAGGACAGACAGACTGACCATAGGAAGTCATTTAGGAGGACAGACAGACTGCCCTTAAGAAGTCTTTTAGGAGGACAGACAGACTGGCCTTAGGAAGTCATTTAGGAAGACAGACAGACTTCCCTTAGGAAGTCACTCGGCAGGACAATATTTCACTGCCCAGCGAAAGAGATTTTACCAAGGAATTGAGGCACTAAGCCCAGAAGGATGCATGTTCCCCTCTGCCTGCTTGGGTCTGATTTGGCCCGAGCCTGAATCCACCCCCTCTGACTCTGCCATCCTCCTTCAGGAATGAAACAGGAAGCATCTTGTGGCTTCGGTGCCTTGCTTCAGATTTCAAATGGCCGCCGGTCACAGATGGCTATTAAGTGGCCCTACAATGCTGCAGACCCATCAGATCACACTCCGATCTTTCCTTAATCCTTTCAATTTTCTTTTTTTTCAGTTTTAAAAGCTGTAATTTTTTTTTCGTTGGCGCGCTGAGCTTAGAGTTTCGCCATGGTTAGGCTGAATGAATGTTATCGCAGTTTCGTGTTAAATGAGAGGATTATAGTAGCTGCTTGCAGAATCCATTGATCACTCCCCATAAAGCCTACTGTGTATATTTTTACTAGTGCCAAAAGCCTTACTGAACACTGAGATTCAAATATACGATATGTGTGACGAAATGAATATCATAGCAAGTGTTACCATTATAATACTATACTACACCCCGCGGGGTGTATATAAATGTTCGAAAAGAGTGTTGTAAGATTTGTATGAATAAATTTTGTAAACTACATAGCTTTGTCTAATCTTTGAAGCACATGTCACCATGGTGAAACATGAAAAGTCAATACAAAGTTCTCGTGTTCATGTCCCCTAAAAATGTCCACACATTGCCTTGGTTATACTATACATACCTAATATTAGTTTTGATCCCTTTCCTAAACACTTCTTATGCCCCCCCATTCCCATTCAGTGTCTAACTAACCACTTTACCACATTTCCCCCCCACACCCCACACACACACACACACACACACACACACATCCTTACTAACACTGGTCCAGTTAGATACTAGCTGTTCCCCGCTCTGCACTCGCTGGCCCAGAGTCACTGTGGAGGAACCTTTTTTTTCAGCTGAGAACTTCCAAAGGAAACTCTGGCAGCCTCCTGGCAGAGCATTTTCTGCTCCCGATCACAGGTGCTGAGCCCGGATCACCAGGTGTCATTGATACATTAACGTGCTGCACCTGCATTTCCCGACCAAAGCCCCACCGCCTGCACCCTGTCCATCCTGAGATAAACAGAAGTTCAATGGTTCCTCTCTTGGGGAGCAGAACAGCATCATTCCCTCCTTTTTGACCATCTCCAACATTCTCCTTCATTCCAGGCTTGACTTTCTCCGGAAGCTCTAGTCACCCAGGGTGGGGTGAGGGGGAGGATTAATTATGCAGCCAACAGGCTCCTTGGCCTGTGGCAGATCCGCCCTTAACCCAATCAGGGGGCGTTGCCGAGCAACGCATACTTAGTAGGATCATCCAATGTTTCCCTTGGGTCGCAGCTCCGAGTGGAACTGGCCGCACTTCCATTACATTTAACCGTCTAAGCAGCACGTCGGCCAATGCAAACCAGACACCACTGTTTCTTATCTAGACATTGATGCTCCAAAACAGCTATTTTCCCTTTTATGTGGTGAAATAAATGTAGCAATTTGTGTGCACAAGGTGCTCATTTAAGGTTAAAATAACTGAACAGGACTTGAAAGAACCCCCTTGGGGACAGTGTGCAGAGTGTTTAATTGACCTGCTTCCCTATGGCAGCTGCACGCATGGACGTACGTCTTAGAGAAGTTCTCGGGCTGAGATGTATGACGCACCTGGCTATGCAAGGCATCAGAAACAAAACGTAGGCAAACACAAACGGACTAGGAATGGAGGATGGGATGTATTGTCATATAGACGCATTGTGGTCATAGACGCAGCCTGTCAGCATCCATCCATACGTGGGCTGCGGTCAGGGGTCAGGCAGCCGGCTCCGGTCCTGCAAGAAGCATTTCCCTCCACTCCGCGGCTTTTAGCCCTTCAATGATTCATCGAGTCGGCCGCCACATCAGACACAACGTCTGACAGCGAGAACTTCTCACTGAGATGTTTATTCTGGGCTGATAGTTTCTGGGACATGTACCTCTGGGCCCTGTATTCAGGGGCAGCACATCTCAGAGTCATGAGGTTTCAGAAGTCTAACTCATAGCTTATGCACTCTGCTAGTGGCGTAGGACCAGAATTACCAACTGAGTAAAAGTACACTGACTCTACACTGATTCTAAACCAGCTTAGTCACTGCTGATTGGTTGGCTTTGCTTTGACTCTCTTCCAGCTCTTTACTGATTCTACAGTGATCGATTCCAGTTTGACTCTGCACTAACGATCAGCTAGCTTAGTCACTCTTGATAGGTTGGCTCTGCTTTGACTCAGTACCTGCTCTTTACTAATTCGGCAGTTGCGGTTGATTCTGATTTGACTTTAGATTGATCCTAAGCCAGCTAAGTCACCATTGATTGGCTCACTGTTGATTAGTTGCCTCTGGTTTGACTCACTACCCGCTCTTTACTAATTTGGCAGTTTCGGTTGATTCTGGTTTGACTTTAGATTGATCCTAAGCCAGCATAGTCACCGTTGATTGGCTCGCTGTTGATTGGCTCGCTGTTGATTGGTTGGCTGTTTTCACTGTTGCTGTTAGCTCTTTACAACTTCTGAGGTTATGATTCTGACTTGACTCTACTCAAGTCGACCAGCATGTGAGCCAAACACGTTGACTGAATTGCATAAGAGAGACTTGGCGCTCATTCTTCTTTTCTATGGTTCAGATGTGACATTATATACGCACACACTAGTACAGAAACCCACATACATGGAGGCGCACACGCGAAGACATGCCGCCCCTTACTCACGTTAACCTTGTGAGCTACGCAGAAGGAAGGTGCTCACATCCCCTAGGGGTGCACTATTCTCAGAAGCCCCAGGGGGACAGACACAGTGATTCAGTGAAACAGTGACTGTCAACAGGTCTCTGTCTCCATCTGAGATGTTCCAGCTTCCTGTCTCATTACCCGTCACATGCCGCAGAGTGACAGGGCTCCTTCTGTTGGTCCACGGAGGAGGAGCTGAGGCTCTGCCCTCCACACACTTCCTACTGCTGGGCTGTACACAGTAAACCTATTAAATAAGCTCTTATGGAACAGGACGGCACATCATGCATGGCTGTGTTCTTACATACAGCATGACACGTACATCCATCCTACTTTGATACTGCTGATCCAATACGGGATCACAGGGGGTGTGCAGATGGTCCATTGTGGGATACAGGGACACATTACACAGAACAGCATCCCAGTGCATCACAGGTCTCACACTCACAGACCACCCCAGGAATTAGGTCTCCCCAGGTGTGAGGTCACTGTGCCACCTGATGACCACATGATTCATACATCTATAGCCACAAATGGAAATGTCCTTTATATGTACCTGTAGGTCTTCAGCGTCTGGACTTTTCCAAAGAGAAGCAAACCATCATCCGGCCTCTCGGTTCCGTGGCGAGGGAGGGGGGAACGGGAGTGTGACGCAGATGGAAAATGGGAGGGAGAGAGGCCGAGCGAGAAGGGGGCGAGAGCGGCGCGGGGGGGCCACGGCGGTCCGAGCACTCACACGGATCTCCAGCGACAGACTGCTGAGGCATGGGCAGGTACTGTGGGCGTCGTTACCCCCACTGACCCCCCCTCCCTCACTTCACACATGCAGTAAGGTGTCCCTGACTCGGCGTCTCCTGCACAGCACATTCCGCTGCTCGCGTTTTAATTGCGCGTGACCATTTCACATTTCATTTCCCCACTCTGGAGTGACGCCCACCATCCCAGACACGTGTACGTCACCCACCCCCCCACCCCAAAAACAAGAAGCTCACGGAACTGTCAGTCATCATAATTAGCTCACTTTTGTGTATGAGCTTACACACATGATTCAAGCCTGCTGGAAAGCTACCCCCTCCCCCCAGCCCTGTTATTGAATCATGGATGTAACAGTAATCTTTTTGGTCGAATGTGGAAATTTACAAAAATACAAAGCTAGTGTGGAACATGGATCGCTTCAAGATCTCCAGCAGGGTCATGTACACGTGCTTCCCCTGCAGTTTTTAATTTAGTAAAGGTGTTGGCCCTTTAAATGCAGTAATAATATTGACCATTAATCTTGATCGAAATGAGATCAGAGTTAGTCAGAGTCAGTTTGTACGAACAGTTGAAGAAAAACGAAGAGATTATCTGGGTTGCAATGTATTTCATGCATGTCACACTCTGATTTGATCCCCACAGAACAGTGGGGATCCAGATTGGTTCAGTTCACGTACCAGAACAATAAATCTCATGCGGTGTGAAATCATTCATTGCTTGTTAATTGATTTAGGGAGGAGCCTATTCTTTCACAGAGTGACATAGTTTATGACAGATTATTCCGATTCAGACTGAATATGAATGTCTGGGCTGAGTGCCGGATGTGTTGGGTTAGGGTTAGGGTTAAAGAGAAGAGGAGGACGAAGACAGGCTTGGAGGTGTTATTGGAGGTGCAGCTGAGGAGTTCAAAGCACCACCGATAGGCACCGGGGTCCCCTGCACTCTGAGTCTTTCATCCCATTGAAGTCGCATTTTCTATGACTGAAGGACACAGGCACAAGGAGACTGACTGATGTTCAAGCTAATTTCCTGCTTAAACAACACAGATGTTTAGTATTTTCACTTTAAATCGCACAATGCATTGCTAAAATATTTAAATGCAGACAATTGTGCTATATTCATTTATTATGAAAGTAATATAACCAATTTTATGTTATTATATTTCATTTTCATATATTTAATCAAGTTACAAAAACCCATTCAGAATCCTTGAGGAAAACAGGACTGATGTTACAGTGATCAAAACTGGTCCATCGCCATTCATTCTGGCTACAGTGGACTTAAATAGATACTCACAGTGATTCAGCCCTGGTAAATAGATCCAAATCCTTACATTTAATAATTTATTCCTGTTACAGGGATCTTGAATGGATACAACCAATCACTCATCCATGTCATATGAACTATCTAAGACCTGGAGCAGAAAGTAGGATGATGTTTTCTGCCCTGCTGCTCCTTCTCGAGCACATGTGCTCGCCTTGTTTTTCTTCGTGGAGTACTCTGGGGGAAGCTCAGGCCTGCTAATTCGGACGCCTCTGACTAATTAAGAACGGGCCGGAAACGGGTCATCTGCCGCGCCATTGATGTCACCGCCGACGTAGCAAAGGGTCAGGCCGACCGTCTACACGCCGTCCGAGGAGCGACTAATACAGGAGGCAGCTGAGATAATGAGGAGAAGACATGTGAAGCGTTTTTAATTCCTATTACAACTGCAGCATCCAATGAGATTGCAGTTAGGTATAGATATTTATTTGCGTAGTTTGTAGCGTTTTCGAGAAAGAGCGTGGGCTTTCCCTTGCCGGTGAGCCCATGGATGTAACTGGGAGGCAAGGGGCCGTGGGACACCTCGCCCACGCAATAATGGCCAAGCCCCACCTCTCGTTAGGGAGCACAGAGCCCAGGAGCCCCAGGGGGGACCAGGACGCACGGGATCGTTTTCCAGTATTGAAGGAAAGGTTCTTGTTTGCTGTTTACGCTGTCTCCGGGCTATTATGGGAAGGCGCAGTGATTCTTTGAGGAGCCACGGTGGGGAATAGGCAGATCTCACTGCTGGCAACGGCTGTGAAGGAGCCCGAGTCAGATAACCGTCGCACTGCAGCTCCACCTCAAACGGGCCCCCGGGAAAGAGCTCCAATTGCTGCTGAAACAATCATGGTGGCGGGATGGAAACTTGCATATAGTGTCACTGCTTCTAGCGTTAGTGAACTGTGAACATGTCTCTGAGCCCTGATCCCATCTCAGAAAACTGCGTATATAGGGGGGGCTTAGTAACCCCAACACTAAACGGATCAGAACAAAAGATTCAGAGGACACCGTGTGCGGGGAGAAGGACAGACTAACTGAGCCAGTAGTCAGCAGGCAAATTGAATGGGGCTCCGCACTGTGTCAGCCTCCCGGCCTGACTGAGGCACTGGGTCCCCATACCTGGGACTCTCTGCTACCATGTGGTGATGTCACAATGCTGAGCCAATCATTAGCCAGCCAGCAGTGCACCGCAACATGATAGGTGGAAATCAAGCATAAAACATAACAAACACGATGTCTTCGGTGAATGTTTGGCAGCCTTAAATAGCAGATTTTTATTAGCAGATTTCAGATGGGAACATGATTTCTGTGGACAGCTCATACCATGGATCATCCATTCAGTTTTACAAACAAATATTTCCATGCATCGTATAAATGATCAAGCTCATATTATCTCAATAATGTGGAGAAAGTCTAGGTTCAATTCTTGAGTTTAGTAAAGAAAAAAACTACATCTGAAACCTCAGTAATGTCAAGACAATTTAGATTCAAGAATATATGAAAAATTCCACATTATTATCTGTATAATATGAAGAGAATAGGGCAAAGGCCATTCAAGTCACGGTCCTCGAGGTCTGAGCCCTGCTGATTTTCCAGCCTTCCTTTACCTGCAAGCCAAGTGTGAAGCCTCTAACCAATCAGAATCAGTAATCATTAAACTAATTACCTGGGAGAGGTGAAAACATGGCCTGGATTTGGAATCAAGGTCCAGATTTGAAGAGCCATGGAATCAGTTCTTGTTTATAGAGTGATTTACTCTAAATCAAGCTTGTTTTCAGAATGAGCAGAAATTGCTCCACAAACATCCAGCGGATCATTCTAGGACTCTGGGGGCCTTCTGGCATTATTTCACACGTTTCTGCAATCAGGTCCTACGTGCTCTGGCCAAAATCTTGAAATTTTAGCTGGTGATTAATTATCATACTAATGTAAGAGTTGAATTGAGTTGTGTAACTACAGAGAGTATGTTGGAAAAATAAATACTGTTATATTTGAATATTCAATGTTAATTCAGCAGTATCCATTTTGTGTTGTTGGATATTGTTGAGAGGACTTTTATTATGGAGAGAGAGTGAGAGGTGGTGGAGCACGGAATAAAGGAGAGGGAGCGCTAAAAAGGAACTCGTCCATGTCTGAGGGTTTTATTATATGAATCCTATGAGTTTCCTAGTTTTAAAGCCCCGAATACACCCACAAACAAGTATTACACTAATAATTTCGATTAGTGATTTAATTGTCTTTTTCTCTTCATTTTATAACAATATCAGCCTGGAGATAGAAATAAATAGTTTAATATTTAATTTACACCTTGAAATGAAGAGATGAATATTGGAACATATAAATAAAAAAAACACATTTGTCTTTTAAGCTTTGTAAATGAAAACTATAGCGGCCTCATATGACATTAACAAATAAGAAGTTAAACGCCTTTAGTAAATCATTTGGTGTTGTCTCTTCCTGATCCAAACCACCCGGCAGATTTTACCTCACGTCTGCACGACCCGATCCGCTCATCCTGGCATTTTAGAGGCAAATCATATTGTCTACATTTACACCAAACTAAGATGGAAAATGTATTGGATTTAAGGTAGTCTGGAGTAAATATAAGTGGCAAAGATAAATTCCATTCAAACTGAAGTCCTTTACATTTGACAAGTTATCTGGCTAAGCATGAAATCCAGCTTTGTGAAACATGACACAATTGTCTATTCCCAGTTTAGCCTTTATACTGCAAAAGAACCATGAATTAAGCAAATGAAAGGTTAAAATGCATGGTAATTTCTTGTCATAACAGTGTGAATGCACATAAAATAGGTACGCATTTTCACTGCTACATCAAAAAATTGCGGTGTGTATCGCTTTACGACAAACGTGTACTTGCATACCAGTTATGTGCTGATTTTCCAGCCTTCATTTGCCTGCAAGCCAGGTGTAAAGCCTCTGACCAATCAAAATCAGTAATTATGAAGCTAACTACCTAGGAGAATGGAAAACAAGGCCTGGATTTTGAAATTTCCAGAGCCCTGGAGTCGGGTCTTTTTTATAGAGTGAATTACTCTACATCAAACAGCTTGCTTTCAGAATGAGCCGAAATTGTTCCACAAACATCCAAATTAATTGAGACTATTCTAACGATTATACAAAAAATAATCATGGTCAGTTCAAATAATCACGGTCAGGCGATTATGTAATAATTGAGAACGGCCCAGAGGGTTTATAACAAAGTCCCCATGAACTTGCACTCCTCTAGCGCCATCCCCAGTTCAAACAGACGCGTTTGCTATATTTTCTTCCCCGATGTTTTTTTGACAAGATAATTGATTGAAATATTATTCAAAGGTCACATTGTTTGCACTCGTTCTTCTTCTCTCCAACCCTAACCTATAATTGGATGCGCTGTTTGCTCTTGTCAAGCATCAGCGAGAGAGGATCACACCGCCGCGAACTGCCCCGCCCAGATCGGCTGCGCGATTTACCGGGCGGGACCTCGCTAATCCCCGAACGCCTTCGGTAACGCATTCTGCTCACGGAATCACATTCACACTCACGTGGGAAAGAGGGAAAACAAACCTAAATTTCAGGTGCGTCCTAGGAAAGCAAACTTTGAATGAGATCATCTGCAGAGAATTTTGCAGGAGGAAAAAAAGACAGAATCCACGGAATTAGATGGTTGTGCGTCACAAAAGAAACTATTAGAGTCAGATTCAGAGTTATCATTTTTGATGTATTACAGTCAATTTAATGCATATATTCTTATCCTCTTAAACTTATTTGTTTGTGTATTAGGGCAGCAGAGGTTATGGACATTGACTTAAGCTTGGATGGTTGTTGTTTTTTCTCCTAGGCATTAATTCCTTAGATCGAATGACTCAAACTGTTTTGCTAAAGTAAAGTAATGTTCTGTGCAAACAGCTAAAAGAATGTAAGGTGCTACACGTTTGATATAAAAGTTTCATATGGAAGAAAAGATCGGAGCCGCGGATGGTGCTGGGGATTCTAATTACGGAGTCACTCCGATCCCACGTGGCACATCCCACACGCCGAAACCGAGGCCCCGCCCCCCGGAGCCTGGCCACTCTGAAATGGCGTGCTTTTAAGGTATGAAGAGATGGGTGGGCAAAACAGGCCCCCCCTCTTCCACCCCTTGGCGGTAAACAATGCAATGCAGGTGCTAAAACGGATGAGTGACACAAGTCCTGCACCCATGTCTATTTTTTACAGATGAGCATATTTCACTGGAAAGAGTATGGGCTAATTCCTACCTGTTACTATTAAGCTCTTAACTACTGCGCCCCCTGCTGACCCAGTCGGTCTATCAATATTCATTGAGGTGTACTTCCTCACACCTTCAGCACAGGTAGCATGCAAATACTCTGTCGATTTCTGTCAGGTACGGGCATCTCCGGAGCTGTGACTTGCTTTCACACCATGTGACATCTTCAGCAAGGTCTTTTTCGTAGCTTATAACAATATGACACAGAGTAGGTCCGACATCAATCAACATGTTCGTTTACAACCGTCAATTCTGTTGCCATGGCGGTGACTCACAGTGTAGGTGCGAAGGTGTGACATAGACACTTACAAGGACGTACCATGCCTTCCTTCATTTTTTTTTTTACTTGCATCCTTGATTCTATCCTTTTGAAATGTTTTTAATTAAAACGGCATCAGTGCCGAAGGTGGATTGAAACAAACTCCACCTCCGCCGACGGAGTACGGCCACACAGATGCAGCCCATAATAAGCGTGGAGCTGCATGCCCACGTGTTTTTTTTATGCTCTGCTGCCATTCTGATACTCGCTGCCGTTATTTATGTCCCATGTAAGGACCCCGCATCTGTGTCACATGACCTTCATTAAGATCTGCGGAAGAGCAAGGAGCTAAATATGAAGGAATATTCTACCTCTGGGGAATCAGGAAGAAATATGCAAGGAAAATATTTCTTACACAAACTATATATACATTTCCTCCTAATATCCTGTGTAAGTTACCTAGCAACAGGCAGTTCTTGTTCCCCATTCTCTAGAGCATTGTTTGGAACTTCAGGAAGTAGATGTGTTGGGGACACTTATGCCAAACCGATGTCAGCTGGCTGTAGATGATTCCTGGGTTATGGGATAAACAATAGGGGCATTCAGAACGAGGTGACGGAAGGAGGTGACGGAACGAGGTGACCGAACGAGGTGACGGAACGAGGTGACCGAACGAGGTGAATTTCATTAACAGCAGCCAACAGAACTGTGGGAGTAAAGATTTTACTTCTGAGGATTAAGTCAAGGATTAAGGCAAACGACATATGTATCAGTTTGAGATCATCAGTGGTAAAGTTATTTCTATTATTGAAATGAACGAGCAGGATACTGTTGGAATGTTTACAGCCGTGCATTTGTGTTGTTATGGCGACAATGGATGGGGATGAATAATATAAACGGAAGTTTGATGGGGCTGGTGTGCAAACACGGTGAGGCCCAGAGTCTCCGAGGCAGGCCGTTCTGGCAGATGGCCCAGTGTGACTGTGGAGAGACCCCAGCGTGACCCTTGGGCCGGAGTGACGCGCCGAGGTAAGCCGGGGGGCACAGAACCGCTCACATATGCCAGCCTTGCTGCTCAGCTTCACTCTTTTTTTTAAGCGTCCTTCAGAAGTGCTTGATGTTGAGAAGCAGGATGGCACAATGTCTGAGGAGGTCAGCCCTGCATCAAAAAAAAAAACTGCAAAAAACTAACCCTCAAAAGGCCTGAAATGAAGTTTGCCAAATGTTTACTTCTTAAACTTTATTGCCATTTTCTTCCAGTTTATACACACAGATCCTTAAACAAACAGTGTTTTATCCCCACCTGTATACAGAGTCCTGGCTCAGTTTCTGCCATCCTACCACACAGGGGAATCTGTCACCCCCCCCCCCCCCTACACACACACAAATTGTCATGATCCCACCTACACAATCCATCCGGTCCCCTCCTACACCCAGCATTCTGTCTCCACCCACCCACTGTGTTCTGTCTCCGCCCACTCACAGCATTCTGTCCCCTCCCACATACGGTGTTCTAACCCCTCCCATACATTGTGTTCTGACTCCTCCCACACAATGTTCTGACCCCTCCTATATATAGTGTTCTGGCCCCGCCCACACACAGTGTGCTGGATGTCTGTGTCATTCTCACAGCTCATGGAAGGCCAGATGGAACAAAGAGGACATTTATCCACATAAATGCCGTGTTTCTCTGTCCACTCAATTATTCATCAAGATGCACTCAGAAAAACAAGCACTTCAAAGCACTTCTGCGGATTTGACTTTGTGTGCTAGACGTCTTTTATTCTGGCAAAATAAAGAGCCGTGCATATGACCGAAAGAAGCCCTGATAAATACAACAACAGGGACACCTGAGTCCAAGCCAGAAGCCAGTTTTACAAGCATGGGGATGTCCAAATAGATAAGTGTAATGGTATTTTTTGCAGATTAGACGGAAGGATATTAACTATACAATTACATGCACTCTTAGTCAGAGGTTATGGAATTCAGAGAATTCAGAGATGTTTGATCATGTGTTTTATACCTTATGAGGATGGGAGACAGATGGGTCACAAGGCTCAACATGTATCCATGCAAATGGGATTTTGAGCCTAGTGAGTCTACAAGATGCCGCAACGAGGCCATGGATTCAGATCCAAGTTGGATATGTGCATCTTAACAGCCTCTCAGCTCCCAGCACACCTGAAAAAAGTATCAAGGAATTCTAAACACCAAATACCTGGCACAAGTGCATTGGGAGGCGGGAGGGAGCTAAAATGTGGACTGTCCGTGGGTCCCTGGGCCTTGGATCTGGAGGCTTTCAGAAGTGAACCAGCATCCTTTCGCTACATAAGACACAGCAGCAATACTCATCAAACCAAATGACACATAAGATACCGCAGCAGTACTCATCAAACCAAATGACACATAAGATACCGCAGCAGTACTCATCAAACCAAATGACACATAAGATACCGCAGCA
>JAABNY020000082.1:12723438-12733446 GCA_015164015.2 Brevimyrus niger
CACACACACACACACACACACACACCCCGCCTTGGAGAGCAGCATTCGTCATCTGTGAACAGGATACCAACGTTTGACTTTCCCGAAGTTAGCCAGTGCTTGTAACTGCGGAGCGTGATCTGTGTCTTTTAAAATGGAATAATAATACTTATAAGCTTGTTAGTTTTTGCCTTTTTAAATTCGTTACGTCGTCTGCTTATTTGCCTTTTTAATATATACACACTGCACAAATGGGTCGTGGGGTCCAGCGTTGTACCTTCTATCTCGTGCTCACCTTTTCACTAATCGAGGCAACGCCACTCAGTTATGATCTGTTTCAGGGGCCCGCATATTCCGGGCAGGGTCACCGGCACAAAAACGGGTAGGTGTTTTTCATATCACTACTTTAATTTAAGCACGATTCCAGGTAATCGGCGTAATATGTCAATGGGATATAAATGTTTGTCAATTCTTTGCATCCTTATTTAATATCTGTATTGTATGAGTACATCCAGTCTAGATTTTTGTTTAAAGGCGTTATAAAACACGCAGTTGGCATTGATTAAAAAAAAAAAAAACTTTAGGTCCCACCATTGCATGTCTATTATCATTTTGGCTGTTAAACCTGTACAAAGGACTGTCCTACGGAAACAGCAAGCTAGTTAATGACATTTAAATGACGAAAGATCAAACCACAGGTTTTATTTCAAACATTGCAAATTTTCTAATAAAGTTATTTTTAAATTTGTTTTTAAAGTTCTGCTTTGTTTTTGGGCGCGGGGTCTGCCAATTTACTCGTACAATTCATCAACATGCTTAATTTCACGTCTTTGTTTTTTTCTTTGTTGAAATTTGGCGGTTGCGTCTTTTGTAACGCGTTTCAGAAACTGGTGCGCGCATGTCGTGCACAAGAACGTGACCTGCGCGGTCCTGGCGACTGCTGAGAGCTTCGGGGAGCCGGAGCGCGCCTTATGCCCGCCGGAGGAGCCAGACTGCCTGCAGCGAGTGATGTCAGTATCTCTTAAAAAATAAACGGCGGTTTAAGAAACCATAAACGACATTATAAAAATACGGTTCTTCTACACATGGTGTTAAATGTTATTAAAGTTTTGAGAGGGACCATCCTTTGCCTTTATTGCTGTTCCAAGTGATCTTTCTCACAGATGCTGCAGACAGTCGCAAGCCCAAGAGGAAATGACGTCATTCATTGTTATTTAGAGTTCATAATGTATGAGAGTCACAGGAGCATGTGTCCGCAGGTATCGGACCCAGTTCCACCCAGTGTATAAGATAGGTTACAAGGTGGTGACAGAACTGGAGTGGAGGTGCTGTCCGGCATTCATGGGCCCCGACTGCAAGACCCTGAAGACGGGTGCCTACAGGCAGGCCATGGTCGCACCACACCCCGACTCCCAATCCAGCCCGGCGGACGTCCACTCTGCACCCAGTAAAGCTCACCTCTCCTTGATCTTCTTCATTGCTCTAGCTGACTTCATCATCAAATCATTGAAGTGACCAAACTCATTGCTTAATTTGTAAGAAGCTCATACAGTTGGTTGAAAGCATGGATGTTTGATTATGGGGGGCAATTAGTAATTTACTTTTAATAATATATAAAATACAGAGAACCAAAGAATCAAACGCCGTCATTCTTCGATAGCTGGACAGCAAGAAGGCATCCAAACATAAGCAGGACATGAGCTCATCTTCTGCTGTATCTGCTTGACATTTATCTGCTGTGTGTTGCCCCCCTTCCAGAGTTGGCAGAGTCTGGGCTTAGCAGTCCATGGCAGGGGGCGGAGCAGGTTAACCAGCTGGAAGAGGAGGTGCTGCGGCTGTCACAGACCGTGCAGGACCTGCAGGCCACCCTGACCGGCCTGAACGAGAACCTGCGGCCAGACGCCCGGGGAGAGACCGGCCGCATGCCCGTGACGCTGCTCAATGACCGGCAGCCAGCGCCGAGCTCTTGGGACAAGGTGCCGGACAGTGGGCCCACTCTGTCCAGGGCTTCCCAGGCTCTGCGGGAGGCCTCGTCCCATGAGGGACCCCTTCGCCTCCTGAGGGAAGCGTCCCAGGTTCCACAGCCCATCATCCCCACCCAGGACGATCACGATCCACTGCAGACCTACATCGACCACAAGTTTGAAGAGCTGAAGCAGCAGCTGCTGGAGGAAATGGACCTCAAGATGGCTGGTCTGAAGAGCTCCTACGACCACAAGATCCATTCTCTGGAAAAGCAGTATGCCGCACAGGCGAGCAGTCACGTCTCATTGGCTAAGCTGGTGACTGACAACGAGGCAGACCTGCGCACTGAAATCCTGGATCTCCGGTTCAGCCTGGGGACCACTGGAGGCCCGACCAGGAACTATGGAGAGACCAAACCCAGCCGAAGGTTGGACGGTCTCGCCGAGCTCCGCAGGGACGTGGAACGGATTGCTGAAGCCGGCCGTGCTTTGAACGCCAGGGTGGACAACGAGCTCAAGCATTTGTCCTCTATGCGGCTGGAGGACATTTTTGGGCCACGGTTTGAAGAATTGGAAGCTCGCTTCAATGTCACAGAAAGGAACACAGAGGTGCACTGCTTCTACATTGATGAGAAGCTGACGAGACTGATTACCGATGAGGTGGAGGCATTGAGACAGTCACTGGACGAGCGGCTCGCTGCCATAGAGCCGGGAGAGGCTTTACAGACTGAGGTCAGCTCCAACAAGCGCATCATCCAGGGCTTGGAGGAGAAGCTTAATGCTCTGGGGATGGTCTGCTCCAGGAACTGTGGGGCTGGGCCGGTAGGCTTTGATGCCTTCCAGGAACAGCTCCGGCTCTGCAGGAGCGACGTGGATGAGCTGGCTTCTGAAATGAACTTCAGCACAGACAAGCTGAGAGAGCTGAACACTCTGGTCCAAAGTCAGCTGACAATCGCTGAGGAAGAGAGGCAAAACTTAGCAGGCATGCTGGCTGGGATGAGTGATCTCCGCACTGACGTGAATTCCCTCCGTGGGGCCGTAGCTGTCCTTGGGCAATCTCTGTCCGAGCAAGCCCTCGAGCTCCAGAATGTCAGCGCCACCTGCTCCCCGTCAGGTACACCTCAACCTGTGGAAGAAATGCTGGGAGGTCAGATGGAGGAGCTGCGAACGAGGGTGGAGCACCTGAGTGGTCAGCTGAGCTCAGAGCTGCTGCAGTGCAGGAGAACCACCGAAGGCATGGCGGAGGACATATCGACGGCGGACGGCCGCATCGGTGACGTGGAGAAGGCTTGCGGCAAACTAGAGGGTATCCCAGACGAGCTGCGGCAACTTCACAAGGGCCTGGAGGACACCGTGAGCTACTTACAGGGTGGTGTTCATCAGATCAACATGACTGTGGGAACACAGGCGCAGGATTTAGCAAGCATGAAGGACCTACTGAAGAACATCCTGAAGCAGCCATCAGGAGCAAACCAAACTGCTCCAGAGCAGACTGCAAGCAGCCCTCCAAAACCAGGTGAGTCCCTTCAGTGTCTCCTGTAGGTGTCTGAGGAGGTGTCCCAGGAGAACTGCATATCTTTCTGGAAGAACTGTGAGGCTTTATAGCTTAATTGTAGGGGAAGGAGTGGCATTGTGGATAAGCAGTTGGACTAGTTAAATAAGAATTCACCCATTTTATAAATAAGATGCAGGTCATGCCATAGTGCTAAAAACTAGTTTTTTTTCTATTTTTAAATTCTGTTTCACACTGCAAGAAATCACAGTTGTCATTTAGAAGTACTTGGAGTCATTTATAAAACTCCTGGGGACTAGATATATATTCACATGGAGACAGAAAAGGCTCATATAGCGACAGAATGTGAATAGCAGGAAGACGGGGTCACATGGTGGGGGGGAGGGCTTCAAATGTGAATGTGGGGTTTAACCAGGGGAGGGTCCTATGCAAGAGTGCTGTGCTTCTCAAATGCCTGGCTAAAGTATGTCATTCGCAGTGCACCCTAACCTACGGTCCCACCAGAAACCCAACACTGGCGCAGTTTATCATTCGCAGTGCACCCTAACCTACGGTCCCACCAGAAACCCAACACCGGAGCAGTATGTCATTCGCAATGCGCCCTAACCTACGGTCCCACCAGAAAACCCAACACCGGAGCAGTATGTCATTCGTAGTGCGCCCTAACCTATGGTCCCACCAGAAACCCAACACCGGAGCAGTATGTCATTCGCAGTGCGCCCTAACCTACGGTCCCACCAGAAACCCAACACCGGAGCAGTATGTCATTCGCAGTGCGCCCTAACCTACGGTCCCACCAGAAAACCCAACACCGGAGCAGTATGTCATTCGTAGTGCGCCCTAACCTACGGTCCCACCAGAAACCCAACACCGGTACTTCAGCATTTTGTTTTGGTTTGTTTTCATGAAGGTTTAGGAAATTTTTAGGAGTTTGTCTGCCACTGGATTTGATTCTGATGTTCAGGACATTTAGTTCTCTCCATGAGGGAGAGGAAAGTCTTACGGCAGTTATTTGTCGTTCTTTTCACACAGAATGCTTTTCATGCAGTGGAGTTACTAAGCACAGTGACTTTATGATGGACACACCCACTCAGTACTGACCAAACCCAATGAGCAGCACACTGATGACTTTCAGACTAGTTTGTATTTCAGTTTATTCATTTTAACTCGCTAGTTCATCTCTCGGGACATATAGCTATTTACACAACTTCTGTTCTCCTGCCAGCTCTTCGGGGGCTTGGGGGGGGGCTTTTTCCCGTACTGCCTTGTCGAATCGATGTTTTGGCCTGTTCCTAATTAGTACACTGAATCATGGGGAGGGTTTGTATTCGGCCCTGGCGTGGAAGACAGTGCAGATGTTCACACTGGGTGCATGGTGATGTCACTTCCTACAGGGGGCGCCAGCACACACCCAAGTGCTCTTACATTATTTCTGTTGTCATAGCTAGCCTCTGTCTGCTCCCTGGTGCTTTGTAAAGACCTACAAGACCTTCAGAAGAGGTGGTGGGTATGGAGACCTACTGACGATCCCAACCCCGGCACAGGGAGGTCTACCAGCTAGTAGATGGCATGGGGCCATGCAGATGTTCACACGCCAACATGGTGTGGGCGTTGTCATCAAAGTCCAGATGTTCGGCCATTTGACCCAGAGCTCCCAGTGGACCCGCAGCCCCCCAGCCCAGCGGACACCTTATCAGTGCGTCACCCTCGTGCAGCTTCCTGTCGATAGCATCTGCCTTCCCACTGAGCTGTGGAGGCCATTTCCTCTGCTGGTCTTCAGCCCGATTTCATGGACTGCTGCTTGCCAGGACACCAGGGGAGGTTCAGGGGAGCAGTCAGAACATTGTGGGTTCAAAACCCAGACTGTGTCCAGGTGACCATTAAGCAAGGATTGCTTCACTTAAATAGCCATGCAAGATAACAGTTCATCAGTTAAATTGAAAAATCAGTGTGGAATTTATATATCCTAAACTGACTGCCAATGAATAACTTATTAATTACAGTTTTAGATGCTGAAGGTCACACTCAGGCCTGTAAACTGACCATTACAACTATTTTATACAAACAGTTAGTTCTGACCGAGAAATGTGATTGGACAAGAGACGTTCTATCATCATATAATATCATATCATAGTATAATATAATATACTTGGACATTTCACATCAGATCTACCACTCCGCTATACAGGTGTATCTAAAAACTACGTTAAATTTAAATTATGCCCAGTAGCTGGGAGTAAGTGAACTGTGTTTCATTGGAATGCATTTGTTGCTTGGTAACAGTCAACAGTTGGCTGGTGGGAACTATTTTTTTTCCGCCGAGGCCTGTAAAATGTTCAAATAATCAAGCAAATTTGAAATATTATCTGTTGTGGCTTATTAGTCTTATTGGCTTAAAAGTGCTACTTCATGCTTATATAGCTGTATAATAGCAATAACACTCGAAGTTGTGCGGTTGAATCACAGCTGTGATATACTGGAGTGAAACCACACTCCTCCTCGTGTGTTCTTGCTAAATTATGAGCACGTCCAAGGTGTGGCGCTAACTTTAATAAGCCTGTATAGCATAATTCTGGCGGGGAGTGTTTGGACCTGCGCTGTCACGGTTTCCGGGGAGACGCAGTACGGCTGGATGAGGTCGGCAGCTGGGTTGAACGATCGCCGTGAAAGCAGCGGCGCCCCCCCCTCTGTCCCTGATTGGGGCCCCCCCGCCCTCGTCGTGTCACGGTGCACGGCGAGAAGGCCCCGCCGCGAAGCACGCGAAGGTTTGCGCTTAACAATGGCTATTGCCCGGGTGAATGACAGAATCATGCTTCACGAAGCAAATATGCGAGGGGAGGGGGCTGGGGTGGGGGCTTTTGGCTCACACATCAGTCTTTCAGCTGGCTAATAAACCCTGAGGAAGAGGTTTGTGTAAGATTAACTGATTTTACCTCTAACCTTCAGGGGAACATTGCACTGATATTGAACCCATACATATATAGTTACCCCTCCAGTTGGCCGGCAGTGTTGAAGGATCATGGGGAGCTGGATTTCGCAGTGTCCTTCCCTAGTCAGTTCCCCTCCAGTTGGCCGCCAGTGTTGAGGGATCAGGGGGAGCTGGATTTCGCAGTGTCCTTCCCTAGTCAGTTCCCCTCCAGTTGGCCGGCAGTGTTGAGGGATCAGGGGGAGCTGGATTTCGCAGTGTCCTTCCCTAGTCAGTTCCCCTCCAGTTGGACGGCAGTGTTGAGGGGACAGGGGGAGCTGGATTCCTTCCCTGCTCAGTTCTCCTCCTGTGATCATGAGCTGAGATAGAGGCTCATCATCAGTGTATGAAGTGGTTTGTATTGATGCATCATTTTCTGACTGGCTGGTTGCTTCACCGCCACTATAAAAATCCCTCAGTGGTTATCATGCCTCCAAGCCGTAGGGGGAAGATCCCTCTACTTTCCTAGGCAGTCTGACATGGTTCAGTTCCTATGAGAATTATCGGTAATTTCTTTAACCAGTGTGCCACCTGCTGGCCTAAAAGTGTCAGTGCAGTGAATTTCTTTACAGCATTAGAAAAGGAGTGGCGCTGTGTTCAAACCTCTGACGCTCTTCTTCTTTCTGCTTTTTGGTGTGCAAGGGCCAGAACAGACGCCTCACATTTCCCCCGGGGCCAAACCCCCACCCCCCTCCCCCCAGGAGCCTCACAGTCATCTCATTCCCCACATCCACATTCCGCTGATCCTACCCCCCCATCAGCTACCCGTGAACCCCCTGCGGCCGGACCGCACCCCTCAGCGCCCACCCCCCCCTCGACAGCCCATGCGGGAGGCGGGGGAAGCTGGACCACCCGGGACGCCCCCCCGAGTGCAGCCCAGGCCGCACGCAGAACCCATGCACGGCTTTGCTGGAGCTCCAGGTGAGGGATCGTGACTTTTTACTGTACATGCAACAGGTCCATTCTCCTCTGTCTACCGATAGCATCTGACATTTAATGAAGGTGTTTTATAAAGCTATCTGTTTAACTAGTATGTAGCTTTCTATTAGTTAGCATTTGTATTCATGATTTGTGTGGATTACTTTAACGATATAGAGATGGTTAGCTAGCTGACATCATTGATGAATAGTGAATATAAAGTGATATTTGTAAGGCAAATTTGTCGGTGTCAACAAGACACAGACTCCGTAAATCCTTTTAAAATTATTACCATTTGTGGTGTTAGGGGGTGTTGTGTTGTTTTAGGTTTATTCTGTACAGCAGTTTCTGGGAAAATGCATTTTTTCACAACCCTAAAATAATGGATTTTTGGAAATACGCATTTTTCATTGGATGATATATTGGAATCTCCCAAAGGACCCAAACTTATTACATAATTTGTGCCGCTGACAGGTTACCCCCCCCCCAAACCCGTGTCGTTCCGGTCCAGATTTCTCCCAGGTATGTCCCCCTTCTACCTGGGTCTTTCCCTCCATCTGTCTGCTGCCCCTCTGCTCACCAAATCACACCCGCTCTCTCCCTCTTCCAGTCACCTCCTCTCCTCAGAGGCTAGAAGTTCGGAGGCCCATCGTCACCCGGGGTAAAGCCGCCCCACCCGCTTTCGCTCTGCCCAAATGCTGTCATTCCTGCCGTCACCATTTCCCATGATTCCCCACTGAGCCCGTTTGTTCACTGATGCCACGTCTCCCGTAGCGGTGGAGCAGTCCGGCTCAGCCATGCCCTTCTCCTTCTCCGCCGGCCTGAGCCTGCAGTCGCGTCCCACCAACCTGGGCGTGGTCCGTTTCGACAAGGTGCTGGTGAACGACGGGGAGCACTATGACCCAGCCACAGGTAGGAAGGCCTGATGGCCTCCAAACGTGTCGGGGTGTGACGGAAGGTGTCCCAGGGCACGGAGCCGAACATGTCATCAGCCAATAGGTTTCACTGGAACCACTGGCTCACCCAATGAAAACGCTCTAAATTAAAGACCAGCAGCTGTGATCATGTTGTTATTTGTTTAGTGGACACTTCTGTCCACAAAGGAAAGCAGAGGAAAGCTTTGGGTCAGAAAAGGGTCAGCTTGCATCTCAGAATCATTTGAAACGAAGGGCCTTGCTTACTCTCTGCTGGCTGGTGGGTTCAAATCCACGACCTGAGCTACACATCGGCCCAGAGTCCAGTCAGGACGTCGACCAGAAAATGCATCAGCATTACTGCCATGTAGGAGGTCCGGCAGAGCGTGTCACGGAGGATATAAAGCAGGCATATCCCTTTCACTGCAGGGACGTTCACGGTCCCAGAAGATGGGCGGTACCTGGTCAGTGCAGTGCTGATGGCACAGCCGGGCGACCGCGTGGAGGCCGTGCTGACCGTGTCAGATGGCATCGTGCAGCGGCTGGCCTCCTCGGAGCCCGCAGGCCGGAAGGAGCCCAGGTACCGGTGCGGCTGCGGAGGCTCCGCCTCCCTCACGCTGGCGCTCACGCTACGGACTGGCGACCCCCTGCGGCTGGTCCTCACCGCCGGCAGGCTGGCCGCCCCGGACTCCACCGAAGTTCTCTCCACCTTCAGCGCCATCTATCTGTACCCTACGCCCGTAAGCCGGTAGCCTCCCGAGCTTGCCTTTCTGCTCTGACAACTGATCTAGGATCTGTTTAATTCCCCGTTTGTTTTATGGTTCACCATAATGTGCTAAATGCTCAGACTGATCCAGGGTCAGTTCCTTGTGTGTTGTGGGTTGTTTGAAACTTCCACCCATCCATCCATCTCCTACCACATTACGGGTCTGGTCACCAGGGCAGCAGTCTCAGCAGGGAAACCCAGACTTCCCTCTCCCCGGCCACTTCATCCAGCTCCTCTGGGGGAATCCCGAGGCGTTCCCAGGCCAGCAGAGACACATAGTCCCTCCTGCGTGTCCTGGGTCTTCCCCGGGGCCTCCTCCCAGTGGGACATGCCCGAAACACCTAACCAGGGAGGCGTCCAAGAGGCATCCTAATCAGATGCCCGAGCCACCTCATCTGACTCCTCTCAATGCGGAGGAGCAGCGGCTCTATTCTGACCCCCTCCTGAATGACCGAGCTCCTCACCCTCTCTCTAAGGGAGAGCCCAGCCACCCTGCGGAGGAAAACTTCCATAAAAGTTAACTGAAAAAAAATATTTCAAACTTGAATTTTTTTGAGATTAAGTTCTCAATCCCAAAACATGAGATTAAATGAACCAGGAACGGGAAGGCCTAGCTTAACACTGAATCAAACGTTTTAAGATGGATCTTTAATGTTTTCTTGATATATGTAAACAATACATTTTCCAAGATATTTAAAGAACAAACAAATTGTTTAGAGTTTTAGATTTACATATACTACTTTTTTGAGGTCTGTATTTTTCACAATGTCTGGTGTATCCTGTATCACAAAGCCACAGTAGTTTTCCACAGATAAGCTTAGTAAAATCCACAGATTACAACAGGAAGTGTAGTAGCCTACACACAGTTCTGCATGAGCATGGCCATTGCTGCAGCAGCCAATGGGAGCCAATAGTTGTGGTCAGCTGGGCGTTATCAGAAGGGGGTGGAGTCAGCATATAAGAACCAGTCCTACAGGATACCTGGAAAC
>JAABNY020000082.1:12826874-12840144 GCA_015164015.2 Brevimyrus niger
CTTCTAACATTCATATGTACAAAACCCAGACCTGTTCGACTTTTAAAATCCAATGGGGTTGGAAAACAGTGTACAGGCGTAGTAGGCCATGGATTAGGTCGGAACATTACCAGATAACATTAATAAGAGTTAAACCAAACACCGTAATTTTAGTTTATAAATCAAAAATTTGTCTGAACCTTTGTCACCTATTAACTGCAGAAATGAATAATCTGAAATGGTAAAATAATCCTTCAGAATCATCAGTTTTTGGAACCATTGGAGCTCCTTTGCCTGTTCTTGGGAGTGAAGGATCTTCAGCTGATGATGTAAACTGATTGACTGACAAACAGGCTTGAAAGGCATTGAAGAGGTTTAAAACTGTCCATGCTGCAGCAGAGTACACCCACCCCCACCGCTGTGCCCCTCCTTTCCTTTACTTTAGGGCTACACAAAATAAGCATCATGTATATAATAAGACACATTGAGCCCAAGCTCGCTGAATGTTAGGCCTATATTTCAGATTGACCAGGCAGAAGTGTGCAGATCTTAGGGTGAAGCGGCAAAGCAAACGGTTCAGCAGGTCTGCAGCTCGAGACGAAGTTTATACACCCCTGGCGATGAGAGTGTTGAGGCAACACAAAGGCAGTCCAGATGAGAGTGTTGAGGCAACACAAAGGCAGTCCAGATGAGAGTGTTGAGGCAACACAAAGGCAGTCCAGATGAGAGTGTTGAGGCAACACAAAGGCAGTGCAGGCAGAGAAACAGCAAAAGTAGAAATCCATTCACAGACACTCCACCAGTCCATTACTAGACCACAAATCCAGCTAAAATTCATTAAAGGGTCCACTTCCATCCAGGGTGAAAAAATAGCAAAATTTAGCCGGTGACTCACCAATGTCTTGCCAAAGCACAGGTGAAGGTGAAACAATCAGGTATCAAGTATCTGCTGCACTGGAAAGATGCGCAAAGTCCTCTTCTGGTGATTATAACCTCCTGGACGAGGCCTCAGCTTCAAGGCCTCCGGCCTCAGCAATCCCACTGTAAAGTGCAGTGGAATTTAAAAACACTTGATTAAAATGTATCATCCAGTAATCCCAAAGGTGACTGGGGGGTATTGTTCATGAAGTCATCATTCATTTGTAGTAAAGTAATATAAAATAGCATAAAATATCACTGGTAAAACACAAAAAGGTCAGACATCAGGCACTGACACACAAACAGTAAACCCGCTTGGCTGCCATCTTGGATTTTGATCTCGGATGATCGTTAATGTTTTTTTCCCAAATAGTCAGGCAGCAATCCGCAGTTAATGGCCTTGGTCAAGGTCCACAAGTAACGCTGAGCACCGGATTGTGGTTTAAACCCATGAGCATAGCTGCCCAAATGGATCTTAAGTACAACACTGTAACTAACCAACCATCTATCCGCCACTATTTAGTGCCAAGTAATAATATTAACTAGCTCAGTAGTGCCTTCAAAATAACTGAAACAAAATATCTTAAAAGGAAATGCCAGTAAACCATTAAACAGCAATAGCATTTAAATAAGGGCGTTTTTCGATGCAGTAGGTATCCAGCAGATGGCAGTGTTTCCTTAGGATAACGAAAGAAGTCGGCGGGATATAATTTAAAAATGTACTCTGTGTCCTGTATGATCAACTTTGATGAGCTATATGTTAACAGAAATGAGATAGAGCTGACCCGCAATTAACTCGTGCACGAGAAAAAAACTATTTAAATATAATAATAATGTTTCTCAGGTGAGCTTTGCTGTGCCGAACAGTAATGATGCGACATTTAACCAGGCTACAGGTGTCAAACTCCAGTCCTGGGGGGCCGGAGTCCTGCACATTTTTGGGTTTCCCCTCGTTTAACACACCTGATTCAACTGCTTGTGCTAATTACCACACAGCTCTTGAGCTGAATCATTTGTGGTGGAACAGGGAAAAAACTAAGCTACACAGGGCCCCAGCCCCCCAGGACTGGAGTTTGACACCCCTGATCTAGGCCTATCACATGATTATGTCCTTAATAAGCCAAGAAACTGATCTGAGTTTCCCGCTAATTGTCCCTCTGTGTATAAAGACCCTTGGTGGTGCACGCTAGGCCTGAAAGTTCACCATGGTTTCCTATAGTTTTTATGCAGCAACCAAAGATTTACTACTTTGGTACTACCTCATGGTACTTTGATACTACCCATAGTACTACCATGGTTTATGCATGGTAAAACAAAGACCATAGTAAAAGAAAGACCATGGTAAAACAAAAACCATGGTAAAACAAAGACCATGGTAAAACAAAAAACAGATTACATTAGGGACACCAGCGCCAGCAGGTGAAAAGAAGCAGGCAGAACATACGAAGCAGTGAAGCAGTGAAGCAGGCAGAACATGCGAAGCAGTGAAGCAGGTGAATGTGAGAAAGTATCAAAGAAAGTGACTTGAGCTGCGTTACTCAGTGTGCTTTCATGTGGCCAGATGCAAAGATCTCTCATCAGCAATTGCATCCTAGAACTTAAAATCTTTTTATTCGCCTGGGATAACCATGTGGATATAAAGACTGGCATATAATAAAACACAAACTGGAAGCTCAGAAAGACAATCTGCTGCAATTAAATGGTTATTTTAAAAAAATTATCATCATCTGCATGAAACGGGCAGAGTGGAAGCGGGCGTCAGTCGCAGACACCTGCAGAAACCGCAGGCCTCCCTCGCAGCCGCAAGGTGCCTGCGCAGGCCTCCCTCGCAGCCGCATGGTACCTGCGCAGGCCTCCCTCGCAGCTGCACGGTGTTACGTCAGTCTAACAGAGATAAAGCTGCAGAGGGGAATGGGGTCTGTGAACTGCAGGCAACCAACAAGCTTCTGCATTATTCTTAGATAATAACAGTTTGATTTTTGTGTTTAATTTAGTGGTATCTATTGCAAGAAAAGCATTCAGGTGCAATTATACAATAATTTGTATAATTCATCTATCAATTTTCATTATATATAGCAAGACATATTACATATAGTTATATATTTTTGTTTTGTAGAATTATCCGTGTAGGGCCTGATGTAATCTTGCGGCATTTTAATGTATAAGTCTCGGATGTAATTTTGTGAAGCTGAGCAATCAAAGCTTATACTTTAGCTTCAAGAACTGACTGTCTGCGCATTTCGCTTTAACATTCCAGTATCACCCTGTCACCTGACAGCCACTGACAGATGTTGCTCAAAGTGGGTTGCATCCCGTCTGCCAGAAACTGAAGCCTGACAACTGTTACCATGGCAACGTATGACACGGACACATAAACACACTCGTGTTATTTAATAGTGGTTGACAACAGCAATAAAGGGTGGGGAAGATGTTGTTTACACTGATTCACCCCAATGACTCTACTCTCAAGATGCAGGTTCCTACTCCTTTCAGTATTTTTGTTTCTTTTTCTTTGTTGAGGTACTTAAACAAATCGCATGTTTTATTTTTAAAATTTTGCTGACGTAAACCTTTTAGCCCTTCCTCGAAAATTAATCAGATAAAAATAACAATATATATTATTACATAAGGAAGTACACTAAATAAAATTCACATGCAGCCATTGCTGAACACATAACACAAGGAGCTCTGACACAGAACAGACACACACCATCTGTATAGACACATTTACATTATTTGGCAAACACTTTTATCCTGTGATGGACAGGCCAGGTGTGGAGGGCACAAATGTATTCAGGAAAGGGGGTTTAGTTCTGGGAGGATCGGACTCGAACAGGAAAGGGTCCAAACCAGGTGGGCAAAAAAATGAGATCGAAAATCACTGGGCAGGAGGGCGGTCAGAGAAACGGGCGAAGGGTTTGGCTGATCAGCAGCAGGGTCCAAACAGGGCAGAGCAGAAACCAGGGTCGAGGGTCCAAACAGGGCAGAGCAGAAACCAGGGTCGAGGGTCCAAACAGGGTAGAGCAGAAACCAGGGTCGAGGATCCAAACAGGGCAGAGCAGAAACCAGGGTCGAGGCACGACAACAGGTCACAGGCAGATATGCAGTTCAGGTCGGAGATTGTTTAAAACTTACAGGATAGTGAGAAGGCCTGGCAGCAAACAGCAAGGCTCCAAATCAGTCTGAATGCTTCACAGCTGGAAGAGGTGTGTCCGTTAATAGGAGTTTCTGGATGAAGAGGAGGGACTAGTCATCAGCAACCAGGAGAACAGGGTTTCCCGAAGGCATCCAGTGGGGCTGTGAGTAGTGTACTATGGGAGAAGTAGACAATACACAGTCCTGGGGCTGAAGGGTATACAGACATGTCAGTCAGGGACTCCCGGAGGAGGAGGAAAATATTTAAAGCAACATACAGCTGAGAAGAAACTACAGAGAGCGATTTGGGCAGCAGAGTGCTGAACCAGATCTTCTCCACCATCTGGGCAGAACATTTATACCAGGAGATACCCGGGCAGAGCGACCAGGATCATTGGTGACTCGCTGCTGACATCAGGCAGGCGCTTTAGGAGGATTACGGTAAAAACAGAGACTCAGGAGGAGCTTCTATCCTCACGCCGTAAGACTCCTTAATCAGGACTTTTATACCAGGAGATACCAGGAGGTACCAGAGCAGAGCGACCAGGATGACGAGAGACTTGTCTCCTAACTGTCTGTTTGAGCTGCTGAAATCAGGCAGGCGCTTTAGGAGGATTACGGTAAAAACAGAGACTCAGGAGCTCCTATCCTCACGCAGTATGACTCCTTAATCAGCACATGACATCACTACATCCTTAATACACACAGCTCATGCAAACTCCTCCCACCTGTCACCGTCCTGCTATTTCAACAATCTGTAAATTACATACCCATCTTTGCTTATATTTATACTTATGTCACCTACAACAAGGCATGCTGCACTTTGAATACATAGTTCTAAAATCATATGTATATATACAGTTTAAACTCTATATTTATTTTTCTATATTAGAACAAATTCTACACTGCCTGCCAAAAGTCTTGTCGCTTGGGTAAAAATTAACCTGAAGTGCCCTTCAAATATATTACTAATCAATTATTATTATTTTTTACAAGAAATGGCTCATTTTAATCCCAACGGCTTTTGTAATAATGTTTCGGTGCAAAACTAAACTGTTGAAAAGTATTCTAATATTCACAGCCTAGTAAAGCCCATTGAGTACATTTTTGCAAAAACTTCACCTGTGACTAATAATGGATCAATGAAGTTTCAGGTGTGTATAAAAAGAGCCCAGTACACTAGACCTTCACATCAACTGCAACTAGACCTCTAACGACATGCCTAAGATTCACCTTGAGACTAAAGTGTTGATTTTGAAGAGGCTGAAGTCCAGATCCACTGCCAACAGGGCAGACGCCTACAATGTGTCTCCGCGTCAAGTACAGAGGATAAGAAAAAGATATGAAGAGACTGGAGATGATTTTGACAAGTCCAGGTCAGGCAGACCCCGCATGGCCAGTCCATTTCTTCACTGCTCCACATGACCCGGTCACCTGAAGTCCTCGTGTCAGCCAGAACGGTTTGTAGAATTCTGTCTCAAAATGGCCTCCGTGGTCAAATCAGTGCGAAAAACCATGGTCTGGTGTTACATCCAGTATGTGGGTGTGCAAGATCTGTAAGGTGGAAGGCAACATCAATAGTCTAAAATATCAAGAAATCTTAGCTACCACTTATATTCCCAACCATGAATTTAATTCGCTGATGATATGTAACACATTTTTGTATTTGAAGTAAATTATTTGTTCAATTTTCACATCACTTTCTGTAGGCGACAAACCTTTTGTCTTGACAAATTTTGACTTCCTGTATTCAATAAATGATCCATATTTTTTCAATGAAACAAATTCATTTTAGTGCATTAAACATCATTTGGGAGGGTTTTAGCTTTCATATGAGCTATTTCTGAAACGAATTGATTAATTAAAAGTCAGGTTGATAGCAGTTGTTTCTACTTGTCAGGGACTCTATATTTATTATATTTGTATATTTCTCTGTATATTTCTCTATATTTTATTCTTTAGTTTTTTTTTACTTTTAGTTTTTTGTAAGATTTTTTTAACTTATTCTTAATTCTATTTTTGATTTGCACAGTCTAAGGGTTGTTCAGGGTTAATTTCACTGCATGTTGTACTTGTATAACTATGTGTGTGACAAATAAAGAATCTTAAATATTGAGGTTTAGGGTCAGACAGTCCCTGGAGCTGCCGCTCCTCCTGACTGGCTGCCGCTCCTCCTGACTGGCTGCCGCTCCTCCTGACTGGCTGCCGCTCCTCCTGACTGGCTATCGCTCCTCCTGACTGGCTGCCGCTCCTCCTGACTGGCTGCCGCTCCTCCTGACTGGCTGCCGCTCCCACAGCTGACACATCCCATGCAGGGCAGCTTATCAATTGCTTAAATTTACCAAGCTGGTTATTTCTCTAGAGCACACAACCAGTAAACGGCAGGTTATAGGTTCCTGCCCTTAAACTCTGCACTTACCGCTGCTTGGTTTCCTTAAATACGTAATTAAAGAATATACCACTTAAATATTTGAACATAATAAAGTAACTGCGGCAACTATGAAGCTTCAGTGTGGAAAGCCAAGGCACAGGTTTCAGCTGACAGGTTTGACTGAGCTGCTGAAGCGGATTGGCTGTGTGGCATCACTGCTGGTTCAGAAGAGTCCAGGCTGGAGCAAAGGAATGCGATCAAAAGCCTAGTGGAGGCTGTGTCATACTCCGAAGGAGGCTTCCAGATCCGACAGCAGGGGAATGGGCTGTTTATGCCCGGAAATCCATCCGCTCTTTTTCCAGAAGTGCTTATCCGATGCACTATCGCGGGACGCCCCGGGAACGCGGCCCCAACACCTGGGCAGGTTGCAGAAACACTGGATCTCGGTTCACTGTTTTTGACTCAGACTCATACTGGAGAAACACATGAAGAAAAATCAGTAGTTCTGAACAGGCTCATGAGTATGCAATTGCATAATGATTGGGGACCAATGTGTGGAAAGTGAGAAGAGGACAGGGTAGCATGTCCCTGCAGCAGCCAATGATTGATGAGCCCCTGCAAGGAATTAAGCACGCCGGGGGCTCCTTCCCCCTGTCAGCTAACGATTAAAACCTCCCTAATCCCAGGCACCCAAAGTCTCCCCCAGTCGGATTACACCTCAGACAGAGAGTGAGAGGCGGCGTCAGCTACTGGCGCTTTGGTACCTGGACGGTCCTGTGAGTCTACAGCTAAGAAATAAAAGTCTTCCCGGTGAGGGTTTAGCTTGCCAGTAAGATTTCATGAATCACCCCTTCTCATTAAAGACTCTGCATGTTCATGGCAGGGGTAGGAAATGCTTACAAACTGCAATAAATATTGAAAAATCCTATCAATCACCGTGTCTAACTCCGTGACGCGCCCGGCGCGCTGATTATCCGCGTGCAAAGATTATACAGATTGACCCCGAAGCACGCGCAACTAAAATAACCGCCGCGCTGCAGTGAGCAGTTTTGCAGCGACGAAGGAGCACTATTGCCGCTATCCGTTTGAAAATGTGAAACCAGGTAAGCTTATCATACTAAGAAAATAAATTGTAGTGCATCAAGAAAAGATTTCCCTACTCGAAACTCAATTTATTACTCTATTTAATCACTACTGTTTTATAGTTAAATACGCATATAATTTACAGTACTGGGAGTGTGCAATATAATGAGTAAATTATAATCGTTTGTGCGCAATCGATTCATGGTTAACGGTCAGTGAAATAACTGTTATATAGAACTGATTCCTTTTTGCGAGTTGTTCGAATTAGTGCGTCAAGACTCTACTTCTGGCAACGCCATATTTGTCAAATCTCAAACCTCAGCATTTCTATATATATACACACACACACCTCAAATTATTAATTATAATTAATTACTAAATTTCTCTTTCATCCTCTATAATTTTCCCTAATAAAATTATATTTACAAGTCAATTAATGCACTGCAACATTCTATCCCAGATTACACAAATTACCTTCTTTGAACTTTACATAGGAAACCTTGTTACTTACAATGATTTTACTTTTACTGAAGACCTAAGGAAAACATTACAGTATATACATTATTGTCATTTCCACTTTCAGTCTTCAAAGAAAACATCCATCCATCTATCCATTTTCTAATACCTGCTTATCCTAGAAAATCTTCAGTTAGTTAATTTTAGAATTATCTGGAATTAATAGGATGAACCAGTTTGCTGTTGGCTGTTAAAAAATGCTATGGAGCTCTGATTTGTGAAACTATAATTAGGATATTCACTGTTGTGTTTTCACACGTAACCATAAGTAACCATCTATCCGTGTAACGTTACATATTACCTGGCACCTTTCGTTGATTCCAGCTGCCACTCAAACGCACATGCATCCTGTTCACAGAATACCTGACTCCGGATGGTTGACTTAAGGACAAAATAATCACCTCAGTGTTTCATCGCGGCCACTTTAGCTCTCTTTGCTTGACACATCTGCCCGAACTGCCTTAAAATGCTAACGATGTGACACATCTGTCGTTTTACGCACCTCAGGGCCGACTGAGGCTCCCCGATGAAAGGCACGGCTGCGGCAGCTTTCCCATATTTGAGGCTCCGGTCTTTGTGTCCCGCCTTTTCATCACTGCCAGCTTTCAGTTTCCATTAGCAGAGATCCTACCTCTTGTATGTACCCCGTCTAACCCCCTCAGATACCCTGAGACCATGAGCGATGTGGCTAAGACCTGCCAGCCTGAGCAGGACATGTCCTCCGGGAGCTGGTCCCCACGCTGTGCAGACCACCCCCCGTCCTCCGCCCCCCAGGCCCCTCAGAGGCCCAAGCGTGTCCGTTTTTACAAGAGCGGGGATCCCCACTTCAGCGGCCTCCAAGTGATCATCAACAGCCGAGCCTTTAAGACCTTCGATGCCCTGTTGGACAACTTGTCCAAAAAGGTTCCCCTGCCGTTCGGGGTGCGGAGCATCACCACCCCCCGGGGGACACGTGTTGTCCGGAGCCTCGAAGAGCTGGAGGATGGGAAGTTCTACCTGTGCTCTGACAAAAGGAAGATTCACCCCATCAGCCTGGATGTGGTCAACAGGAGACCGGTGACCGGAGATGTCGAGAGCCGACTCACCGATCCTGAGGACTCGGCCCTGGTGCAGACACCCAAGTGGTTGATGGTCTTCAGAAATGGAGACGCCAGCCTCAAGCACAGGGTGGACCTTCAGGACATCCAGACGTGGGAGAGTGTCCTAGAGAACATGTCAGAGGCGCTACGTGTCCCAGTGCGGAAGATGTACACCACGGACGGACGAAAAGTAAGCAGCTGTCTCACTCTGAAACTGCGAATATCGAGCAATACGATCCTCAGCCTGGTTCATGTAAAAATCCTCAGAAACAGTAGAAGTAACTTTAGATGCAACACCCAGGCTTGCTGCAGATTTTTCAGTGAGTGAAGGTGTCAGTGAATGGTGTGTCAGTGTGCCCCGTGAGTGACTAGTGTGTCAGTGAATGGTGTGTCAGTGTGCCCCGTGAGTGACTGGTGTGTCAGTGTGCCCCGTGAGTGACTGGTGTGTCAGTGAATGGTGTGTCAGTGTGCCCCGTGAGTGACTGGTGTGTCAGTGTGTCCTGTGAGTGACTGGTGTGTCAGTGAATGGTGTGTCAGTGTGCCCCCCATAGCCTCAGGGATAGGCTCTGTACCCCCCTCAACCCTGAATAGGATCAACGGTTACAGGAAATGGATGGACGGCCTGCAGTAGCTAGCTTGTGGAGTCTACATATATTCCCCAACTAACAAGAAAGTTGTTTCATGATCCACTGAATACTGGAGGATGTTGAGCTTTTCTGAAAATCATTTCAAGCACCTGCCATCCACTTGCATTCTGCATTCTCACATTGCAGGTTGCTAGTCTATCAGGTCTGGCCTTGTGCTCTTCTGGGATTGTGGCCTCAGCAGGTGAACACTTTAAACCAGCCAGTTACAGAGTGCAGGACCCTGCCCAAACAAGATGGCCGCCTACCAAGGAACCACTCAGACGTCACACGTGTGCTGGTAGGGCTGTGCTTCTCTTTAGTAACATCACTGAGCAGAAGGTTTCTCTGTATGATGATCTACATGGCTTGAATTACAGTAATGCACAACAATTTGTGTAATTGGATATTTATTTTTATGGCAAAACCACTCAAATTTCTTTAAGTATACACCCCAATTACGTTGTGGTAATAATGAAACTTTACTACAGCATGTGAGCGTGTTTTGCTAGAAATGATCAAAATGATTCCTTTACAAAGAGCGCCTCGCCTAGAGTCAGATTAGAAATACTAATATAATAATATATTAATAAACATGAAGACCATTGCTCAACTGTACAGTGGCATCTCCTTTTATTTAAATCAGACAGAAAGGGCACATTCATCATTAATTTTTTTGTTATTCTAACCTTGTAACCTTAACAAGTTCTGAGATGTCATTGTCAAATTAATCTTCAACTTCTGCCTTTCCTTTTTTCCTTTTTTATTTTATAATTCTTAATGTTTCATCACACTGACCTTCAACTCCTTCATGTCCGTGCGTTACTTACATTGGATCCATGCACCTTATAGGAAATGCAAACTCACTGTCCAGCGGTTTGAAGTCAAAGAAGGACTTTACAAGCGAGATAATGAGCAATTTTTCCGCCTCAAGCTTGTTTGACTTCCCAAGCAATCGCAGCACCTCTGAAGAGGTCACGATGAACGACACTGCAGCCTCGGAGCCCAGTCTCTGCACTGCTGATGGAAGAGCTGCCAGATCTCTTCTGCCTCCAGATGGCGACATTGAGAAGTCATTCTGCATTAATGAGGATGGCAGCATGACAGTGGAGATGCAGGTGCGACTAAAAGTCAAGGAGAAAGAGATATTACATTGGACAACCACGCTGATGCGGTCTACTGTAGCCAAGAGACACAGACCGGGCTGTGATCCAAGGCCAGAGTCAACGGCTGTTCCACCAGACCTAGATGATATTCTGAATATTTTTAACGGATATAAGTCCAGTGAGGACCTTCCCCAAGCCAGAGATCCACTGAATAAGGACAAACCTTGCTTCTGGAGGCCAGGAACACCCGGTCCCAGGCACGCAAGGAAGCTGGAATCGGTGAAGAGCCTGAGTACCTCGTCCGACACAGGGGATGTGGAGAATGTGAGAGGTGCAAACTCTTCCAAAGAGGAGGGGCCTAAGATGGAGGAAACCAAGGGTCTTCGGTTGGTGCGGCCAATTCCCAAACCGAGGACGGTTAAGCTTGCAGAAGCTGAATGTAACAGAGCGGTCTGCATCTCCCAGGTTCCCGGGGTCCTCCAGATGCACGCAAAGCAGGAGGAAATCCCAGGCGTGACGTGCCACAGGCGTAAACAGCAGAGCTGCTGCAATAATGAGGTCAAGACTGAGGACCAGAATGTATGCGAACCCTTGTACCAGCGTTCTGTCCTTGAGGATGCTGCTCCACCGTCATCCAGCCACGACCGAGGCGCTGAACCTAATCCTACATCCATCACCTCCACTTCTCTAAAGGAGATACAATCTGAACGCTTTCCCTTATTATCGGAAGAGGCGATTGCCTCTTACAATGACACCAACCATCTTTCCTCTTTCTTGGACAGTGCGGCAGGTGCTCTGAACTTGGTTTCCCAACTGCCCCCGGCTGACATTAAAAGGGAGGCCCAGAGTGAGAAGGATGAGACGGACATGCTTGAGCCAAGCGAAAGGAAGCCTGACAAACAAAGGAAGACAAAACCTCCAAGTACAAGTGCAGACAAAACACAAACGAAAGACACCGCAGGTATCATCAAGGACGGAGAAAGGGCTCCGCCTTTGAAAGTCCCGAGCCAGACAGGGAAACAGAAGAACTCTGACCGAGAAGGAGCAGCTACCAGAACTGGACAGAAGCTGAAAAAGACAGAGAACCTGAAAGCAAACAAAGACAGAGATACTGCATATGTGGACCTGTCATTTCCTCAAAATGCATTTGTCTGGAAGGAGCACGATGCAAGTGGACCAAGCATCGCCAAAGGCCGTCCGTCAAATGTAGACAAAAATGACTCGCCTGTCTCCCTTATTAGAGACACGTCAGATGCTCTACCACATGCCAACAAGACAGTGAAAAAACTACCATCTCTGATTGGCTTAAGAGAAGGGTGTGACCTTGGTGAAAGCGAATCGCTGCCCCCGTTTCACCGCCGCGTCACCGAATATGTAGAAAACTGCCTGGATAAAATAGACACAGAAACCATGCACTGCATCGGTGAAACAAACACTGTTAAATCAGATGGAGAATTAAAAGGCGTCTTTCAGATCGGAAGCGACTCCACAGAGGGATCTGAGATGAAAGACAAAACTGAAAAGCTCAGCGGACAGGAATGTCTTCCGTTTGACTGCGATATAAATGAAAGCCAAATGCTCCTTAATACTTCCGAGACGGTGCTCGAAAAAATGTTACTTAATGAAATGCAAATTCCAGAAACTTTGGATCTGAGTGTACAGGAAGACCCAGCTATACAGGAACCACCAATGAGGTTAACAGGCTCAAATCCTGAGGCTCCCCAACCAGACACAAGGCCAGTTGTAGAAAAACTGTGCACCTCAGCACTGTCCAACAAACACATGTCAAACTACAGTTGCTTGGAAAAGTCCCACAGTTTCCCTGATTTTATGTCACACGCTGCCTCTACATTCAGTCCGTTCAATGTTCAGTCTCAGTCAGAGCCTTTGAAGATAATTAAGTGTCTGCCAGGGGAAGTCAGCATCGAAGATGCAGTTAAATTAATGGCCAGTCAGTCAGATCTACAGAATTACACATCCTTCCTGCAGAGGAGAAGTGTTGTAGAGCTGAATGGCAGAACCAGGAACTGTACTGTTTCATCACTTAACTCTAATAAATTTAAGCCACTTAATGGAGAGAGCAGCAGCAAATTTCAAGAAACACCCAACACTGAAGAACTTCTGGAGGAACATGGTATGTCTGAAGAATTCAGAAAAGATCTGACATCCCTAGTAAGGGGAGAAATTAATATTTTCAGTGCAAATGATCGACCAAGCCAGGATGACAAGATCATGATCTTCAAAAGAGGTAGCCACAAAGATGAGAAGGTTAACTGTAGGGGGGAGGGGGCTAGCTTTAAAGAGACAGTCGTAACAGGTGCTTCAGATGTAATAAGCAATGAATCTCACTTTCCTTTGAGTGAGTATTCAGCAAAGGATTTTGTGGGGAAAACACCTGAAAGGTGCAGAACACAGCTCTCAGAGGACACAAGCAACCAATGGCGTACTGCCAAGGAAGAC
>JAABNY020000082.1:12924018-12943322 GCA_015164015.2 Brevimyrus niger
TTCAGACCTGTGCGGGTTCTGGTCTGAGAGGCAGTCCGGCGCGGACCCCCCCCCCCCCCCGGGGAGCGGGCAGAACAGGCCGGGGCCGGGCGGGTCCCGGCCGGGAGAAACCTCCGGCCCGCACCCCCGGGCCGGCCGGAGACCGACCAACACCTGCCAGGCCGTTGACGCCAATCATGCCAGCGGAGCTAGCGATGCTGACCAGGTGACCGTGATTGTTGGCCATCATAGCTGGTAGGAAAGCCTTGTAGGTCTGGATGGACAGAGAGGAGGTGAACAAAGGCTCTGGGGGGGGGGTCTCATATCCCCAACTGCAAACCCCACCCCTCAGCAGGAGCCAACGCTGGATGAGGACCTACCCAGGAGTGGGCCACGGGGGACCTACCCAGAAGTGGGCCATGGTGTTGACCTCCATAGTTTTCTCTATGAGGGAATCCGGAGCGTCTATGAACTTCTTCCCTGTGACGATGCCAGCATTATTAATTAGGATGCTGACATCACCGACCTCCCTCTTCACCTGGGCAAAGGAAGAGGGGGGGGGTCAGCCAATCCCTGAACAGCTGTCAGACAGCTGTCCTCAGATCTTAGCGACCAGGCAGCAACCAAAACGACGACACGTGCCTGGCAGCTTCCCTGCCACCATTACGGAATAATGGCGGCGTCCTCATCTATACGGCAACGAACTGAGGACCAGGGGACAGCGGATGAAAGGAAAACAGAAGAGGTGCGAGATCAGCTAGACACCAAAGCCCAAAAAAAGATGGAAATATATCAAATTAAGGTTTAATGAAACATCATTCATGCAAGTTATTTAAAAACGACCAGTGAGCATAGAACCCACACCCACCCGCAGTACCATGAGCCTCATCCAATGACATGTATGCTTTTAAAAATAAAAAGTCTCTTGATTATTGGATAACTAACTAAACAAGCCATCACTGCACAATAGATTCCATTCAGAGAAGATTCTAGAAACACAGAGGTGGAAATTTCAGGTCCAGACAGTACAAATCCAGACCGTGGTTTAGTTTCAACCAACCAGCTGCGCACGAAGAGTCACAGTTACAGAGTAACTCCACTGGTTGGTTGAAACACAATCCTGGTCTGGATTTGTACTTCCTGGACCTGAAATTTTCGTCTCTGAAAACACAGAAACTCCGGAGCTCAAACATTTTGTTTCTGAGATTCGGAGTTCTGGGTCTAAACGGACCGACAGCGGAACGCGGAATTGAACGTTCCGAGATTTCACATCTAAATAGAAATGTGACTTAACGATACACATGGAGAAGCTGCCACACCCAGTCTGACGCTTCATCAGTCGCACACAGAACGCGTTTCATTCCAGGAAAGACAAACGGCTTCAATGGTTTCACAAGAGAAGCAGCCCTAACCCTGGGCATTCTTAGACTGGACGTTGCACGATGAATCCATACAACACAGATCCCTCACTGATACAATCCAGATACAAGCATCTCATTAAAGGACAAGACTACTCTGGACCACAAGGCCACCAGGGTTTGGACATCCCTTACATTGCATAGATTAGGCCGTCATGTTGGTCACCCAAGAGCAGCTTCCGGAACCTTCTGGATCTCTCACCAAACTGCACGGTCCTCCAGCTTATTCCTACCGACGCTGTAACTTAACTAACATCTAGAGTCATAAATGCCGGTTCATAACGCTGCAAATCCCTTTGTTCGAAATTCCCCAAACACTAAAAAAAACGCTTTCCCTATCTGCACAATGACCATCTGGCACAGTTATGATGCGTTTGCATGAGACTTGCCCAACTTGTTTGCACAATTATCATGCCCGGGGCAGATCGGGCTAAACGCCTCATCCAAACTCTAAACAGCCACACTAAATGTGTTCGGAGCTGAAACACACTTGGTATATTCATGGCATTATATTCAGCACAGCGTGACACTCACACAGTACATGCTAGTTTTGATTAGCTCAGTATTTGATTAGCAGAAGTTCTCTAATATTGATTTTTCTCTTGCTATCGGCAGCCTTTTCAACTCACAAGCTCTCGCTTATCTTTCCCTCATGTCGGGGGGCCGACCGGGGGGGGGTGGGGGGGGGGCATCTGCGCTGCCACTCGGTTCGAGTCCCAAGGAAGGGCCCAAAGCATGAACCACTGCCACTCAGTTCGAGTCCCATGAAAGGGCGCGACGCAGGAAGCCTCTGATCTACCGACTCGCACAGGCCGACATGGAGAACCTTACTGATGGACTTTGACCGCGACTATGACTGTGAATATGACCATGACCGCTAACACTTGCTTTGAGCAAGCAGGCCCATTCTTTATCTGTAATATTAACATTCCTGTGGGGGGGGGGGGGCACAGTCGACCTTGGACCCCCAGGGATTTTTTTCCTCTCTCTTCCTACTTTTGGTTCCTGTGCTCCATTGTTTTCTGGCTTTCTTGTTTCATACATAATTCTATATTAATTTAATATCGTATTACCGCACACCCAGGTAAAGCGCTTTGTGATGTGATGACTGTCGTGAAAGGCACTATATAAACCAGGCTGCGGGCCTCCCCCTGCCGGGCTGCGGGCCTCCCAGGAAACGGCTCAGCTGACGCGTGACAGACAAACGACGGCATCCTCACCTGGTCGGCCACTCTGTACACGTCAGCCTTGTTGCTGCAATCGCACAGGTACGTGTGGACGGTGGGGGCCCCCTTCTCTGTGGCCAGGCGGGCCGTCTCGGCGTTGCCGTCCACGCTGATGTCCCACAGGACGAGCGAGGCTCCCAGAGAAGCGAACTCCAGCGCCATGAGGCGACCGATGCCGCTGCCCGCGCCCGTGATCAGCACCACCTCCCCAGACACGCTCTTCTTCCGGGCCGGGATGAAGAGTCGCACAAATACCTCCAGGTTGTAGTAAATGCTCAGGACCAGCATCTGCAGCGTCTCCAGCAAGAAGTTCATGGTGACGAGCCAGGGACCTATGAGCAACCATGATCGCGATACTGTTTTACTGAAAACATACCCGACAATTCTAGGCCCTGTTCAGGGGTGCTTCAGTCCCCCTGAAAAACAATTATTGGAAATCCGTTTATACCGGTCGCATTTGTGCTCTTCCTGCTTCCAGGGGTTCTAATAATGTTTTTCCCCGATCGTGTAATATGCCAAGTTGGCAAACTATTAAGTAAATGCATAGCGACTCCGCAGGCGGGGGGGGGGGGCACTGCCCTCGGGGAAACATGCACGCCTTCCCCGCAGCCAATTAATGCAATATTATTGTTGCTAACTGTAAAATAACTACAAAGTATTTCATAAATAACATCAGTTTTCAAAACTGATTTTTCGTTTTTAATGCTGGCAAAGTAGGTAGTAATACTTGGAGGATACCTGCCCCACCCCAATAGAACGACCGGCACCAGTCCGCCCCCCCGGTGAAATGGGACAGAACCAGTGCTGTGGGCTCGAGCCCAGGCCGCGTGCCGCCGGCGTAGCATTTTCAGACGGTTAGTTATGAAGCTCCAGTAAGACGTCAGTTGCAGATTTCAGCAATAAGTGTCGCTGTCTTTGGTTTATCTGTGCATTTAGTTTATTACACGTAAAACACGACAACGTTAACCAGCCCGCCGGTTAAAAAGGCACCGAAGGTCGCACTGCTGCCATTAATCACCAAACCAGCCGCAAAGATTTAGTTGGAATTTACGCTGGTTTGGCTGGACAAGCAGTCCGGCTTATAACGGAATTAAATGCAATTTCTTATAAAGTGATGTGTCGGTGGCTATTGGATGTCTGGTGTTTTTGTGACGTTAGCGTTAAATATGAACTGGCCGACGTGTGTAACACTATTAACCCGAATAAAAGTTTGCCAGCATATTTAAAATTAACGGTATTAGCTGCATCTGCACTACATTTCAGTTACTTAAAGTTATTTGTGGTCCGATACCATAAACAGTTGTATTGCATGCGTTGCAGGAATGGTTAAAAGTTAATTAAAAGTACCGCGAATTGCAAACCAATATAACGGGACTTCGGTCCTCTACTAAAGTTCTTGCAGCCATTAGAATAGTTCATGCAAAGAAGTAAACAAAGCTCATTAACTGCGGGATCAGAAACAGCCCTGAGCAAAAAACATCTGCCAGAAACACGCAGCGGATCCGGCTGGTTAGCGGCCTTAAAGCAGCCCCACGCCCCGCATTTAAAGCCCCGCCGTCGGCGCTCACATTACCTGCAGCAGGACGGAGGAAAAGCAGCTTCTCGGTCGCACTTCGCGTCTGCGCGCAGCCCCGATGCGCTGCTTTTGGATGCCGCTCTCCCCGCCCGAAAGCACAGGAGCCGCATGACGCCTTACGTAACCTGCGCGGAGGATTATGGGTCCTGTGCAGCTTCTGATTGATGTTTTCATTGTATATTGTTCTTCACATGTTGTGATTGTGCATCTTTCAGAGTCGTCGTCTCCTCCACCCACGGGATAAATAAGGTGTACTTAACACATGCACTGATGTCCACTACATTTGTTTGCGGCATTCCACCCAAGCATAATGATTTCAGGGAGGCGAATGGTGGCTGCTGGCTGTGCAGTTTGTCAACCGAGCGGAATTGCAATCCTTTTGGTGGGCAGATGATCCACAGCGTTTTTAATTCTCTGTGGTCACATTTCCGGCGCATTGCACATCACTTGACAGGGAGTTGCTGGCGATTTGCATAAAACTCGTCAAATTTCCGGGAGAAGTGGAGCGTCTGTGTTTGTTTCTTAATTTCCCGGTAACTGCAATATAATCTCGCAATAATGAAATATACGTTTTTTGTGCTATTTTTTACGACTGATCGAAACTTAAGTCTGTTCTCCTTTCCACCACGTGAGATTTTAAAAAATAGGGAACCCAAAGACATCGCCATATGATATCTAATAAAGTCATTAGACGTGTTTGGCTCACCAGTAGTTCATGTAAGAGAACATTTATTTAACACAATCCTTTCTTCTTCCATCAGCTTTGTTAACAATTAATGTTTTTCGATCTAGATTCTAGATTAGGATAAGGGCGTGAGTTGAAATTCAGGTTAGGGTTCTCATTACAGCTACGTTAGTTAGAGTTAGGTCTGGATTTAGTTTTACAGCTAGGCTTGGGGATAGTATTTGGATGAAGTTTAATGTTTGAGTCAGTTGGTTGTTATTCAAGTTAAATCTAAGGTATTAAATTGCCATTAGGATTAAGATAGGGATGGCATTAGGGTAACATTTACAGGTTTTATATTTTTATGTACATCATCCATCCAAAGGAAAGTGTCCTTCAGATTGGAACCCCCCAGCATAATGAGAACAATTGCAGTTAAGATGACTTTATTTTCATTTCAGCATCTAATCATAATAACTTACGCAAAGACATGGAATGTCTTTAAGGAAAATCATGCTTAATTCATTAATAACTACAGACACCGTTTGATGATGGTGTAACATAAGCAAGAGATCGTTGACACATATTTAAGATGTGACAGGCTATAATGAATCCTGTGGGCATTTTTGGATTGTGTTATGTTGGAATTCCTCAATTTCTTTCATTTGTAATGTTTTTTTTTCTGTTCCTTGAATCCGAATTTCTGCTTTGTGGCCAGACTCGAATGACCTTTTCACTGAATAATTTTAATTAGCGTAGCACATTTTTACAAAGAATAAAACACCATGAGCCATGATTTTAATGATAACAGAAATCCCAAAATCAGTCCTCTGTAATCATTTCTTGTTTATAGGTGCGTGTGTGTGTGTGCCCGGTTTCCTCTGCCCAGTGCTTCCTTGTAATAAATTAAACTCTTACAGTGTGATTTGTGGTGTTGTCTGACAAGACAAAGATATATGCTTGATGGTAACAAAAAAAAGTATATATATATATAACAAGCAAACGAGAAGAAGGGCAGGTGATCGGCGACGGTGTCCTTTGATCGGTCAGCTAATCCATAAAGCCTCCATATCGCTTTTCTGCTGCTGGTGAATAGGCCCCTCCCTCGTCTCCCCGGGGTCCCCCCAGGAAGCCGACCAGCCGCTTCTCGTCCTCCTTCCAGGCAGGCCGGCCCATCCTCCTCATGAAGCCCCCGTACCGCTTCTGCAGCTCCCTGGCGCCGCCGTCTGGCTCCGAGCCCCGTTCCACACTCCTCATGAAGCCCCCGTACCGCTTCTGCAGCTCCCTGGCGCTGCCGTCTGGCTCCGAGCCCCGTTCCACACTCCTCATAAAGCCCCCGTACCTTTTTGCCACCTGCTGGTCATCTTTGAGAGCCGCTTCCGGGGTCAGAAGTTCCTTCAGAGCGCCGACGCCGTCTCCGCCAGCCTCCGCGTCCTTCTTCATGAACCCCCCGTATCGCTTCAACAGGCTGTCTCTGCTGCCGTCCTCCTCCTCGGGCCCAGTGACGGGCTCTCCGGCCTTCTTCATGAACCCCCCGTAGCGTTTCATGAACCCCCCATACTTCTCCAGCTGTCGCCCGTCGTCCTCTTGTTTTGTGACACCCTCACTCTCCGCCCACTCGCTCTCTGCTTGGAGTATGTCTCTGCAGAGCTCCAGGGACTTCCTCGTCGTTAATTTCCCTTCGCACTCCAGCGTACATGTCTGAGTGAAGATAAAACAAAAACGTGGTCACCATCATGGCTGAATTATTCCACCCGTCCTCCAATCCCTTATACAAGGTCACAGTTTCCTAGACCCTGTCCCAGGGCATAAGGCAGGGAATACCTTGAAGGAATATCAGTGCATTGCAGGGGAGGGGGGGGGGTACAAAACTTAATAATATAAAGATAAATGTCTATTTATATGGGGTGAATTAACCCAGACTAAACACTGGGGTTCCTACACCCCTGCCCAGAGTAAATCCACACTACACAGGGAAACTCCACACGCGGACAGAGCAGGAGGAGCAAGAACAGCGAAAGCCCCAGATGTCAGAGGCAACACTGGTAACATACTGCCCCCTTTGGTCCGTTATGGAAGCACATTCTCGGGAAATTGCTCCGTGAGGCAGTTCTGCGGAAATTACGTACATATTCATGTAGATTAAGGATATGTAGTTGAAAATAAGAAATATTGTTCTCTGCAGATACTTTTATGTTCTGCTTATAAGAAACGCGTTTTTGTTAGCGGGACTTGCTGTTGCCCGAGTTGTGGATTCAGGATGAGATGTCAGTAATCATAGTGAATGGCGCTATTGCTCAGGACCAAAGGTTCCGCGTGCGGTACGGACCATCAGCCCGCGACTACATTCAGGCATGACCAAACCTTCAGGGCGAGAACCAAACAGAACATCTTATTTTTTCTCCACAATTTCCCCAACACTATATTGAGCACTGGATAAAAGGTGTTGAGTGAAATATTTGACTTATTTATTATGATATATTTGAAACCTATATATATCCCAAAAATTAAATGGATTGGATTCAATTTAATATTTGACGTTTGCTAAACTAAAACAGTTTCGCTACCAACATTCTATAAATAATAAATCAAATTACATGACATTCTTCTATATGTCTATAAAATAAGTTCGAATTTCACTATAAACCTTCTCAGATAAAGGTCCTCGACAACGCGACAGGCAGTTTAATTACTTTCAAACTGATCAACGAAAATAGATTATCCCTGGAAGGAACGAGACAGTCCGTACTTATTTACTGCAATTACACGGTTTTAGGATTTGTATAAATAATAAAATAACATGTTCATTGTAAAAACTTACCAACTTAAAATCAGTCAGTGGGGTTGATGTTGTCGTACGATTGAGATATGTTTAATTTAAAGTAGTTTAGGCAAAACAAAGAAGAATCCACAAAGTTTTACGCACTAAGTCTGGGTTATGAACATACAGAGATGCACTACAGCGTTTTCACTGGAGCGCCTTGCTTTCGACACTATAATATCCGCATCATCATCGCAGCTCCTCGAAGCCCGAAAATCGCCTGTTTGGAGGTGGACCAGCGGCTGCGCCTTACCAGTGTGCTCACCTCGGCAGCTCTGCCCTGCAGACGGAAGAGGCAGAGCGCGCAGTCCTGGCCGCAGTCTGCGCAGACCGGCAGCGCCAAGCAGGTGCTCAGAATCAGCGTCCAGCATGATGTTACCGTTAACCCCATGGACTGTAAGACAAGAAATATAACTTTTAACCGTAAAGACAAAATGCTTAATTTCATATTCTTGCAATCGATGTTATCCTGCATTACCTGTGAGGGAAACGCAGAATTTACAATTAAACAAAATTTGATTTTAAATAATGTCTTAACGTAACATTTGTGTACTATATACTGCGAAAACTAATACAAAAAACTCTTAAATAGTTGTCAGTACGCTATTTCTACAATCTGCATGTTATTTTTAAATAATTCAAACACATAATGTTAGTGCTTAAAGAATTAGGCTACTTACGTCCCCTTTGATTCCTCCCGTTAGATCGGCGAGCTTACAAGTTTCGGAAATAATATCGGTTCGTTCTCCCACCAAGTGCGTATTTATACGCCCGGGAGCCAGCCAATCCCCGTGAAGGGAGCCAAGAGCCGGATCAGCTCAGCTCACCGCTATAATCTCAGCCTTTATGATGGCAGTGAAGCCCCCAGTCTCAGTTTCGGTACCTGACCCGGAGTAGTTGTGTCAACCTAGCAGCGGCCGAACACGGATGCAGCTACGCGGTCCTGATGGTTGCACCAGGATTTAAGTACCATGCGTGGACGATGAGCTGACCCGACGTGGAGTGACGCAAGCAACATCTAGAATTATCTTGTTTGCTTGGAAACAAAATTTGGCTACATATTACGTTTGCAAGAAGCCCTGGGACATTTTCTGTAAAGTAATTGGGAAGTTTAAACAAATGCGACACGTGTACGTCTTCATCCTGAGATGATTCTTGAACTCCTTTGATGATAAGAGATTCTTATAGTCTGACCAAGGCCTACGTGTAATCGTCAGGCGTTTGAGGAATATGAATTTCTAATGACGCTTCATTTTAAGTTTGCGGCTTTTTAGACATTGCATTCTTATCAAAGGTCGAGCCAAAACCATTTACCACTTTAAAGCCAAATATGGAATTAAAGTTACACCAGTCCATGCAAATGCACATCACTCAATAATACACATTACTTATGTTAATAACCGATTAGAATAATATGTTACATTAAGTAAATGGCCAATGTCTGGACAAAACAGTCTAGTAACTCATCACTTACACAATATCATCAAGACTTTGCCCGTTTATTGCTGCCTGACGAGGCAGTAACATGGAAATATGCTCATGACAGTCGGCACTCGATCAACACATCTTCCACAAGAACAGACCTAACAAATGAAATGCAAGCACAGTAAATAAACACGCATTTAATTCATGCACATTACGTGCCTTTGAAAAACACAGTGCAAACACTTTCTAATTTTGCAGTCTGCGGCGCTGCATGGTTTACATTACAGGGTGATGTTAAGGGTCAGTGTATATGTTAACCTAAGTATATGACGCGACAGTGAGATTTTCTGAACAGTTTTGAAACTGGCTAATAAAGTTGAACATACCGTTATTTATAAAAGAGTTCTTGGAGAAAGGAAAACGATGTTAAGATCGGTATTATGCATATAACGTTATAATGAATATAAACCTCATGATATAGAAATGTTCAGGAAGCACAATTCATTTCAAATTCCAGTAATAAATACGATATAAGTACTTAATATGATCATAGCTCTTAAACTAGATATTTTAGGCACCGGTGAGATGCAATAATAACGATCTAAAGTAGTTTTAGGTGTTAATCTGTTTGACGCTTATATAAGATATCTAAATCAGTCTCCGTTTATTGCTTAATATTAGGATCGTTCATATTGACTTCACGGAAAAATTACAAGGTCGCCCATGATGGACGAAGGGATAGTGTTCATGTTCACCTCATTTCCCGGTCATCTGCAGGTTTTTAATGATATACTCATTCAAACTCACACGTCTCGTAGCTTCCTATGTTTATCTTTGCATTACATAAGCCAGATAAGGTTTAGTTATTCAAGTAATTAATCTGTCATGTCTAGTGAGCGGGAATTGCCGACTGAAATTGGACTGCTAGAGCAAGACACCCAATAGCTAATTAAACGGAGGTCGCCTACTTAAATTTAGTTTTGTGTGATTAAAGGTTGTCAGTATACTATATACCCCAATCATGAATCAGCTACAAATTTGGTCCATCGTTATTAATGTTCTAATGATCAGATTTAACGCTTTGAACTGATGTTTATCCTTAAAGTTACGATGCCAATATCACACCATGAGAGGTCCGTTGCTTTCCATGCATGTTGTGGTTGACGTTGCGAGACAATGCGTGGCAGGGCGTCGTCAGGCTGCAGCGTTTGGATCTCATCTCTGCTCTCTGTGTGTGGAGTTTGTATGTTGTGTATGTTTATTTTTTTTAATCTCTCGCAGTCTGCAGACATTTGTTTCGGGTTAACTGGTACTTTCGCCTGCAGTACTTGCAACATAATTTTCTCTGTCAGAAATCCTGGACGGTAAAATCGTACCCTTTCCTAGAATGATCGCGGCAACACGCCTGTAGGCAAGAGCAAGAACTGGGGTGCGAGTTTGCCAGATCAATGTCATGCTTAGAGAAGCAGGAAAGATCTGTGGAAACAGTAATAACCTTAGCATGATAAGCTTAAGTCAGATATGAGGATGATGATTCGGCAGGTTAAAGGTGTCCCGGTTTGAGAAACGTTTGACGTGAACATGTCTGAGGTACTTATGGATATACGTGTCCGATACACTAATATGAGCTGCTGTGTTTGTAACACCTATACGTGTTTGTAAAATCAGGGGAAAGCCCGCCATTAAATCACAGACGGTGGTCGAAGCAAGTGCTCCATGAGTTCGTCAGCCCCCAAATTCAATTTCCTGACATGAGAAGGAAGGACAGCATCTTAGTTATTGCTCTGTTGAGTTATCATTCCGTGCAGATAAACGTGAATGAGTGCCCGGCAATGGCGGTAATAACCAATTTTGTCTCCCTATTGTAGAGGGACCAGGGACAGGTTTCAGTCAGCCCAAGATTATGAAAAAAAAACCTTCACCAAAGTGAACCAGCATCTGTTTAAGAAAAGGATTTGCTTCTTGCACGATTTAGGGTTATCGGCAAAAATTTTGAATTACTTCTGAGAAGCCTGGCCTTTCAGTGACGAGTGCCCCAAGATATCGGGCTGAAGTTGCGGTGACAGTGGCCCTTCTGAGCTGATCACCGCCAGCTAATTACCACTGAAACAGTCATGACGGTCCTCTCTCATTCCGGCAGCCGTGTTCAGGTGAGATACACGCGGCTAATGGGTTAGCAGCCCGTTACCATAATACCGTAATCGGCCGAAATCGGTGGCTTTGTGTGCTGTTGATAATGCTGTCAGCTGCAGTTACGTAACTGGTGTTTTTTGCGCTGAAAAGAAAAGAAAGTAAGAAATCATGAAATTTTCTTTAACAAAGGTTAAAATGTCACACTCGAAACGTTGTATTTCTTGTTAATGTAGCTTTATGCTGGCTATAGTAACTGGTAGTATCAGGACTTCGTAGATGTAACGATAATGTCACGTTAACCTGCACTTCTTGTCACTGTTGCAAAACGTCATTTGCGATGTTACCTCCTGCCGCCAACGTCGTGTCACAGGGGTGGCAGATGCCCTCGGCCCTCTGTGCGGGTCTCCCGTCGCTTGGCAACACGCCATTCAATGTTATCATCAGCCTCCCCCCTTTTGGCGCTAACCTGCAGGCGGCCCGGCTCTACGGGGGGCAGGGCGGGCCTGACCCACCCCATAACGAGCATTTCCCCCCTCTCCCTGGCCCCAGAAAGTCCTTCAGTCCACCCTCCATCTGGGAGCTGGAGCCAAGCCCAAGCTATGCTAATGGGAGCTAACAGACGTGCACGGGCTCCCCGCGCCGTGGTGACGTCATGGGATCACGCGCGTTCCTACGTGCATCAGTCCGCGTGATCTGCGTGCAAGACGCTGGCGCCATGCCTGGGTACGGGGGAAACTTTTTTAATTTAAAAATAAGCCCCCAGACAAAATGAGGCCCAGAACAAGACTCTGCATTCATTGTCAATTAAATTACCCAAATTGTCTTGTTTGTTTTATTATTCTGGCCTGTGCCTGACTCATGATACAGCACCTTCCAGCAGCCACATGCTCCTAGTCAGCTATACCCTTCCTGCAACATCCCCTCAGACAAATAGCTGATCTTTTCAACATGGGAAGAACACACATGCTTTTTTTGTGGGAAATATTTTGAGCTGCAGAACCAGAATATTTTCTCCAAACCTAAGTCGTCTACAAGCATATTAGGAGGGCTGCCATTCTGCTCAGGGCGCTCAGGTGCCCTATGTTTCCTGGCACTAGCTCCGGGCTCGCCGTGAGTCTATAGTGTATATGCAGCTCTGGAGGATAAATGGAAAAATACGCAGCACTGTGTAACAGTCAAAGAAAATTATGCTTGAATGAACTTCATGACTTTGATATTGTGTCTGTCAAAGTGTGTCAGCTTAGCCAATTCAAAACTTCTCCTACAATCACCCCGGAATATGCTGGAACCACCACCCCACCCGGCTTGGCTGATCAATGCCTCACTGAGTTACTTCACTAATTCAGTTAGAGTCAGAGTTCCGGGGTCTTCCACCTTTTTCAGGCCAGGGACCCCTTGGTGGAGAGACAGAGCAGAAACACCCTCTTTACACATCGTAAAATCGTGTTACAGATTAGGCCTGTTCTACTTCAATATGAGTAGCAACTATATTAACCTATTTGTTTATGAATAAATTCGTAAATGTAAATGACCCAATTAACCTATTTATCTATTTTGTTTTGATGTTCACCGTGCAAATGCTATCAACATTATTGACTGAGGCTTAGAGTTAAATTTTTTTACATTTACATTTCTGTTTCACTTCATAGATTTTTAAGCTATTTGTGTGTATGGATGAGGAAACTCCCCTATTGAAGTTACTTGCTGAATGACTATGGTCCCTCTCACCAGGGGCACCTGAACCATCTCTTTAGATGAATTAACATAGGGTCTGTCAATCAATTAATAAAATATGTGTATAAATAAATTTTATATAAACTCAAGTCAGAAGCCACTGATAAATCATCACTGTAAACTGCTCTTTGACTTAAACACACTCGCTTGGTTACTATCCGAACCCTTCCTGATGTTATACAGTCACATGCAATGTTACTAATGAGGTGTTATGCAACAGAATGGTTATGTAGGTGGTACTATTGTAATTTGCTTATTTTGTTTATTTATTTGTATGTTCATGTTCATATATAAGCTCCACTGCAGTAACTTTTTGGTGAACAGAAGAAATTCTTCTTTTCATTGTTACTGTTTGCATATGATCAAATGTCAAATTTAATTTTTTTTTTTCTGAACAAATATACACCTAGATAAATAGCCTGAAATGTTTGTTGACTGCCAAGCATAAATACCGTATATACTCTATATTTGTATAGTATATATGGGGATAATTTATCATAAATGATAAATATAGCAGGACAGGAATGGTTGTTCCATCTTTTCAAAAACAAGCACTTGTAAAGTCAGGTGAGTGCAACCCGCCCGATTGATAGAGCCCTTAAGTGTTCAGAGTTTGATGTTTGTTCTGTTTTTGGTAAACAGCTAAGTAGCACTAAAAAAGGTCATTTGAATGAACATGAGTGGAGGGTGTAGACTCTGCCGGAGCAGGTTAGAAGGCGCTAATCCGGCGATGTGGGGGTGACCCCCAATGGCAGGACACAGGGCAGCTGGAAGCCCCCCCATGATGGGACTGATTAGAGGCCCCGACTCGACCTGCAGCCGGCCCCGTGAGCGGCGAGAGGCCAACCTACCGGTGGGGGGCGGGGGGTATGTATAGAGAGGGAGGCTGTTTGTTTGTCAGAGTTTATTGCAAACATCCGGCACTCATCCAAACAGCAAACGCCGGTCAACAACGGCACAGCTTCTCTGGGAACAGCTCTCCTAATATGTGTTAACAAGCCTCTCGTTTTCCCTCCCTGTGAATTCGCAGCATCGGGGCGATCACTCCCTGCTGACAGTGGTAGCGACACACTCCTTGGCTTGTACCCGGGGGGTGGGGTGAGCGACGACTGCTTGAATGAGACGCCTCTCTCTCCGCGGGTGTCTGTCACATCACTGCAAACCTCGACACACAAGCAGCCATAGGTGCCCTGGAGGACGTTACCTCCCCAAAAAAAACAACATGTTGTTTCACTAGTATTGATAATGACGTGACTCTGAATCATCTCAAAACAAGAGGTTTGCTGTTCAGCCTAGATAGTCGATAAATCCAATGTTGTATTTACCAGTTGAAATAACAGAGAATTATTAACTGTGCGTTCAGTACAAGTTTAAAAGTACAAGTTGACTTTTAAAAGCTAGTATAACGGAAACAGAAGGAAATGTGCTTTCCTGTGAAGGGACTTTCAACCACAGGGGTACATAGAGGCCGGTCACGTGTTCCCCAGCCTGGGAGTAGCACACTTCCCCTGGGGAAACTCTGTCGCTCCTGAGTTTCCGGAGAGAGACGCCTGACACAAGTCGACCAGAGCGTGCGTCAGCTTCCCCGAGGAGCGTGATGGTCAGGAACGCTCCTGTGCTGCCTCTATCCGTCTCCAACTGGGATTTATTCCTGCGAGACAAGAGACAAAAAACAAACACCGATAGCTTAACATTAAACACAATAATCAGTGTAAAAAAATGACCGTTCAAGGTAAACTAAACATGTAGTGAAACTACCTTCTTGTTCCCGCATGCAGTATTAGGGAAACCAAAAGTCAGCATTTTGCCCTGCATTTGTTAAAATATTCAGACCCCAGATTACAATTAAAGAAATGAGCAAACTGGACCATGGAGAGCACAGCATGGTTTGTGTGTGTGGGTCTCCTGCAGTTTTCTATGAGAGGATATGTTGCTTCCCTGCCCAACCACCAGGTGGTGTGGTGGCTATGGACCCTACCTGGTAATACGGGACAGGTTGAATAAAGTGGGATGGGGGGGCGGGGGCTTCCCATTATACTCTTGAGCAGATGATTAAATCTGAATAGGTGTCTGCTGGTTCACTGAACTGAGCTGTAGCCCTGATGAGTTCCTGCTGGTGTTATGACCTCCAGACAGATGTTTACTGCTCTGGGAGACTAGCAGCATTTACATTGGGTGTAGCTTCTTGTCATTGTCAACATAATGTCCTGTACATGCAGCTGATGGAGTCTCACAGAGGCATAACAGAAAGTCTATATGATTTCTGCTGGCAAAAAAAAAAAACATTCATCGTTGTTTATTTAAGCACCGGGAGTCATTATTTATGAATTTTCTGTTTATGTTTTTTTTTTTTTTAGTACACCATCAAAAAATTATCCCCACATAAAATAGCTAAGAACTAAAGGCAAGAGTTTTATTTCGGTACTAAGTAGCCCAGGGCTATTATCTAGCCGAGCTTCATTTCTGAGCACGGTGAGATTAACCCTAGCCACCTTTCCTCGCTGGCGCTCTGTGCGCCCCGCGAGAGGCTCGCCCGGAGCCGGGAGGAGCAGGTAGACAGCTGTGCACCTTTTTTAATGGAACACCAGTCAATTTCACAGATACTCCTGCCGGAGCCGTCGGCTTAGATCAATGTAAACTGCCGAAAAAAGGAGGCAACCTCGCTGGCGTGAAACCAACACAAACAGACGTTTGGAATATTTCACACAACAAAAGCGTATTGCTTTGGATAATCATGCCACGAATTCTAAATGAAACGGCATACAACACATCAACCACCTAAATAGTTGCTCGTGGTTATAAAAATGAATGAGAAGCTCTTGTGAAATTTTTAGTGTGTTACCAATGTATAGGCCAACCTATAATCAAGAGAATAACTTTGTACTGAGCATTCGTGGGGGGAGGGGGGTGGGGCTGAGGTCGCCACCCAATTAAGGGGGTGTTGGCTGGTTTTGATTATTGTGGGGGGTTACAATCCTCCCTCTTATTCGAGACGTAACACTGGGCTCTGTTATCTGTAGATGTTTTGTATTATGAAACATAAGAATTATATATCAACCAGGGTTAAAAAATATTTGTGTTTATTTGATTTATATTGCAAGCACAAAGATAAATAAATGACTTGTGTCGTGTGGTATAATAACCATATTGGTGTTTTATTCCCTGCCGAAGCCTCGACGAGACGTCACAGAGCCCACCTCCGGCGTCCCTGACTGCAAGACATGATGCCCCTGTCCCACCGGTAAGAGCGCAGCAATTACACTAAATCGGCACATCTGTTCTACAGCACGGAGACGCCAATTAACACATTACTATTAATGCTCTCCATGTAAAGGGATTTTACAAAAGTTCCGGAATGATTAGAGGAAAATTCCGTGATGTCAGTTATGGGTCCATTTTTTATTTTAACGACAGCGTAACGGCGGCCAAAGTCTTTTTTATTTGTTACTGGTTATTAATGTGCGGCTGAGTTTATCGAGGGGCTTACCCGGTGTGTGTTTGCGGTTAGTACGACGTGAAAGGCGTCATAGACGCTAACGTTCGTTTTATTGTCATGCGGACAGGTGGTCCATGCTATTCTGGCATGGTTATGAGGAGGTAGAGGGTGGGGCTGGAGTTGCTGGCTGGGTGACACTATCGCGTTCATCAACATCACCGCCTCAGGCAAACTGAAGATACACACGTCCTGGAAAAAAAAACCCGCTAATCCCGCGCATGCGTTTGACTCTACAGCTCCCGGCATGTACTGATATAGTTATGGCAGTCAGTAATTCAGATTCAGCAATCAACGCTAACATGTTTTATATCATAGACTCAAAAGTTCTTCGTTGCCAGTCATTGTGACGCTCGGCACAGATACAGCATTTCGGAAGCTGATGTGACTTGAAGCGACAAATGACTGATGTGTTTGGTAAATGAGGCATCAGACAAGGGCACTAGATGCAAACGTGACCCAGAGAGTTGAGGTGTGATGCTTGCTGATGTCAGCTGCATGGCTGACGTCGGAGGGACGATGAGGATGAGACATTAGATCATTCTCAGTCTGCATCTCTCCATCATCTCCTGAGGGGGTTTGCATCAGAGACTCCCGATTCTTACATTTGGGTGGAAGCATTTGGCTTACAACTCTATCCAAAAAACAACATCCTCTAAAAACATATTGCCCACTAGGGGCTGTTCTAGGATTATTTAAGGTGGAGGACATGAGAGGGGCTATAATTTATACAGAGGGGCCATTAGCTAATGATATGGGAGGGGGCACTACAAGGGCCAATCAACTTTCAGCTAGGGCCAGGGCCTCTTCTAACATCTACTTACATTGACTTTTCATTGAGTTACATTGAATATCTCTGTAAACTGGAAACAGTCATTCTGTTTAACTGGTTATTAAAATATGCAGTATTCATGATAGAGATTACAGGTTGAATATCAAAATAAACAGTTTTCCTTGCAAAAAAAAATAAGACACAAGATTTTATTTTACCATGCCCGAGTTGCTGTTCATGGGGCTGAGCGTGACTTGTTCAGTGACTTCCTCAAAGGGATTATTCAGAAATACCATTATTGGTGGTTTGCCGGGCAGAAGTCAGCATAACGCAGGTGCATGACGTTGGGTAACTACTCATGGTACCGCGGCACAGCAAACGGGCTCTTTGATGTGAATAAACAAAGTGCTAATTTATTTGAAGGTTCGCCCTCTTTTGAACTTGAGGGTCTGTCACTGTGGTGAGAGAAGAACATCTCCCATCTCGCGTTCCGCTGAAAGACCTCTTGTCTCATCACAGTGCTCCGAAAAACTGTCGGCAGGCTAAATAAAGTTCTGATATTTTAGTAACATGCAGATTTAAAAATGGTGTAATTTACTCTTGAAAAGCACGCTAGAAGGTTATTTTGCTCTGGATTGCAATGCCTATTTCTGTTGCTTGGTGTCATTTTGCCTGTGTTGTTTCTAAACAGCGAATTCAACCATATTATGTGTTGTATCTGCATCCTTGTAAGAGTTTTAGAAGCAAACATGAACAAGCGAACTGTCAAGAGCCAAACCCTTTTCTACCATTAGCCTACACGTAATATTTATTGTAAAACGTCAATGTCCCGAGTAAATTTTCTCAAGACCACCTTGTCTCAGAACTGGACCATCCCAGAACAAGGTGCCGCTCGCTCCGCAGCTTACAGCTCTTCATACTGGGAAGATTGCAGCTACAATGGCACTGGGTTCGACTTAGGGGGTGTTTCCTGTGAAAATCAGTTATAGAGTGTGTGGTTTTAAATGTTTTTTTAGCTTGAATTTGTCAGAGGCGGTTGTAGAAGCCTTGAGGTCTCATGCGGGCTGACAGGCCTTTCTCGACCTTGAGGTCATCAGGATTTGATGCTCCTTGGACTGCAGTCCTATGGAATGATATCCATTTTCCAAGCTGAAGTTTCCCCCATTGGCCCAGATTAACATCTGGACATTTGAGCATATTCTGGGGGGAGGGGGGGCACCAAGCAGACCAACCCCCTCATAAGCCCCCCCCCCCCGGTCCCATTAATGACTTTCTTTGAACAAGTTAACGATGCATTTTAATATATAATATATGATTGAACATTGTTCCTTTAAATACGGCACTCACAGATAAGCCTGTGTAATGTTTCCCTGTGTTAGATGCACACCAGAATTTTGTGAGCCACCAGTCAACTCTGTTTCTCTCTGGCATGATATCCTGTGCCAGAAAAATTACTGTGCTGCCAGTTAGTTTTCACGTAATGCTGTGGCTCTTGCTTGTTAGTCTGTTTTACTTAGATAGCCCTTGGTTCTGTTTCTAGTGAGATCGTCTTTACATTACTGTGCAAATGCATGAAGAATATTATATAGCACTTTTTAAGGCACCCAAAACACTTTACAGGACCAATGGGGAGCCACTTCAACCACCCCCACTGTGTAGCCCCCACCTGGATGATGCTATGGAAGCCATTCTGGACCAGTAAACTGCAATTTCTATACAACCCTGACGCTTTCATAGGGCCACAGCGGGCGATTTCTATACAACCCTGACACTTTCAAAGGGCCACAGCGGGCGATTTCTGTACCACCCTGACACTTTCAAAGGGCCACAGTGGACGATTTCTGTACCACCCTGACGCTTTCAAAGGGCCACAGTGGGCGATTTCTGTACCACCCTGACACTTTCAAAGGGCCACAGTGGACGATTTCTGTACCACCCTGACACTTTCAAAGGGCCACAGTGGACGATTTCTGTACCACCCTGACGCTTTCAAAGGGCCACAGCGGGCGATTTCTGTACCACCCTGACACTTTCAAAGGGCCACAGTGGACGATTTCTGTACC
>JAABNY020000082.1:12946786-12957036 GCA_015164015.2 Brevimyrus niger
ACAGTATTCAGATCTGGTGACTGTACAGGCCATACAGTATTCAGATCGGGTGACTGTACAGGCCATACAGTATTCAGGGTACGTTGTTTGAACCACTGTGTTCGGTTGTCATTGGCAGTGACAGCAGTGTGGGTGGGGACCCCCTTTGGGGCTTTTCCACACCGTAACTCTCCGGGATGTGGGGAGGACTTTGAAGATGGACTCATCAGGGAGTGATGTACGTGTCACATTGTCCCCAGCCCAAGATTTGCATGATTGAAATCGGCATTTGCCATTGGTACTGTGAAGCTCCTCATCAACAGTTCTGGTGGAAACAGGAGAGTCGAGTTGGGCAGCTGTGCTTTCCTGGTTTTTACCAGCTGTGCTTTCCTGGTTCTTACCAGCTGTGCTTCCCTGGTTCTTACCAGCTGTGTTTTCCTGGTTTTTACCATCTGTGCTTTCCTGGTTTTTACCATCTGTGCTTTCCTGGTTCTTACCAGCTGTGTTTTCCTGGTTTTTACCAGCTGTGCTTTCCTGTTTTTTACCATCTGTGCTTTCCTGGTTCTTACCAGCTGTGCTTTCCTGGTTCTTACCAGCTGTGTTTTCCTGGTTTTTACCAGCTGTGCTTTCCTGGTTTTTACCATCTGTGCTTTCCTGGTTCTTACCAGCTGTGCTTTCCTGGTTCTTACCAGCTGTGCTTTCCTGGTTCTTACCAGCTTTGCTTTCCTGGTTTTGGGATACAGTCTGGGTTAGTGCCCGGATCAGACAGCTTCCTCTTGCATCCACAGTTACTCCTGTTGGATGTGGTCCGTCCTTCATGATGGCGTGTCGACGTTACCATGGTTACCGTGGCTCTCTAGACATCACAAGGACTCGGTGCACAGACTGACCACCAGCTCACACACATATAGACATGAAACCGCAAACACTGTCAAGCAGGTGTTTCAGTTTCATTGTCCAACCCCCATATCTCATACAACATTACAATGTTACAGCCTACCCTGAAACAGTACGACGTTACAATGTTACAGCCTACCTTGAAACAGTACGACGTTACAATGTTACAGCCTACCCTGAAACAGTACGACGTTACAATGTTACAGCCTACCCTGAAACAGTACGACGTTACAATGTTACAGCCTACCCTGAAACAGTACGATGTTACAATGTTACAGCCTACCCTGAAACAGTACATTTAACATCAAGCAGTTTGACTTTTATAGTAACTTTAGGTATGTCTTCCATCTCCAGTATCCCTGCATTGCGACTAATCACACCATAAAAATGGTGAAATTACTAAACGTATTTTTATCTTTCTTTCTGATAATTTGGTATGATTAACATACCAGCTCATACTTTCATTGTAAATAATCTATATATAAATCTGGCATCTTATGAAAGTCAGCATAATATTAATGTAATCAATTGCTAATGAAGAGAATGAGTCACATTTTCCCATTGCAATTATAGTAGCTGCTGAAATTAGTCTCCCTTATAGCGGCTGAAAAATGACGAGTCAGGCTTATATTGTATATTCATCATTTGTGTATGTTTGTTAGACAATTGGAGAATCTTTATAGGGAGTTAAACCAATTATGCAAATGAAAACAATAATAAAATAAAACACTAATGTATAGTGATGACATCGCACTATATTAGTCTGATTATCTGATATCATATTTACGGTTTTCTTTAAAAGTTTTATATTAAACGGGAGTTTGTAATGAAATTTAGGACACAGATATACTGACGCTCAAGCGCACGAACGCTGATTAAGTGGGGCTTTTGCTGGCGTATGTAACCTATCATGCAGGAGTGGCTCCACTCATTTCACCTGATACGCTTCTTCAAAAGGATTATCACCACCTGCCGTCTGCTTGTTAATCTGGTACCATACACTGTACCCTGGGAGGGCTGATAACTATGGTTTTCCAAGAAGCCGTTTAATAATACAACACCCATAATTATTCCGACGTATGCAGAATCGGTGTATACAACAGCCCTAAGTTTGCCAGGCTGTGACAATTGATTTGAACCAATTTGACTCTTTGTGCTAAAAAACAAAATTGGCTTGTAGATGATACTCTGTATTTGCCTTGCGATCGTAGTCTATTGCTTTCCGTAATTACGAATGCATTCAGGGCCTGGTTGCTCTTCACCAAAGAGACCGTGGACATATTTCTCCGGAAAAAGGAAGACCATTAGATCCTTTGATGTACTAAAGAGAAAAGCAGTTTATGAAAAATCAAGACCACCTGTCGTGGTCTTGGCAATCAGACAATACAGGCCCACATAATGCAGAGCTGAGCAGAGACCTTTTCACGCTCTACCAGGTGGGGGGTGAAAATGTGTGTGATTATCAATGATCGAAAAGGGGGGCAGGTCCTCAGGTACCTTCATTGTGGGGCTTCCTCCACACACACACACACACACACACACACACACACACACACACACACAGACCAAAAACAGGGAGGTCATTGGAGTTACCAAATCGCCCATAGGTGAGTGTGAATGTGTGTACACCCTGCGATAGCTTGGCCTCCCATCCTGAGTCGTTCCCTGCCTTGTGTGTCCAAAGTCTCCAGCCCCCTTGCGACACTGAACAGGATAAGTGGTTAATGGAAACGGACGACCACATAAGTTAGGTTCAGTTAAGTTTGCGTTATGTTTATCTGGGATGAAATGGAACAGGGCTCATTTGTACACACAAACACCCACAAACCATTCCATAGACATTCATGCAAACTCTGCATGCCCAAAACACCAAACCACTGCAATCAAAAGTGTGGATTGGTTTACCGGAGCACACGGGAGATCGCTGTTGACTGCGACATTTTAAACTGGGGGGAAAGTGAGCAGCTAGAATGGCAAAATAGCCGGCTGTGAAAAAAACCCGTTTAGTAAGTGGGCTGCTATAGATTCATAAAGTCTAATCTGAAAAGACTATATTGTTTATTAAAGCGTCAAAACGGAAGGTTACAAAATAATACGAATTCAGAGCTTGGTATGAATTTGAAAGAAGCCACACGCAGTCTGGAGCCCCAGGACATGAACAGCACATTAGCAGTCAAACAAGCTAATTAGTCCTCTAATTGAGCCATTTATCTCGGATCATCTTTTGACACACACAGACAAACGATGGAGTAACCCTCATTTCCCCTTTAGGCACCAGCACCGACCCACGAGGACGTTTGGGCTTACATGCGAGTTTTCATGCTCCTAAATCGACCAGCATCAGGGTCAAAGGTCACTCTGGCTGATGTCACTGTGAGGCACATGCAGGTGTTTCGGAATGTCCATGAGATTCTCAAGTAACTGAATTTCACACGGAAATAACATTGATGACGAGAGGTGCAGCATAAAATAATTTCTAAATGTAAACACACACACCATTGATTTTTATTAAATTTTACTTGAACAGTCATTTGAAATTAGCAGATGAAAACCCCAATCATTTTCAGTTACAGAAGAATAAATGAGACAGAAGACATTATCCTCATATTCCCTCATATATACTCAATTCCCCCATAATTCTTCATAGTGTGATTTTCAGCTGTCCCCCGCAGACCCCCCATTTCAGGCCTCACACAAACATCACCGTTCTCTTTCTGCCATTTTACCCCAACCCCCACCAAACAGAAACGCAATTCAGGCAGCTGGGCTCCTTCCCTTGTCACAATTCTCACAAAAACTCAACCAGCCGGCCAACCAAAAAGCACGCCAGTCGGGTACAGCGGTACCATAACAGCAGGGTTTCGATGCCCTCGTAACTGCGCACAGCGGGGAGGCTCCAACAGCGCTCGACAGAAAGCCCCTTCCTGTCAGACAAATCGCGAAGAGCCTCAAACCCAAGCGTTGGGAAGAAATGAAAAAAAAAAGAGCATCTACAGCAGAAACCCACATCTGCTCTGTAATGAAACCTCCATTGAACCAAAAACCTCCCGGTGCAGAGAGCTTCAGACACCATGCAATCAGCTCCACAGGTACGCCGCAGAAAGAGTGTTCACAGTGAATGGCAGGCTGGAGAGACCCTCTCGCCGATACCCCGGCGGCACCTGGAGAGACCCTCTCGCCGATACCCCGGCGGCACCTGGAGAGACCCTCTCGCCGATACCCCGGCGGCATCTGGAGAGACCCTCTCGCCGATACCCCGGCGGCATCTGGAGAGACCCTCTCGCCGATACCTCGGCAGCATGTAAGACCTGCCTGCTTTAGTGTGCTTTACTCTTTTGGTGGCACTGAAGATGAACAAACCTATTCCACAGATAACGGGTCCAAGCGCAAGGAATGTGGCTAAAACCTGCCGACCGGAGCGCAGGTGGCGGACAATCAAAAACCGCTTCTGAAAATAAATACCTTCCCATTTTTTTAAATAAAACAACAGATCATGCATCTGCTATGCCCCCCCCCACCCCCAGAGCAAACAACACATTTAAAAGTCCCATCCCTGACTGAAGGGGTGGGGTGCAAATCGTTACCAAATATACAGTCAAGTATATTGGTTCGGGTCTCTACTTCACAGCGCGGAATAAGTAGCATTCAGTACAACTATTAGCTGCTATGGTCAAAGGAACTCAGAGATTAACATAGAAGCCCCCCCCACCCACACAATCCACCACACATTAAAATGTACTAAGGGGGGGGGATGAAACTACACACTGCGACAGTAGCATGCCAGGATTCTGTCCACAGCGGCTGAAGTCCCAGAGAAATGTAGCTGTCCAGAGGTTCTCCTTCACGCGGATTCCCTTTCTGAGAACCCTGGGGGAGACCTTCACGCCCCTTTGCACTGTATTCGTTTATTTAAAATGGAAGAGTATAATGACGTTAGCGACAGGCTAGTTATCTGTGCCTCTCGGCCTCTCGCGCCGGCAGCCGCAGTACCAGAGCCCGGTGGTCCGTGCGGATGCTGGCCAGAAGGCCGCCGTCGTTGCCCTCCGAGCCCGTGTAGTTAATCTCCTCGCCCTTCAGCGTGGTCATGTGACCGCCCAGCGCCCGCAGGATGGCGTTGCCCGCGCAGATGTCCCACTTCTTCACGTAGGTGATGTGGAGGTACACGTCGGCCTCCTCATACTTTTCGTCGGGGGGGTTTAGAAGTGCCAGAACTTTGTAACCTATGGGTGCGGAAACAGGAAAACAAAGAAACACACCGTAGCAAGGTTCAGTTTCAGTAAATATTAAACAAAATTAAATTAAATATTTTACTGTAATGTATAAGAGAAATATTACCGATTCATATTGTTTTAAAAATTTTTCCCTCTTACATTTTAAGTATTTTACTTCAAATTCACTCGTGGACACAAACCCTTGCACCTCTCAAGCAATGCATCCGACGGCGTACCTGCGCCCCCTGCTGGAAAGATGACGGTATTGTTGCCGAAGGCCGTTTCCACGAAGCTCTTCACTTTGCCGGCGTGAGAGCGCGACACGATCACGCGCGGCGACTTCTCGTTGTAGGAGTCACGAGGCTTCACGTTGGACCCGCCATCCACCATCGCCCACGCTGCAGGGGTGAAGATTCATTTCAGAACATTTTACATTTCATCTGCAGGCTTCTCTTCTTGCAGTATAATTCAATTTAATTAACAATGATTAAATTTTTTTTTTTTTTAAACTTTGTTTTTCTATACCATATATCATTTGTCATCCATATTTATAACCAAAGGCATAACTTTGAACTTTGGGTTGAGCACGGGGGCGTGAGGTCTCCACCCATTTAAGGGGGTGGGGGTGGGGGGGGGAGCTGTTTTGGCTGGTTTTGATCATGGGGGAGGGATTTTATATTTCACATCTAAATTTACATGGACGTTTATAACTAATAAAATTGGCTGTTAAAACAGGAAAACATTTAATGTTTATTGGCATCCATTTCTTTAAAATTACAGATATTTTCAAAAGATAAAAGACACAAACCTAGAAAAATGATCTTGATAAACAATTATACACATGATATGTGATGAATGTCAGCCCTGATTGTATCACTAATTACACTTACAAGTCTAACATTAAACAAAACGTCATTTAAGTATTTTACGGATTCTAAAAAACACAAAGTACATTCAATGGACTGACTAAAATTTATTTTTTAAAATGCTTGACTAGTTTTGTTCCATTCTCAAATTTTAGAACCAAAACAAAAAAAATCCCAGAGCATGAGACACTTTGCAGCAGCTCCTGAAAAACCCTGTGAAGGATTAATGAAATGCAGAGTTTCGCTACCCTAACGATTAATGAAATGCAGAGTTTCGCTACCCTAACGATTAATGAAATGCAGAGTTTCGCTACCCTAAAGATGAATGAAATGCAGAGTTTCGCTACCCTAAAGATTAATGAAATGCAGAGTTTCACTACCCTAAAGATTAATGAAATGCAGAGTTTTGCTACCATAAGGGTTAATGAAATGCAGAGTTTCGCTACCTTAAGTTCCCAGACTTGACTCCCAGCCTGCAAGCAGCAGCCTGGACTCAATAACCCTTTTGTACTATGGACCTGACCAAGCTGCCCAGGCTTCAGGAGACACACACCTACTACCACTGCACAACACCCCCTTATTCAGGTCTCAAACTGGGGCCAATCCTGCCTGTTTGTTTTTAGACCACGTGGGCATTAACATTCAAGGGCGGGTGAACGTATTAAGCATTTTATAATAACAAACACTGGCATGGCAGATTGGTGAATAGCAGACACAGGCTTACCTGTATACCCAGTAAATGGTTTATGGATTACACCAATAACGGGAGCCCCGTTAACCGCAACGCAAACCATCGTCGTGACATATTTTCGGAGGTTCTCTATCAGATGGAAAAAAATATGATTAGAAAAATACTTTGTCAAATGAATACTGTATGTTCAACCAGGTGATATCATGGATGCGAAGGAGCGAGGGCCGCCTACCCGTGTACTCCTGCGTGGCGTCCAGGGGATCGATCCACACGGTGATGCTTTCCGGCAGCACCTCTTGGCTCCGGACGACCACCTGGGCGATCTCTTCGGGAATACTGCCGTCCCACGCCGGCAGATCCTCCGCCCTGGTGTTATCGTGCTCCTCCGAGTTTACCTGGGGTGCGGGAATTTGACAGCTATGAGCAGATAACACGCAACCACCGCCGTGGCTCCCCATCCGACCCCGCCACTGATAAACATCTCTAAATAGGGGCACTTTATACGGTCACATCATCAACCCCTGTTACAATGATTTTTTTCAGTTTTAAGATCACAAATATCTCACGCATAAAGCCGATCCCATGTGTACATGATAATTAGATTTAAAGTACATGCAATCAAACCATCTTGCGCATTCGCTCGCGCTGCAGTATTGGAAGAGAGCAACCATCTGCATCACCTCACCTGTAAGGAAGGAAAGGCGCTTTTTATGAACTGATACATCTTACGGTGGGAGCTCAAGTCCCCCAGCGTGAGCTTTTCCTTGGCTCCTTCCTTGGTCTCCCCCTTTGACTTCTCCTCCAGGGCGTTATCTTCCCGGACTCGCTTCACCTCCCGGCCGCCCAGCACCGCGGCTTCCACCGACAGCGCCAGCAGCTTGCGCAGATCCACCGTCTCGCGCTGCCTGAACGCCGCTATTCTGCCGGACAGCACCCCGGAATAAAGGTGATAGATTATGCCCACCCCTAGTAAGCAAAACACGGTCACTCCTAACGGAGACAGCCGGATTCCCATTGGAGCCATTTCGGATAGCCTAATCCCAGGAACTAATTGTCCTACGGAAAATGCATTTGTATTTCAAGACCTTCCGTGCAAATTTATGATTAACACCAATAACGCGATCACTGGTCACGCTGCCTGCTATACGGAGACAGCGCAGCTAAAAGAGCATCCGGAATAAAAAGACCGGCAAATACATATATGAAATCTACAAAAACATCAGACATAACACAAATCCACGTCCACGTTAAGCAGGGTGAAAAAGGGTAAAGGTTCCCGTTTCTGTTCCAGGTCAGTCCGCCGATTCTTCTTCTACGCTCCGTTCTGATCGCATTCAAAGGCGCTTTGTGGCGCATCACTCTCACCTAGCGGACGGGATGTTCACAGCAACACCGCGTTAAAATCGTCCAGAAGATATCAGAGTTAACAATTGTATTTTCAGTTTAGGCTGCATTGTTACACCAAACAAAAATAACAGTGCCGTTTTTTATGTTGTTATACAGCACAGAGTAATATTAAACATGATTTTATGCTAAGTCCACTATTATCAAGTAAATTAAGTTCCATCTATAATGAAAGACCAATTCAACACAAAATAAATAAAGGCCCATTATACAAAATTCCCTGCGGGGTTCAAACCGTATAATTAGCGGATTTACGCAATACACAAAATGGCATTTTTTCAAGCACCATTTTAATTCACCACTAGATGTCAGTGGCCATGTAATATTCTTACTCTAGAACGACAAATACATACTATCTTAGAACTGTACAGCTCGGTGAAAATGTATCATTCCACATGAAGATTTGAATAGCCGTCTTTAGGCAAATTAGGTGCAACACTTTAAATTAACTATGGGTGGATAAATATATTATTTGTGATTCCAAAATGGTTTATCATTCAAATACCATCTAACAGCATAAACGTATTGTTGTGACGCAACTAGCATACGTGAATATATCTGGCAGCGTGCCATTGTGAAGTAAATGACATTTTCCAGGTTTTGTGGCTAATGAAATTGGGTGTGTGGTTAGATATGTCAGGATTCTGTGCTTGTGATCGGAAGTCGCTGGTTCAAATTCTGGGACTGAGCAGGGGTTCTGACCCTAATCGCTCTAAGGAATGCCTGGCTATTCCTTCTCGATTATATGTTGCTTTGGATAAAAGTATGTGCTAAATAATGCAAGATGTGTGTGTGTGGGGGGGGGCTTTCATACAGCGACACCTATGACACACCCCATTGTTAGCAACCACTTGACTTACATGAGGTTACGCAGATAGTACGCAGCAATGATGTACACCGTCCAAGTAACCTCATGCAAGCCAAACGATTGCTAACAATAATCACACGTGGCAACTGCAGACAGTTGTCATGACAACACGTGTCCTCCACCGGAATCCTTCAAAAGCTCCCGCGCCGCGGGATCCGTGTCCCAGACATAGTAAATCACCAGAAGTCAGAAATGAGAACACTTCGTTCTCATTGCTATATTTACAGCTGGATCGCACGGGCTGTTGTGGATGTTTGTCCAGCGCTGCTTGTTTAGTGCCTGACTGGGTTGGATCGCGGCTGAATTTTACCGCTGACACTCCCGCTATTTGCGCTCACAGGACAGACGCCAGTGGGAAGAGCTGAAAAACACCTCGCGCACGATCATACCTCCGCTGTGTAACAATGTCTGCGTCAATAACGGTCACTTCGTATCGGTGTGATTTATGTTTAGTTGTGGCTATAGTTCTTTTTTTCTAATAAACGATGTTAATATCAATTCATGGATATTGATTTATATATGGGCTACATTTAAGTAAAAAAAAAAAAATCTATGAAAACCAATTTCACTGGCGCTTTATTTGCATGGCAAGATTGTTTCAGGTCGTCAGATCGTCGCCAGGCACAACAGTAACTTTAATGAATGGGAGTCCTGCACCATCCGGGTGCCATTTCTACTTTTTATTTCTCCCTTTTGACGAATGTGCCATACTGCTGACATCCGTCCTGCACCTCCTCCCAAGTCCCGGGGGAAGGCTTACTCTCTGGAGCGGTAGGGTGAGTCTTATTGAAATGGCACACCTGAATATTTATGGAAAATGTACAGGATCATCTCAGTGCCTTGAATCCCAACTTGACGCCATTCTAAATACATCATTGCCCCTTGTACTCTATATAAAAGAGAAAATATGAAATAAAGTATTGCTAAACACGTATATTAACTGCGACGTTTAACTGTTCCATTTTGCCAGGTGTCGCATTTTAGCAATACTCACTCTGTCTGTGTATATGAGTGTAGGTATAAATGGATAGATTAATTGGCAGTTTCTGTTTTTATTGTAACTGTCCATCCTCAAAATCTTCTTTCCCCTCTATTTTCAGAACCTGGTAAAAAAAAAATGCAATAATACACGATGACTAACTGGATTGCTCACTTAGTTTACATGCTAAATTATTTGTCATGAAGCTTCTGATAAGCTTTAGGGTCATAAGAACATAAGAGCATAAGAACTATACAAACCAGAGGAGGCCATTCGGCCCATCAAGCTCGCTTGGGGAGAACTTAACTAATAGTTCAGAGTTGTTAAAATCTTATCTAGCTCTGATTTAAAGGAA
>JAABNY020000082.1:12968991-12981290 GCA_015164015.2 Brevimyrus niger
AAATGTAGCGTGCGGTATTACAGGGAGGGGCGTGTGTTAAAGGACGCTGAAATGTAGCGTGCGGTATTACAGGGAGGATCAGTAATCCAGAACTGAACACTGTCTGATTGGACAGTTTGGGCTTAATTGATTTCCCGGCTTACACTGTAGCTGCCGGTCTTTCCTAATCTCAGTTGTGGGGGTTGTAGCTCCCCCCCCCCAGTCTGAGTGGAGTCCTGCAGGTGACAGGGGCCCATAAAGGTTCCGTTCTGCAGTCGGCCCGCATTTCTGCTGAGTCGGCTCTCGCGTGCCTCTCGCCGGTTCTGTCGACTGTCGCTCGAGCTCTGGACCGTCTTAAGTCCATCACACGTTGGATTGCGTGCAGGTTCATGCCTCGTCGCACCGAACAATTAAAATGTCTCCAAGATCTGCCTTAGCGGAGGTAGTGCTCTGTCCTCTCTCCCTCGCTTCCCAATGTACAGCACACTCCCTGTTTGGCAATGCAGCGGTACAGACGACATAAACAGGCGTCGACTCGACGATATGGAACTTATTCGGATTTTACGAAAGCGACATGCGGCAGACAGCAGTTATTTGCAAAATTTGTTAAGGTTCCGGTTGCACGTCTGATCGCAACACAAAGCGCCGAAAGACCAAACTGGAGGGGCACACTTGATTAAAATCTATTCCAAAAGGTAACATCTGCTATTTTTTCTGTTTTTCTAATAGGCCAATATTTTAAATGAATATGGGAATTACTTTGATTGTACTGTTTGGTAACTTAAGTCTTAAAAATCAACAGGGAAACAGAGTTGTGATGAGATCATGGATGCTGATCCCAGCTGAAGCGCTGCTATGGTACCTTTAGCAAATCTCCCACCCCAGCTGTAACTGTTAGCTTTTCCAGTTGCATGAGATGGTTGGATCAAGTTTTGTATGGCTCACCTGTTTAAAAACGCGTGTTTCTGCAATGGGACCAGTTTGAACTTTGGGCGCTACCATTTCTGATGGGGATGGGGGTGGCGGGCGTCTCCTGCCTTGAGCAGCCTCTGCCTTTTTGGTTTCTCCGCCTGATATGTGCAGTTCTGCTGCACACCAGCTTATTTCCAGCGGCAGAGCAGAAGTGGCGAGTCGCCACAGGGCCCAGTGGCGTTGACATGCACTGACCAAATTGACCAGCAGCTGGCGCCAGTGCCCTCGGCCGAGGTGGTCCAGTGGGCAGCGGGTAGAGTTGGTAGAAGTGGATGCTGGACTCTCATGCTCTCCTTGTGCGGTTCCCTGTCTGGTTTCCCCTGGTGATACGTCGACATGTTTCTGTTTGCTTTGTTTAAGGCCTTCCTGGGCAGCTAGGTGCCCTTCCCCCGCTCGCCACCAGGGGAGCACCGGAGCAGTTGTTGTTGGTTAACCAGCTGCCTGGGTCAGACGCTGCTTCGGTTGGGCTGGGGATAAGCAGATGATCCACATCCGCATTTCAGAGCAGGATGCTGCCCTCCCAGGCATCGTTAGATGGACGGGATGCCCAGGGTGTCACTGAATGGGCCAGACTGGGGTGGACTGGGGTGGACTGGGGTGCAGAGACCTGAATCCCTGAATCCAGTGCAGCAGAAGCAAGAATTCTGCTTCTGGACTAATCGGGACAAAAAGGGGGGGGGGGCATCTGGCCTGTCTGGATTTCCACTCCAGCTGGTCCCTGCTGGTACCCCCCCCCACCAAGCCCAGTCCTCCCTCCCCCCAAGGATGGATCACTTTCCGTCATACCAGGGGTGGCTCTTTCACACAGTGCCAGAACACGGCATGCTGACTCGTAACCCCTTCTGGGAGTTACGACACACGGGAGACGTACTTCAGAAAATATTTCCTGTGCTTTTCTGGATCGGTGGAAAGGTTGAGTAGAAGCGGACGAGGGCCGTTTGAAGAACGGGACGGTACTGCTGCTTGACCTCACTATGAATCTCTGCAGAAACACTGACTTCCTACTTCCTTTCAGCTGTCTGGTGGTCCGGCTCCATTTTCACTCCACTGCACCAGCCTCTTCTTGGACGACCTCACACTGGAGATCTCTCGCCAGCAGCTGATTGGCTGAGAGCAGAAATGCTATGTTTTTATTGGTCCTCGTGTAGACTTTTCCTCCTGTAGTGGTTTCTTAATAACACCATAAGTAAACAAGTTAACTCGTAGTGAGACAACGGTTCGTTTTTTAAAAAATTAATGCACCAAACCTCTAGGGCATAGTTGGCTGAAATCCTCTGGAGCACCAAAGCAGTGGTTTATCGGTTCTGCATGTTAGAACATTAATTTGTATCCTTGCCGAGCTGTGGCCTTAGGGCTGATTTAAACTCGACGCTCACGAGTACGCGTATGCATCACAGCTGCCATGCATTTCCTGCACTTATTCCACGTGATGTCTGTGAACCTGCGCATGAAATCACACAACGCATGTGCGAGATGCAGTACCGTCAGAGATTGGGGTAGCATTGTGGTCACCTTTGTCACATGTCTATGTGTTTTATATACGGTACAATTAGTATTAAATTAGTATCTGATTTTTTAAGAATGAGTGGCCAGAAGAACTGTACGTTTTCAGAGGCAAGAGGGAAAATATTGTGTCCTTCTGTGTACAGCGTGTTTAAAAATGTAACGGCACTTAATTAATGGTATTACAAAATGAGCAACTTACTTTGGAGGCAGCGAATGTACGACGTTGCTGCGGAGGCAGCGAGTGTGCGACGTTTCTGCGGAGGCAGGAAGTGTGCGACGTTTCTGCGGAGGCAGCGAGTGTGCGACATGCCTGCAGAGGCATCGAGTGTGCAACGTTTCTGCGGAGGCAGGAAGTGTGCGACGTTTCTGCGGAGGCAGCGAGTGTGCGACGTTTCTGCGGAGGCAGCGAGTGCGCGACGTTTCTGCGGAGGCAGCGAGTGTGCGACGTTTCTGCGGAGGCAGCGAGTGTGCGACATGCCTGCGGAGGCAGCGAGTGTGCAACGTTTCTGCGGAGGCAGCGAGTGTGCGACGTTTCTGCGGAGGCAGGAAGTGTGCGACGTGCCTGCGGAGGCAGCGAGTGTGCAACGTTTCTGCGGAGGCAGCGAGTGTGCGACGTTTCTGCGGAGGCAGCGAGTGTGCGACGTTTCTGCGGAGGCAGCGAGTGTGCGACGTACATTCCGGCTCTCACTCCTGACACGAGTCTCTGAGCAGAAAAACACGTGTTCCTCACATTGACCAGTGGTTTGTTTAGTGGGGAGCTGAATTAATGGAAAATGATGTATGCAACTGTATGCAGTTGTTTTTAATCATCAATGTATTTTGATCCCATCATCCAGGAGTGTGGATACCCAGATTGAAAGTTCTGTAATTCTGTTTGCAGAAGTTTGTTATGGTTCCACCACGGACGCCTGTCAGATGTGTCAGGTGTGCATGTTGTGAAGCTGCTGAAGCTGTGATTCTCTGCCTGTGATCCCGTCAGCATCCGGGACGCCGTACTGCCGGGTTTTACTGCCGGCCGCCCCCGCTTCTACAGCAAGCGGGCAGACTAAATCCTGGTCGGCTCAAGGTATCCTAGCTCCAGAATCCACCTGAGAGAGAATCAGCAGCTTCAAACTAGGCGACAGCAGCCACCCGTGTCCTGCAGGGGGCGATCTGGCCAAGCTACATCCATTGACATCCCTTCACTTTATGAAACTGATGGCAGAAATCGATGTCAGTGGAGAAGCTCAGAGTTATGGGTCTGTCTCCGCGGATCACGCCCACGATGGGGTCTTTGCACGGCTCGTGCGGCTCTGTCTGCCCTCTGCACCGCGTTGCTATGGATACAGCCTGGTGTTGCTAGGGTGTCAGCCCAGAGTCACCGTGTCTGTGTGCCCTGCTGAATCTCCCTCCCCCAGCCTAAGAGACGCTCCGTCTCGTAACAGAGGGGCAACCTTAAGGGCAGGGTTTCAGGGTAATCCGCAAAATTAGACTCCATTAATGAAATGCGCGCAGTGTAATTGAAACCCTGTGCTGTTTGTTTAAGCCACACTCACTGCAAAGATCGTCCAGCGCCCTAATGGCGATAACTTTGGGCGCCGGCCGGCCGCTGGGAAGCTACGCATGCCAGTTATCATCCCGCTAAGACGCTGCTTCTCACAGTCCACCGTGATCATTCTGTGCCGTTAATCTTACATACTCCCTGCTTCGATACAGTGCGCGACTGAAATGATTATTGAGGGCAGTTAGGAGCGCATTGCAAAATTAACAGTGATTGATGGTATAGCATATTAAAAATGATTTGTGAAAAATTCCAGCAGGCAACCAAGGAGGTGAAACTGATCCCTAGGTTAGTTACAGGTGGGAAGAGGCATGAGAGGAGGGTTGGGAGTCGTATACAATTAGCTTGCCGGCCCCCCTGAAATCCAAAGACTTGACACAGTGATTCCCACTAGAGCCTGACCAGTACTGGTTTTCTGATACCAGTGCCGATTTCGATATTGGAGGATTTAAAAATCCGATAACAATATATCAACCGATTATTTATTTTTTCAGAAACACAAAATCAAAAAAAAGATTTTCCCTAACATTTGTGTGCAGTTATTTTAAAAATCCTGATATCACATAATGCAGTTAAAAAATAATCTGCGATTCTTTATTGTCATAAATGCTGCTTTGAAGAAAAGTACAATAAAATATTTAAAAGTTTTAATAAATAAGAGTCAAATTTCTGTTCCAAACTCATGTGTTGCTGACAGGGGAGTGGCAGTGTTCCCCCTGGTGGACAAACTGCACAACAGTAACACTCATCATGTGGTTGAAGGACCCGTTTCGATTCCATTGTTTTCAATGATTTCATTCATCAGCCTTTATAAACACCAGTACCGACTTATTTACAATTAGCGCATATCGGCTGATAATATCGGTCAGCCCCAAATTTCCATGTTATATGAAGTTCCCTGTGTGTCAAAGCTCAGTGTGTCCTGGCATCAGGAAAGCCAGGGAAAGAATGTGGAACACTGCTGGATAACATAAAGAATGTGGAACACTGCTGGATAACATAAAGAATGTGGAACACTGCTGGATAACAAAAAGCAGGCCAGCGACGTCTGGCAGGAAGCTCCAGCCCCCAGCGGCTCGCAGGATGTTGCCGTTTGGTTCAGCGAAACTCTTCCATCTTATTGTAACTCTTCCAATGATGGATCAGATACAGGGAATTGAGTAAGAACTAAATTTAAGTGGAAAAACACAAGAGCAGCGCGTCCAGCGGGGCTGAGTGAACCTGTTTTACCAGAACGGTCAATCATGTCGGTGAACTGGGGATGGTCATAGGTAGGATGAGGTTAGTCGTATTCTTAAGATGGTTTGTGAAGTTCGCAAACTTTCACGATGTATTATTTCATCGTTCTGATGCTGTGGAGCGGTCATGGTCTTTGTCAATGACCCGTCTCTTTGTATTAGGAAACATAATGACAGCAGAAAACCACTGAAGACCCGAAGTAAGTTCTGCGTGTCTGATGAAGTCCCGTTACCGTCACCCTAATGCACATCTCTCTCTTCATTTCAGAGCCTGGGGTTCGAGCCCACGTTCTGGACTAGGGCCGCTCTTGGGGGCCCTGTCACTGGGGGGACATGCCTGGGGAGGAGCGGTTTCTCTAAGCCGTGCTGCTGAGCTGCTCCCCCCCCCGCCCCAACTCACTGGTCGGCCTGCTATCTTCATGCCTGAGGCTCCCCGCCACCCTCGGGGGAACGCCAGCCACGGAACCCATCGTGCCAGCGGCTGAGCCGCCATCCGACATGCCTACAGAGGCACTGCGCTCAGAGGGTGCGGTCAGGGTGCCCGGCCTGGTCACGCCGGCGCCCGCCGTCCCCCTGCGCATCCTCAACAAGGGGCCCGAGTACTTCCGGCGCACGGCCGAGCCCAACCCCAAGCGGCTGAGCGCCGTCGAGCGGCTGGAGGCCGACAAGGCGAAGTACGTGAAGAGCCAGGAGGTGATGAAGAGCCGTCAGGAGCCGGTGAAGCCTCCGGCCGGCCAGGCCGCCACCCCCAAGGCCTGCAACAACAATGCCAAGGCGGAGAGCTGTGTGCAGAGGGGCAACCTCAACCTGGACATTCTGAGGAACATTCTGAACAGCTCGGAGGGCACCTCGGCCAGTAAGGCCCAGGGCGCACGCAGCTGGGCGCCTCGACGCTCGGCCCAGGCGGCGGGCAACCTCAACGTCAGCCGGCGCCTCCTGGAGGAGGGATCGGGCCACCTGCCGACGCTCTACGCCTCCCACAGCTCCTCGGACATCAGGAGGGCGGGTCACGGCAAGGCCTACCGCGTGGCACCCAGCTGCGGCTCCGCCCCTCCGCTGCCAGCCCGGCGCGGCGCAGCGCCCGCCACCGCGCCGCCTCTGGACACAGACGGGGGGGTGTCGGTGCTCTCGGCCGGGGCGCCCCCCCTGCGCCGATCCAAGTCCGACCTGAGTGAGCGGCTGGGGGCGCGGCCCGACGCCGACCGGTTCTTCAGCCACTGTGGCCTGGACCCTGAGGAGATGGAGAACACGGACGTGGAGAGCTGCCCCCGCGCCGGATCCGACGTCATCTCGCTGAACTTCCGCAGCGCTAGCGTGCTCAGTTCGGACCGCGAACGCTCGCCCCACAGTGACGGTGAGCCCACGGACGACGAGGACGATGGGGACCGTGTGCCCTATGGCATCTCGGCTGTCGAGCGCAACGCCCGCGTTATAAAGTGGCTGTACGGTATCCGGCAGGCCCGAGAGACGCACCGAGTCTCTCATGTCTGATGGGGTGCACTGCCGTTTGGAAGATACTGCCCACAGGGACCCAGAGGGATCCATTTGGACTCCCCCTTTCCTAGCAGGGCTCCGCTGTTCCTTTTGGGCCTGGCTCCACTGATCGGGTCTGTCCTGCGGTACCAGTGAGCGGGTCACCTTGCGCCATCTTATTACCCAGCAGCCTTTGCGGTGTAAAGGCTTGCCCTGACAGCTGTAAATTTAATTTGCCGAAATAAACTGTTTTTCATTTAAATGTTTTGAAGATGTGTATATACCTCAAAGTGACCAAATCTGTGATTATTATAAATGGTGGTCTACGCTACGTGTCGAAAACGAAAAACAAGTTGTTCATCTACAGTCTGTTATATTATGATGCAGGTGTATGGCTGTGACATTCAGTGTTCAGTACTTGGTTGAGAACATCAGCACCCGTTTTGTTCACTTTTTATTTAGCGTTGATTTGGTTAAGAAAGAAAAAGGGGCAACTCTGTGAACCTGGAAGAGTGAAATGTTTCTAAATAAACAAAAAGTCAGAAGTAAATCTGGGTGTGTAAAGGTGAGCTGGCTCCACAGTATTCCATAACGTACTCGCTCCCATACACCTGCATCCCATAACATACTCGCTCCCATACACCTGCATCCCATAACGTACTCGCTCCCATACACCTCCTATACACCTGTATTCCATAACTTACCCGCTCCTATACACCAGTATCCCATAACTTTCCCGCTCCTATGCACCTATATTCCATAAGGTCCCCTGTCCAATACACCAGGATCCCATAAACTACAGTTTAAGCTACTTCCAGATTTGTGAAAATGTTATTTTTTAGGTCTGAGACTTAAATTACTGATTTTCTGAGACTTAAATTGCTGCACAGCATGGAAGTTGGGGGGATCAGCCTCAAAGAAGCTCCCATAAGTATGTTACCATGGCAGCAGAGAGGCCTACATGCTCAGTCCCAGGGAAGCTTTCTGAAGGATTTATGTATTTAGCTTTAGGACGATTCGACGAAATTTAATAACCTGTTAATGTTATTAGGGTTCTACTCAAATCCAATTAGACAAGCCTAGGAATGCTAACATGCTGTCAGGCAACCATGTATGTATGGTGAAGTCAGTCACCCTAACCCAGTCACATCTGCTTGCTAGCATCAGAAAGCCTGTACAAAGCTCTTAGGTTTCTGCAAGTTTGCTGCAAAGTGTCATCAACACAAAGCAGAGTGATGGGCCTGCAGGTGAGTGACGTGTTTTTCTTCATGTGATTGGGATTCGTCCCCCTGCTGGTCTTTTAAATTCATTACAAAAACAGATCCAGAATCACCTCAGTCATACAAAGGTATGAAATGAATGGTTTCATCATGGCTCATTAAGTTTGTTTTTTTATGATTTTTATAAAGATACCATATATTTCAATATGGTGAATTATCCCTGCAGATGATAATTGAAGGATCTCAGTTACCAGAATCTAAATTAAACTAAACCGAAGGAGCCATAACAGCAGGGCTGTAAATCACTGGCTTGCAGTGTCACTGCTCACCCAATGCAGTGGTGTGTCAGATCACCAGATTGAGCTGGCGGACCAAGGCGCAGTACTCATGCCTGCTGCAGATGCAGGACCGCCCCCGGACAGCTGACGCAGCAGCAGCTAACACTGCCACCTAGTGGCATGTATTCCTTACTACAACAGTCACTCAAAGAGTTCCGCACATTGATAAGCGAATTAATTAGCCTTGTTTAACTATGTTACTTGGCTCACATCCTGTTACGCTGAATACGACAGGGCATATTTAAAAAAAATCCGTAACATTAAACCAAAATTGCTACACAGACACGATTAATATTGAAATAGATTACATAAATGAAAATCATTTTAAAGGCTAATTTTCTTTTGTTTTTTGCATTTCCTGGTAAATATCTGCTGATTTATTCTAATGTTAAGCTAATAGATTTAAAATAAGATAATGATCGTTTATATTGAAAAACAATTTTCATTGCAATTGTTATTCATGCACTTACTCAGTCATACCCTACAGGCAGTTTGGAAATATCACTTAAGCTTAACCCTAACCCTAAGACATTAAGCTATAAGTAGGACAGACCTGTAATCTTCCAAGAATAACTGGATAGTAATTACGTTACATTGGTTTATGAGTTTATACCGTAATGGAGTTGTAAAACTGTATGCATTTACTGAGAATTAAGTAATGGCCTTGAACTGAAGGTGTTTGATTTGCTGAACGACAATGATTTATTTCCGATGAAACAGCCACCTTTTTAGAGGACGTGCATCGAAGGACGGGCAGTGTCACACACATCTAGGTATGAATGGTGTGCTCTGCTGAATTACATCCATCTATCCATACACATTATAGCTGCTTATCCTGGGGAAGGTCATGGGGGGGGGGGTACAGTCTGGGGTACAGGCCGAATTCCAGTGTAGGACAAAAGGAAAATCACATGACTTCAGTTAGTACAGCACAACAATACACCATGTATTAAAAAAGATTGAAAACAGGCAGAAATACTGGAAATATGTCATTTGAGTCAGATGCTGTTTCTCTGAATTGAGCCGAACGCGTTTCTCAGCAGGATTAAGGCCGGACCTCCGTTTGCCAGTTATCCTTTGATATGGATCCAGCATATCGAGTACTTTGGTATTTTCCAGAACAAGGAGTGTGTTGTCCCTGGCGGAGGATAACTGCTGATCCAGGCCACTACAGGCCCACTGCAGGCCCACTACAGGCCCACTGCAGGCCCACTGCAGGCCCACTGCATGCCCACTGCAGGCCCACTGCAGGCCCACTGCAGGCCGGGAAAGCGAAATGACCGATTTGGGGTTTGAAAGTGGCACAGTTAGGTGAGACAGCGTGGGATGGCAGAGGTGCCAAGGGTCACACACCTGGCGTGACGCTCATACCTTCTTACAGCAAATCTATATCATTCCATTATGAACCGAAAATTAGCCACATCAGAAGTGTTGGGGTAGTTTTCAAACCCAGCAGACTATTTACAAGGTAATAAAACCGCTTCATGCATGTAAATGCGTGTGCAGTTGTATCGAATTGAAAATCTTGCGCCAGCCAGCTGACCGAAGTTGGGGACCCAGAGAACGTGGACGACCTGCTAATTTTGCTTGATTGTCGTATTTCTTCTGGTTGCCATCAGCTCTCATGTTTCCTCCATGGCCATTTCCTCCTGGTATTTTTTCCCCCAGGGTGAAGGACACGTTATTTTTCACGCCCCTGGAACTCGACAAACGGGACAAAGGTCTCTTCTACGGTAAGTTACAAATCACAGAGGCAACCTGTTAGTCTGTCTGGTATCAGCCCTGTAATTCTGAGCTTTGAATCGTATCATATACTTTCCAATACTTCTGATTGGTAGGAATTCAGCACCTCGGAATCAGCAGGGTATTATCAGCGTGTGACTCCGACACAGGGGGCGTGAACCTTCTGTGAAGGAACAAGCGCTTTCATGCAGGAACCACATTGGTTCCACATGTCCCGTGGCTCTGTTCCGGCTCTGTAACTGAGCACCGTAAGAAGAAAAAATTGCTATAGAAATAAACAAGATGATTAAATGTCTGAAATGACTGTATTTACAGGGTTCAGATTCTAATTATCTGAAAGTTCCAAGCAGATACAGGCCTTTTTAGTGGTGTGACGTGAAACTGTCAATTCTGTGCTTGTGCAGTGGCTGTTCAGAGCTCCATAGTGTCAGATCAGCGCCTGTTGCCCCAGCCTTTCGAGTCCCATCCCCGTTTGGCCAGCAGGTGTCGCTGGCCATCCTGGCTCTCCTGTCAGCCTTTGAGTTCCCCCTAACCCTATAACCCATCAGCCGTATGGCTCAGCAACCCTATAACCCTAACCCTAACCCCCTAAGCTGAGCACGCGCTCTCCTGTCAGCCTTTGAGTTCCCCCTAAGCTGAGCACGCGCTCACCTGTCAGCCTTTGAGTTCCCCCTAAGCTGAGCACGCGCTCTCCTGTAATCTACTCTTGTGTGTTTGAATCCCATCTCTTCTGTTTTGGTATTTTGTTCCCCAGTGTTTCATGTGTATCTCTTTGGTAGTTCCTGTGATTCTGTGGATTGTTTCGCCTTGGTTCTCTTTTCCCTGCCTCTGTTATTTTCTCAGTGTTTAGTTTCTGCTTCTTTGGTGTTTTGTCGATTTCTTAGGTTCCCAGTTTTTTCAGTTAATTATTACTTTCATCTTGTTCTTGTGCTGATCCTTGGGTGTTCTATCCTGATTGCTCATTGTCTTGCACCCTCCCTGATTTGGTTACCTGTCCTGTATTATCCTGGTTAACCTTTTGTATTTAAGTTCCCGAGTCACGTTGTATGTTACTGTTTGAATGTGTGATTTGAGGCCTGCCTGCCCCTTGTTTCCCTGCCCTATTATAGTTAATCTTTGTTTTTCCCCTTTTTAGTTTTGACACCTCACAATCTATATATTTTATAATGCTCTTTGCATGTTCATTGCCTTGTATGTAATTTAAAAAGTTACAAGATGTAACAGTAGCATGTGTCTGTGTCTCGTGGGGAATCTCTGTGTGATGGTTCCTGTAGCACAACAAGGGGAGCCTTATTCTAGCAATGGAAAGGTTATGGGTTTAAATCCTAGCACAAGAAGGGGAGCCTTATGCTAGCAATGCAAAGGTTATGGGTTTAAATCCTAGGACAACAAGGGGAGCTTTATGCTAGCAATGCAAAGGTTATGGGTTTAAATCCCAGAAAGTGCACATAATTCCTAAGTCTTGCTTCACCAGTTGTTCTGGGTCAGATAAATGCTTACCTAGACTTATGCTCATAGAAACACCAAAATAAAACAGCGATTCTCAATTCATGGGTCACGGCATCTTATCAAAGGGTCACCAGGCAAGAGTTTAACCATTTTAAAACTAGAAGCTCCTATACTGATCCACGACCAGATTTCCCAGCCCCAGTCCTAGAATTACTCTATATAAATGGGTCTTGCGTCTGCAAATGCTCAAGACAAAACTAGTAAACCACAGATGATTAATTTAAAATTTACCGGCACACCCAATCAGATTTGTGTGATAGGCATCGATTGCCGTAAATTGCAGAGTCCGCTGCAGACTCGATCATGTGTTCATTTAGACCTACAGCTGATATCGGGCTGCGACTGAGCTGGCGTGGTGAAGATGGGGTCGCAGTGTAAACAAGGTTAAGAACCACTGAACTGAAAGAAATATATCAGCGCAAAGAAATATATCAGCGCTGAAATGCCACCCATGGATTATCCTGACGGTCAAGGCCAAACGAACACCATTCAGCGCTAAAAGGGTTAATTATTAATGATAATAGGGATGGCCGTCATCTTCTTATCGAGTGCATTGATTGCCCAGGGAGTAATATGGCCGCATCGCCTTGACTCATTTTCTTGCGATAAGCGTGGGTCTGCAGCGCTGTGCCAGGGGGCTTTGTGTACGGGGGGTAATGGGCACAGGGGGTGATGGGCACAGGGGGTGATGGGCACAGGGGGGTGATGGGCATAGGGGGGTGATGGGCACAGGGGGTGATGGGCACAGGGGGTGATGGGCACAGGGGGGTGATGGGCACAG
>JAABNY020000082.1:12982174-12994175 GCA_015164015.2 Brevimyrus niger
ACATTGAGGAACACGGCTGGGACACTGAGGAACATGGCTGGGACATTGAGGAACACGGCTGGGACATTGAGGAACACGACTGGGACATTGAGGAACACGGCTGGGACATTGAGGAACACGGCTGAGACACTGAGGAACATGGCTGGGACATTAAGGAACACAGCTGAGACATTGAGGAACACGGCTGAGACACTGAGGAACATGGCTGGGACATTGAGGAACACGGCTGAGACATTGAGGAACACGGCTGGGACACTGAGGAACATGGCTGGGACATTGAGGAACACGGCTGGGACATTGAGGAACACAGCTGGGACATTGAGGAACATGACTGGGACATTGAGGAACACAGCTGGGACATTGAGGAACATGACTGGGACATTAAAGAACATGGCTGGGACATTGAGGAACACGGCTGGGACATTGAGGAACACGACTGGGACATTGAGGAACACGACTGGGACATTATGGAATATGGCTGGGCTCGCCGCTGGTCACTTCACCAGGTTCTGTCCTTTTGGTATTTCAAAACAGGACCACAACTACAGCATTTCTTGCGTTGGTCATGTAAAAGAGGACCCACAATGGCATTGAAAACCAACGTTATAATGCAGCACTTTTGGTACATTTTTGAAATATCAAAAGTTTAGTGGCTGGTGAAATGAAAAGGCCGTGGATGGAGGATGGAGGATGAAGGATGGAGGATGAAGGATGGAGGATGAGGGATGAAGGATGGAGGATGAAGGATGGAGGATGGAGGATGAAGGATGGAGGATGAAGGATGGAGGATGGAGGATGAAGGATGAAGGATGGAGGATGGAGGATAAAGGATGGAGGATGAAGGATGAAGGATGGAGGATGGAGGATGGAGGATGAAGGATGGAGGATGGAGGATGGAGGATGAAGGATGGAGTATAAAGGATGGAGGATGAAGGATGGAGGATGGAGGATGAAGGATGGAGGATGGAGGATGGAGGATGCAGGATTGCCAGCGGCTGAAGCTCTGATATAAACATGAACGACATGATGGAAGCTGTCGATGATGACAATAGATTCAGTGAAAATGGAGGAAACTTAAGGCAGCTGAGTTTGTATCATCGGCAACAAACACGCTGGTTATTTATTTAAGAGGCGATGTATGGAGGACACTGGCGACGGAGCCTCTGTGACCGACAGTAACCCAACAGTTCAGTTCCTCATCAGGAGAAAACACTGGCTTATGTAAGACAAGATGGCATATGACTAGACGCTGGATGCGCGTTCCCACTGGAGGACTTAAAAACTCTGTGGTCGCATTATTTCCTGATTCTTAAAAAAAAAATAAACATCCCTGCCTTCCACCCTAAGAGGGTACATTCGTTCAGCTTGGGAGATGTTGCCCTGACAACCTACAATAGGACATTTACCCAGGAGTGACCCCAGCTGATTAAAATGAATGCAGGTTACCTCAGTATAAACCAGAATGTCTGCAAAGATAACCTCACATAACCAAATTATAGATATAAAAGTGTGGGGACAAAAAGAAAAAATGATTGATATCTGGATTGTTTATGGCCCTTATAAATTTAATGTGATTATAATACAAAAAAATAATTAATTAATGTATTACCAGATATTATCATATTTTTACTGTTCTACAAATGCAGCATGTAATAATTTGAATGATATAATATGTTCTGTAGAATTTTCACTGACCCATGCAGTAACAACTCACTGCAAGCTGATTCAATCAACACACTGCAATCATAACTCACTGCAAGTTGATTCAATCAACACACTGCAATTATATCCACATTCCTGGAAGTACTGGTTGCATTTAGTCAGGGAGAACAAAAGGGTTTCAAAGCAGGATATCCAGAGAGCTAAAAGACGATGGCGTCTCAGTCTCTCTGCCCGTCTTCCCGTTCCATCAGCTTTAGACAACAGGAAGCCAATAGAACATGCTATTCAGTGGGACAAATGTTACTGTCTTCCTTCTTGCAAAAACGCAGAAGTTGTGTTGGTTCATGGCGATGTGTCAGTATGGTGAAGCGGCTGTGACACAGCAGGACCCTGCTCCTCAGCGTAGCTGCTTTACACACTGTCTGCTCATTTTATGATGAAAATATAAAGCAGTAGGTATTGCACAATGAAAAGGATTACTGGGCCAGATATAAGGAAATTAAGGATCAATTTCATCCCAACGTGCAGGTGCATTAACAGATATAATATGGCACATTGGTACACAAACACACACACACACTGACCTGCACTCATATCTTTGTGGGGACCATCCTAATTCCAGTGAGGACACCCTTAACCTCACCCAACCCTAACCTTAACCATAAGGAACCTTAACCACCAGGAACCAAACAAGAAACAAGACTTCTGGCTATTTTAGTTTCTTGATTGCATTTACAGATTAAAAAAAATGAGTTTCCCATTGTGGGGACTGAAAAAAATTTAGGTCACAAAAAACAGGTTTTTATCAATATATACAGGACCACACACACACACACACACACACACACACACAGGCGTTTTAATTAAGAACTATAGACATTTAAGAGTTCACACGGCTTTGTGCTTTAACACTCTCTACTCTCACCCACATAGTAACACTGTCGACTGACCTTTCGACCTAATGATGCCCCCACCGTTCCAGGGGGGCGTGAAACCCAAAGCCAATGCTCTCCTGGAGGCATTCAGAGCGTCCCCATACACCTGAGGACAGCCTACACAAGCCAGACCTTGAAGCCATTTCCTAACCCTGCGATTGTCTCTCCCGGCAACAGGTGTCCATGGACCCAGTTCAAGGTCGCCACTGCGATTCGTGGTTTCAGGCTGCGTTCTGCTAGCGAGGAGGTAAACTGGGGGTGGGAGGGTGGGAGGGGACCACAGCTCTCAGAGCATATAAATACAGCTGGATCTCAGACAGAGGACACTCGTCCAGCTTTTTTTCTCCGTCACCCTGCAGCTATCATGGTTATCAGCGCTGCCCTGATCTGGGGGGTAGTGGTGGCCGTTTGTTGCTGCCTCTGGCTGCTCTTAGGCATCCGCAGAAGGTAAGATCTCCACGCCGGCGTGTTTCTCCTCACGCAGCCTGCTGCTGCTTCACCTCATTTAACCTTCTGAGTCACATTTTTATTGTAAGTGATATTTACACCCCTACACACCCCTGCTTCTACTTCAATCCTTTAAAAGGTGTTACATCAGCTTCGCGTCTTTTCCCGAAGATAACAATACGCAAAAACATTATCGTCAAATAAAAACGTTATTTTAAAATACAGCTAATGTTTTGTGTCGAATGTGTGGGTTGAACCACTTTTTATCATATTGAAGGACTGTTGCGTGTGAATAAATCAGCTCCATAATAAAAGAACTCTATACCTTTAAAAACACGCTAAATCTGTGGATGCGGCTGCAGGGTGAGCGTGGATTGCAGGATGAGGCGGGGGTGAGAGCGAGTCAATCCTATTGGTGCGCGAGAGTGAGGGTGTGGCTCTGTCACAGGCAGCCCGGCGAGCCCCCAGTAGAGAATGGCCTGTTTCCGTACCTGGGCTGCGCCCTCCAGTTCGGCGCCAACCCCCTGGAGTTCCTGCGCAGCCGACAGAGGCGACATGGGCACATCTTCACCTGCAAGATTGCCGGCCAGTACGTGCACTTCCTGTGTGACCCCTTCTCCTACCACGCCGTCATCCGCCAGGGCCGTCACCTCGACTGGAAGAAGTTCCACTTCTCTGCCTCCGTCAAGGTAAAACAGATAGATATTGGCTTAGCCAATTGCGAGGCTCAGTGTTGAATCATTGGTAACAGGCTCCCCCTGAGTAGCCTCATAAGTGACCCTGCCGTCCTCGGGTCGTCTTTTAGGCATTCGGCCACGAAAGCATGGACCCGAGTCACGGATACACCACCGAGAACCTGCACCAGACCTTCCTGAAGACGCTGCAAGGTGACGCGCTGCCCTCGCTCATAGAGAACATGATAGAGAACCTGCAGAACGTCATGTTGCACTCGGACACCTTGAAGGCCAGCGCTACCTCCTGGGAGGTGGACGGCGTCTTCGCCTTCTGCTACAAGGTCATGTTCGAGTCAGGCTACCTGACCCTCTTTGGCAAGGAGCTCAGCAGCCAGGAGGACCAGAGCCTGGCCCGCCAGGAAGCCCAAAGGGCTCTAGTATTGAGCGCATTGGAGAACTACAAGGAGTTCGACAAGATCTTCCCTGCCTTGGTAGCTGGTCTGCCCATCCACGTGTTCAAGAGCGGCCACAGTGCCCGGGAGAACCTGGCCCGCACGCTGCTGCACGAGAACCTGAGCCGACGCAAGGGCATGTCGGACCTGATCTCGTTACGCATGCTCCTCAATGACACACTCTCCACCTTCACCGACATCAGCAAGGCCAGAACCCATGTAGCTCTGCTGTGGGCTTCACAGGCCAACACTCTGCCTGCTGCGTTCTGGACCCTCTTCTACATGATCAGGTACCGTCTGAAGGCTGGGGAGCTTCCCCACTTCCTGAAAGTCCCTCTTGGCTTCTAACGATGTCATGAATGCCACCGAGAAAGTGGTTTGTGGAATCTTGTAATTGGGAACCTCCAATTAGCTTGTCTCACATCACCCTCCAACCCTCCATCTCTTCCCTACCCAGGAGCCCAGAAGCAATGAGAGCAGCCAAGGAGGAGGTAGAGCGGACGCTGGAGAGGTCAGGGCAGTGTGCACGCCTGGGCGGCCCGCAACTTACTCTGACACGTGAGGATCTGGACAACATGCCTGTTCTGGGTACGTGCAGAGGGAGCCGTCTTGGTTAGTGTCCACAGCATAGACCAAAGTGGGTCAAGCCACTGAGAAACATAGGCGGCCACCTAAGCCGGCATCTTCTGAAAGGGAGGTGACTTAGCAAACTGCTAGTATCCCCCCCAGGCATGAGGAGCAGGTAGGGAGCTCTGTGGAGACAAAGTGAAATTTAGTGGGGATGTTTGCCTGGGGGGTTGAGCACCACATCAGTGCCCGTTGCTGACATAAACCTCACTGGAGGTTTGCCTGGGGGGCTGGGCACCACATGAGTTTTGACTGGCACTGACATAGACCTCACTGGAGGTTTGCCTAGGGGAGTGGGCACCACATGACTTTTGACTGGCACTGACATAGACCTCACTGGAGGTTTCTCTGGGGGGCTGGGCACCACATGAGTTTTGACTGGCACTGACATAGACCTCACTGGAGGTTTGCCTAGGGGGCTGGGCACCACATGAGTTTTGACTGGCACTGACATAGACCTCACTGGAGGTTTGCCTGGGGGGGGTGGGCACCACATGAGTTTTGACTGGCAGTGACACAGACCTCACTGGAAACACTGGGGAATGAAGGGCGAAATCTGCATGATTGCTAAACCCCAATTGTTATTAATGAGCCTGGAATAACGGAACACATGTGCTGTTTAGTTACGCTGTTCACCTCATTGACCCACAGACAGCATCATCAAGGAGGCCATGAGGCTGTCCAGCGCCTCACTCAACGTCCGAGTGGCCAAAAAGGACTTCCTGCTGTACCTGGACAGCAAGGAGTCGTACCGCATCCGCAAGGACGACGTGATAGCCTTGTACCCGCAGCTGCTGCACTTCGACCCGGAGATCTACGAGGACCCACTGGTGAGTCGCCACGGCTGTACGGATCCAGGTTCCTCATCTTCCTCCCCACAGCGTACGACTGACACGGGACCGAGCTCATCTGACCCCGTCTCTTCTGTCTCTCTGTAGTCGTATAAGTATGACCGGTTCCTGGATGAGAACATGCAGGAGAAGACCTGCTTCTACCGCAACGGACGCAAACTGCGATACTATTACATGCCGTTCGGCTCTGGAGTCACCAAATGTCCTGGTCGGTTCTTCGCCGTCCATGAGATCAAGCTTTTCCTGACTCTATTACTCTCCTTCTTCGAGATGGAGCTCCTGGACTCGGGCGTGAAAGTACCCCCCCTCGATCAGTCCCGCGCTGGCCTGGGCATTTTACAGCCCACGTATGATGTGGACTTTAGGTACAGGCTGAGATCTCAGTAGAGAACTGTAACCTACATTCTGTAAATATTGTATATTGCTACTATATTTCCCTATAAAATGTGTATAAAGGTGTATTATAGTAAAGTGTTAGAGATGCAGGAAAATGATGGATGGAAATCTATCGATTTACTACATACACAGATTTAACCATAATTAGCAGCCAGTTTTCCAAGGAGGTTTAGTGAGGGACAGCCTCTCTCATCATTACAAATATTAACTGGATTGTCTGTCAGATGATCTTCATAATAATAGTCGAGAAAGGTTCTTTATAAGTTAAGCAATTCACTTTCTGTCTGTTCGGTGAATTACACGTATGAGTCGAGAAATTTCACTGATTAAAAAAAAGAAGTGATGTGTGAGTAATAAAATGATGACCAGCCCAGCGTGTTACTCGGGGTCAGAGAAGGTCTGCCACAGAACCTCCAGGCAAAGATCAACCAGTTAGAAATATATGAAGGGTGTCATTATGTCATTATTATTTCTCATAAACAGTGAGTCATGCAGTGATGATTCTCGATGCATATGAGCTGCTCATTTATCTTTGCCAAGAATTCCCCTAGAATGTGTTAATCTATTTCACTCTGTGTTTACAGCACAAAAGATAATGAATAAATCAGCAGATTCATATAAGGCTCAAACTGAATGGAATCATGGGGTATTCATATAACCCATGTGATATTTCTCATATCTTTGTGAGGGATCATCCATTCATTTCTATAGGCAAAACCCCTAACTTCAACCATGAGAAAAACTAAAAGGCTTTTGGCCTTTTAGTTTTTTGATTACACTCGCAGATTTTATCAAATGTCCCCACAACGTAATGTGCACCCCCCCACCCTGCCCCTACACACACACGCACGCAGAAACACATTCACACACGCACATGCACACACACACACAGAAACAGAAACACACTCACACACACACAGAAACACACTCACACACACACAGAAACAGAAACGCTCTCACGCACACGCACACACACACACACACAGAAACACACTCACACACACACAGAAACAGAAACGCTCTCACGCACACACACACACACACACACACACACACACACACACACACACACACCTCACACATTCCCACATTCTTTCAGTTGCTTAGAGCACACATTCATCCAAATTGACTCTGAGCATTTACTATTTCTCCAGTATCTCGCCATACAGCAGTATCTCTCTCCATGGTATAACACTTTCCCTCCAGGGATTGCGTCCTTTATTCCTGCAACATCTCCCTCTGTTATGCTGAGGGAAACCAAGAAAAGTTTCTCGCCAGCAGAGACCCCTGATCTCCTGGAGGTACTGGAACCCCTTCCAGGCTCTCCACCCTCCAGCCAGCTCCGCATGAAACACATGCCTGACACATGACGAAAACACGTCTTCGACCTCGGAGATATAACTTTACGAACTGATCCTGAGGGCGGGGCGAAAGGTCGTAATGGGGCCTGGTGTTCTCAAAGTGAAAACCATACTTTGGTGAAAGCAAATAAACAGATTGTACATGCATTTAAAATACAAACTTTTAAAATCAGTTATATGGTTTGAGAAGGGTGTATTTGAACTGTTTTATAACAAACTGGCTCTGAGAAACCTGTGGTTTATGCCGTTGGCTGTGTTGTCCGTTACACGTATAATTCTTACTTCATATGGAGTACGCTTTACTACAGATCTTGCAGATAACAAGCCCACGCTGTAACTTTATTTGGCAGTAAAATCCCTTGAGAAAGGACGTGGTATCTTTCAGAAGTTGGCATTGTTATAGTAACGGCTGGTTGATTTACGACTGTAAAATGTCTCGACTTGGAAGAGGGCAGACTTCAGTTATGGTTCATCTAAATTATGTCACAGCTGAAGGAACTTCGATCGCCGATCGCTCTGGTGGGTGCTCGGGGCTGGTGAGCGTGCCCCTTTTGCCCCCTCCCAAGAAGTTATTAAAAAAATATGTTTCCGTGTTATTTCCCTAAGCCTTTAATAGTGATCACATTTACTTCAAGCGTTTGATATCTTCATCATCATCATCATCATCATCATCATCATTCTGTTTATCCTAGTGAGGGTTATATCGGCACCTTTGCCAGCGACAAGGCCTTTGGGCTGGGGGTTGGGGTTGGGGGAGTGGGGTGACAGTGAGTAAATTTTGCTTGAGGGCACTTTCGGTTATACATGCGACAGGGACAGGTGCTCGGTGACTGTGCTACTTCCCAAGCCAACTTTAAGACAAAATCCCTCCGTTCTGTTCTTGGTTTATGATGGGACCGTCATGAAATACCCAAACCACGTAAGCTAACTCCCCTTGATTTGAAGGAGCAGGCCTCTCTGGTTCTCCAAACTCCTTATTTTGGCCGTTTAAGGTACCCAAACGCTGTCACTACATGCAATCTGTCCCTCTCACCGGACAGTCGCCATCCACATGAGAATGAGCCACATCTATAGCTGTTTACTCATCAAACATCACCTTCATATCTTGCGTTTGTTTTTCCTTTTTTCCATCCCCCGATCCCTTATCTGTGCGCTGGGTTAGAGGCCTGTCCTTAGCTCACAAGTGAAAGTTAACTAGAGTTCAGTTTCTCTTTGTGATGCAAATGCTGCTTGTGACACTTGGAAAATAGTTACATGTAATCTTTTGTGGCTTGTTTTCACTGGCAGGGACAATTGGCCAAGGTTGGACAAATGCCAGCCAATCAGAGATGTTTAATTAATAATAGAGATTAAGGAACTAAGTTAACATTTTTTAAGGTGGAGCTTTTGAATTTCTACACTCAAACACCCCCACCTGGTCCTCCAGAGGTGGGACAGGGGTCCACGTCTGTGTATACTAAAGCAAAATTCTCTAACAGCCTAAAACCATGAAGACTGTTGTAGACATGTTGACATGTTAGGTGTGTGACGCACATCACAGTTAAACACCCAGGTGCAAATGTACACAAAACCAAGTTCTTAAATGTAAGTAATTTATTGGTATCTTTTTACACTGATGGCATTCTAATGGAGAGAACTGCTGCCTTTGTTTACAGGGTTAATACAAATTCCTCTTCAGTTATTTTAAAAGTTTTCAACTCGCCAGTCTTCACACCCCTTTTATTTAGCATCTTCTTGTGTGGAATCGTGCCCCAATTCGAGGAAGGCCTAGTTCGTGATTAACCAGAGTGTCCAGTGTGTCCAGGACATGAACTTTGCATTATCTTCAACTTTTTGGAAAAGGAATGAAGCCCAAGTGTGCTTCAAAGGCTGCTGTCTACTCTCACACGTCATTCCAGGTGACTTTGCGTGAACTTAACTGCAGGGTCGCAGTTTCGACATCTACTCCAGACCAGCTTTTTTGTATTTGCAATGAACATACTTTGATCTTCTTTCAATAGTTATTTTAACAAAATTAAGAATGAGGGATACAGGTTGCATGCTGGTTGAGGTTACTAAGGTCATATAGATATATAAACTTTCCGTGATTTACATCGTGCGGCTAAAAGCATCATTTAGTTTGACAGGCAAACAGTGCATATACATGTGTGTATTGGTGGCCTTCCACCTCTTAATGTCTGGTACTTCATATCTCTGCATTTACTGTTACTTAAGCGCAAGTCAACTATGTATATTAATAGTATTTATAATAAAAACAAACAGGTCAAACCCTGTGTCCACCTTACACTCACTTTGCCCCTTCTGTAGAATCTAAATCAGGATACTCATGGGTTCATTTTCACGAGGGAGGGGGCCATTCCTTTACTCATCTCTGGCATTTGCCGATCTCATGGACACCAAACCTGTCTGTCGACAACTGCCTCTTCGAGCTCTGACAAACTCATCCTCCTGGTTCCCGGAATTCTCTCTATCCATACCTGGATGGTACATTTCCTTTTCCCTTTGATCTCTTCCAGCATCAGGTGTCCAGTCCTTCTTGTCTTGCAGAAACCTGTGTAAACGTCTCTGAAATGTCACAGGAGTCCCTGCGAGCCAGAAGGCAGGACTTCAGCGTGATAGAGACCTAAATAAATTGGTTGTACTTGGGCACTGGGAACATAGCAGTATCCACTGAAGTAAGGATGTGCATTGATTTTTCTTAAGACTGTGCTAAATCTAATGGTTTCACCTTTGGTAAGCATGGTCTGGCTACTGCTGCTGTTTTTGGCACTTTGAGATTTTGTTAATGAAAAGTGCGTTATAAATAAAATTTATTATTATTTATTATTATTAAGCCTAGTCGGGTTTGTCTTGTGATTTTGTCTATTTTTGGTCCTTTTTTCTTGTTTCATTTACTTTATTATCGTTTCATTTGTCACTGTCACCGTTGCCACATTACTCTGTCCTCATTAAAGGTCTTGCTCTTCCACTACCTCTCCTTGGTGCCAGAACACAGGTCTTCAGTTCAGCTCTGTCTTCAGGAATCTGAACAATAGACTTAGTGTTGCTTTTGGCAACATTCCTGCTCAGGTCAGGTGACCTTGACATTCTCCCTCCCCTCATCTCTTTAGGATTTACATTCTTTCAATGGCTTGTTCTCAGTCGCTGACTCAGCTATAGGCAGCACAATCAAATCCTCCCTGGCACTTCTGGCTCAGGTAACAATATTGTGAAATTAGGTGGCACTAGATGGCTATCAAGATATTGGCCAGAATACAACAGCAGGAGGTAAGTTTGGTGGTTGGGTCTGGGTCATTTCAAAGTCCCCAGCAGCACAGCAGACTGACTGCGGTCTGTTCATCTTGTTATTCCTCAGGAACCTGAGTCTCTTACAACAGAGTCTTTGTACTTCCAGAATTTGCTGTGGCCTGAATTTTGGATCGCTACCTGCGCGTGTGTGCGAGTGTGTGGTCCAGGTATACATTGCATTGTGGGGACCAAATGTCCCTACAATGTGATAAAAACCTGTTATTTTGATGTTGCGGCAACCATTTTTCAGTCTCCGCAAGAGAAAGTAAAATTTTATAAAGCTGTGTGCCTGCACTTGAAAAACTAAAAATGCCAGAGATCTTGTATTTTGTTTGGTTACTCTTGGTTAAAGTTAGGGCTGGGTGGGGGTTAAAGTTTTCATTGCTGAGATTAGCGTTTTTCCCATAGACGTCCTCACAAAGATGCGAATACAAACGTGTGTGTGTCTGTGTGTCCGTCTGTGTGTGTGTGTCCGTCTGTGTGTGTGTGCCAACTACCTGTATGTGGTGTGTGACCCAGTCAGTTAGAACGTTGTGCCCATAATCTGAAGGTCACCGGTTTACGTCCCTCTGTTGGCAGAGTGATTTCACCATTCGGCCCTTGAGCAAGACCTCTAATCCCAGTCGCTCCCTGGGACTAACTGATGCTACGTTCTCAACTGTATGTTGTTTTGATTTTTTTTAAATGTCTGCTAAGTAAATGCGATCAAAACCTATGAGCAAACCTTTTTAAAAAAACAGGATATAAGAACCTTAGATACTCTGCAGTTGAATGTAGGTAACCACTAGATGGCAGTGTAAAACCATGGAAACTCATTCAAGCTGCTTCATGTAGCCTTTGACAGTGCTGGAACAAGTAATGCTGATCGGCTCTGCTCTTACACAATGCATTTATTTGCAGAGAGCAACTCTGATTAAATGAAAGCCTTGCTTCTTTCTAGCCTAAAACAGCACTCGCTCACCAGTCAGTGCAAAAATGGACAAAATGGTGAACTTTAAGATTCAAGAATGCAATGGAAAAAATGCTGATCTGTTGTTGTTCTTGTTGCGATACAAGAAAAGCATGTCACTGCCTTTTAAAAGAGCACAGGCCCTCCTAAAGAGGGAAAGACCTTCAAACCGATACCCAGGAATGCCAACTGAAGACCATGACGAAATGCCTGTAAACATCTGGCTGCTTTGGACAGCGTTTTATATACAGGGCTGCTTAAAGCCTGCATGCATGGCTGCCTCATGCCCAGGGCTGCTTACAGCCTGCATGCATGGCTGCCTCATGCCCAGGGCTGCTTAAAGCCTGCATGCATGGCTG
>JAABNY020000082.1:13044555-13055341 GCA_015164015.2 Brevimyrus niger
GGAGTTTCTCTCTTAATGCAGGTGTTTATACCTGTCTGATGATGTCCAGGGAGTTTCTCTCTTAATGCAGGTGTTTACACCTGTCTGATGATGTGCAGGGTGTTTCTCTCTTCTTAGGGTGTTTACACCAAATGCAGATGATGTGCAGGGGGGTTTCCATGTTAATGCAGGTGTTTATACCTCTTTGATGATGTGCAAAGGGGGTTCTCTGTTAATGCAGATGTTTATACCTCTGTGGTGTTATGCAGGGGATTTTTCTTTTAACACAAAATCAGTGGGTTTAATTTAAAACAGAAATTATATTCTATATTTGTGTGCATGTTTGCCACATGGTCATTTCTGTTGGTAAGATTAAACAAGTCAATCTGTACTTCTCAAAAGATCCTATTATAAGTATCCATAGTATTGACAGTTTCATTGTTTGTGGAACTATCAGCTTATAGTCTTCAGTTCTCCTTGGTGACGAGAAGACGCAGCTTGGATAGAGATATGATCATACTCGCAACTGGGCATCAAGCCAAGATTCAGCATTCTTCAGCAGAAAGACAATGAGCTCCTAAAATCCGAGGGGTCTGAGGTCAAAAAACATTCATCTCAGATGAACGAGGGCATGTTCTATAAGACTGTTCAGCTGCACTGTATTTGACAATGAAATGTGACAGTATCACAGATCGTTACTGAGAATAATTAGGGATCTGTATATCTCAGAGGAAGCATTAAAAATTAATAGTTTCTAAAATATTCCCTTTTTAGGTAACTCACATACCCGTTTCTGCTTTTTTAGAACAAGCTGGATGTAAAATCCATAATCTCTCCCATATATGTTCCGCTTGTAAACGTTTTAATAATAAAAGATTATATGCCTGATACACGTCTGAGTCTATGTGTTTCAAACCACGGTGCTGGATTCTGAATAGCAGCCAGGATTGTGTCCAGACTGTAACTGGAGTCTGTTTGGGCTTGATTCAGAATAAGCCCAGAAACTGGCATCCTTCCCGTGCTCTAGATGAATGGATGACTTCATTGTGGTCCCTCCTTATTGTAATTCTAGGACAATTGCCAAAGACACAGTTACCCAGCCATTCAAAGACAGCTATTCAGACTCTGTTTACACTGAAATTACCAGGCAAATTATTCTCCTGAAACACTGCGGTCTCACTGTACAGTTTTTCCAAAGGTAATTAATAGGAAATTACTGCTATCCATCATTTTAATACAATAGATATTCATATTCCCCAGGGAAATTTAATAAAGACAAATACAGAGATTGCCTGCAGTTGATCTGAAGGTCACTGGAAATTATCTTGAGGAAACATTTCCAGAGGCAGAAGAATCGGTCATAATTTATCAGCCCTCGTTGCATGTCTAAGGCCCATAGGAGCCATCATGGTAGCAAAATGTCTGGATTTTTATGGCGAGCAGAAATTTACAATTGGAACTTGAGGGTTAGGGTTAAATCACGTGTTTACATACAGAGCCAAGCCCATCGTTAGGTGTCCCAGAGGAAATAAAGGATTCATTTTTTTTTTTTATTTTAATGTTGACCTCTTGGAAGACGTCTTGATGTCTGGCAACAATAAAGGGGGCCGACAAGTTCTGATAATGCCCTCTTCATAAAATAAAATGGACTTTTTTTTCCAGAGGGTATTGCATCTTGGACCCCAAGTTCAGCGTGTAAAGCGAAGGGCGTCTGAGTGCAGCTAACGCTAACGCTAACGCTAACAGCTGTCGGCTTGGCATTTGTCCTGCTGCTGTTAGGCTGAGGTGCTGTTTGCGCTCATTGTAGTCATGGTTACCCTTTAATTGACTGTTATCACAGATGGCGATGTCATTTCCTGTACAAACATTCTATGGAAAGCCACAATGTGCTCCTGGCATAGCATGAATAAAGGAGTCTGTGGCTTCTGTGTGGCTCCTTGCTTGTAGTTTTATTTTATATCTATCTCTCTGCCTTCTTCGCAAAATATAGGTTCTAAATACAAATACAAATTATCCAAGTGTATTACATTTCCGTTTTGAAGTTAGAAATATACCAAATGCTTTTTTGTAAAAAAAAAAAAAAAAAAACATATGGAAATAAATCTGCAACTGGGATACTCTATGTAACCATGGAAACACTCATTGTGACATCTGCGCAGCCCGGCGACAGGCGTGGCCAATGAGGCCGCAGGTCACTTGCGATTGGTCAAGTAGGACGGCCCCATGAGAATGAGTGTTAGATATTGTTACGTCGTGTTGAATTAACCCATTGACTGACTTTGCTTGTGATGTCATAGGTCATAGGTCAGGAGGAGCAGAAACCCTGGCATTACTGAGATACGGAAAAGTGGGCTGGCCAAATGCAGACAGCGAGAGCGGCACCAGAAAATGTTACCTTAATCATTTACCAAACAGGCAGGCCGGTGATTGCAAAGAGCATTTCATACTTGCCTAATGGGAGCGTAGTTTGCTGGGACACACGGCTGGCACACATCTCCAGAAATGATGAAGCTTTTACATTCTCCAGACGGCTGTCCTGCCGTCTCAAAGGCAGCAGCTGCGCCTGAGTTGATGGTTTTTTTCCTCTGATCAAGCCGAATCTCAGGCTGCATCAAGCTGGTTTTGAAAGGAGGACTCATCTTGAATGGAGGAATGAAGGCAATTTCCCTTTAGTGAGAGTGCAGGGTTACAGGGGAAATGGTCCTGGAACTTTGGGGCATCAGGCGAAGGAAGCCATCTTCGAGACGGCTCAGGCAATCCCGAGAATGAGGGCACTGTCCGCCCATCAGGGTGAAAGATTACTTTGAATGATCAGTCCTATTTATTAGCAAATCAAACTCACTGAATTATAAAAAACATCAGATTAATCAACTGCATAATTAAAGAAAGAAATAAAAGCCTTTGGATGTCAGAATGCAGTATTTATACAACTCCTTTTGCAATCATAATCTGCACACATCATACACCATCAAAAGAGATCATTTCAGTCTCAACACTAGATTGAATTTAGGCACAGAAGTACAGCTATGAATGGGGCTTTTTTTCAGAAATAAGTAACCAGACCCTCTACAAATATATCGACTCCTCATCTGTCTTCACCCCACCAGTGACCTGTGACATCTGAAAAAATATTATGAGATTTTATTTGCCCTTGGGGTGGAGTCAGAACTCAACCCCCCCTTTGGGATTCAAACAAAAACACTACTGTTTAGGGTCATTTTAGAGACCGTGTTTTACTGCAGGCCACCAGCAGGGTGAGACACTGAGCAGGAACAATGTCATTTCAGAGGATGATGGTTGTGATGGTGGCTGACTGATTGAGAACTTCACTCATCTCTTAGTAGGAAATGATTTTCAGGGTCTTCAGGCCCACGAGTCACTCCACATATACGGGGCATTGTGCTCTCCTAAGATTTACCGAAACATCTCAGAGCCACGGAGGAATGTACAGTATTACTCATACTGCAAGCAATGCTTTTGTAATATAAAGAGCACATCTGAAAACACTCTCCGAATAAATTTTAAAGAACTGAATTATTGGGGAAATATGTGTGAAACACATACTAGCCAGTCATAATAACTCTGAGAGTTTATGATTCACATTTTTTCATATTGTAGGAGTGTGTCTGTACAGTTTACCCCTGTTGTGCTGCCTAATTGTAAAAAGGTCTACATGACTGGTTACTTCTTCAAAGACAAATACATTCTGACAGTAATTCTAGGTTTTTCTCTATGACTCCTGTTTTTTTCCCCCGTTACAATCAGATCACATTGATATCACTCTTTCTTCTGGATTTGCAAGCCTGGGAAACACATACAGCCTTTGCTCCAATAGAACTGAACTAATGTTGATTACGATCAGCTCTCATCAGGCACAAGAATCAGAAAAGATTACTGGCAAGACCAACAACTCCTTCGACCGCAATGACAATTCAGAGAATGAAAATCTCGATATGATTTGTGGGGCTGGAACAAGAAAATGGTTCCAGAAATTGTGTTTCAGTGGTTGATGACTTGGACGACCAATAATAGTCCCAATGAGAATATCTAGTTGTTATTTAATATAGACATTATCTATTGTGGCAGAAAACTGTCCCAGTTCATGTCAATTACTTGCACATGAATCGCTACATATACAGTGTCTTTATACAAAGATGTCATTTTTGAAGCACCTGTCCAATAAACATATATAGATGATTTTCATTACTGTATAACACCACCAAGTGTAGTGCCAGACCAGGACGATAAAGTTATACAAGAAACAGTTAATTTACAGACGCATACTCACACCATACTCACACCATGAAAAGATATCTGGGGTATTACTTTTATTTTTCAGGATGGAAAGCACAACATTTAAATGGGCCAAATGGGAAAATCTTGCAGGAAAAAAGCTATTTTTGGGCTGCCTGAAAACGCAGCACTTCACATAACAAATGTCTTTCAGTTTCTGTTTTTGGCAAATTCTTTTGGGGCAACTTCCTGTCCAGTGCAGCTCACACTGCAGGCCTCACTGTCCAGTGCAGCTCACACTGCAGGCCCCACTGCGTGGCCGATTCACTTCAGAGTAAAAGCTGACTGTTTGCCGTCTGGGGTGGGACTTACCTACAGGTATGATATTATGCTTTCAGTCACGGACCTAAAGTTCTCCGATAGCAGCCAGAAATTTCCCCTGGGGCATTTCTGTGGGACAGCGCGGGTGTTTATCTCTGTTTTTGATCCGGAGGAAGAAAGGCCAGGATTCACAAAAGACTGCAAATCGCTCTGAACGAAATTGTCCAAACTTTTGATGACCAGTCACTCCATTCCCATTACCCAAATGGTTAGGAATGCTTAGTCCTCTAAAAATCAGGTATAAACTCTAGGCCCCACTGAATTTCCTGTGCCCCAATGACCAGGTATGAATTGGTTCGAATCTGGTCATGCCCTAACCCTCTGAAAACCAGGTAAAAATCCCTTTCCCCATAATGATTTTCCTTTCCTGTTTGCTTTTCACAATCAGGGAAAAACTCCCAACTGTCATCAAATACTGTTACTCATCTAGAATGCCCACAGAACGGAAGCACTTTATTCAATTTTACACAACAGAAATGTCAGCAAATTTTGGTACTGAGGGCGGCAGATGGGGGAGGGGGGGTCTTACCTTTTAAAAGCTAGGAACACATCTAAACAAGAAGGCACGTCTATCTGTTTCGGATTAGCAGGAGTTTTCCTTAAGAAAGGCCGTCCGAGGAGGGGGCCAGACACAGGCAGTGTGGGCAGGCTGCACATCTCAGCCTAATGAAGAACTGTACGTCTCTTCAGTGCCGTTCAGCGCGCGATGAGGCAGCCGCTGCCTTTGTGCTCTGGTTAGGAGTGGCACCTTGCCATTCATATTCATAAATCCCTTCTGGGATGGAAGTTTTTTTTAAGAAGGATTATGGTAGAGGGTAGCAGAGGTGGAGGGGGGGGCAGCAAAACCTTAACCCCCTATTTTTTTGCGGTCTGAAAACCATGTTCACGAGAGCGTTTTTTCTGGACATCCGGTGTCAGCACTGCCGTTCGAACGACAGTCAGTCCACCACCAACCGTGGTACAGTATCTCCTCTGTATTTCCACGATCGGAGCTGGATTACGGTGAATTTTGATGCTTACCTTTGTCTGGGAAATTCCTCTTGTTTCCATGAACGAACATGTTGAGAAGAAGTATGTCTGCCCAGAAGCACGTTTTGCTCTATAATCACAAAAATATATTGTAATTCCAGTCCCATTTCCATTAGAAGTGAGCATTTCTCTATGCAAATTACATAGTTTATTTCTCTTTACTATTTTTTTAAACATTACAGAGTTAAGTCAACTGAACTGTATTCATTTCTCACAAGCAATGTCCACTAACAATATTTATGATTAATTTACAGCAAAGCAGACTTGTAACCAGTGCAGTGATCCAGTGGGCAGCAATAATAGACCTGTCAGATGAGATGATCTGCCGGCGTTGATGCCTTTTCGCCTTTCATCAAAGGCCGGCCGAGATTAAACAATGGGCGCTTCGCGGACGCTCGTGCGGTTCGCCTCCAGTTCGCGTGCGCTCACAGTGCCACCTACTGTCCATCAGGGAGACCTACACCGCTTGGCTTTAATACGAAAGGCAGAGGCGCGCACGTGTTCTGTATGTAACAGTTATTTGACAGACGTTTTCACCACAGGCCAGACTGTAATTTTTCACCCTATATCTTCCCTTCCCAGCCATTCTAAACAGAAGCTTTTATGCTTTTGTTCCTCCAAAGCCACTCAAGAAAAAATCCATTTGTGATGCATACTTTGACACCCTGCTTTGCTTGTCACAAGGCTGAGAAGGTGGGAATGAGGTGCAACCAAGACACAAACACCTCTTTATAGACACATTAAAAAAAGTTCATGGCTTACTGATCTGTATGACAGCTACTGATCGCCGGAAAGACCAAAATATTACAGATAAATTAAAAGGCAGAGCAGCTCGTGACTTAGGTTGGTGTTGTTAGGGCAGTTAAGAGGAATGTCCGTCCCCGAGTCCCCCAGTCTGAAAAAACTGACCTAGCAGGTTCAGAGAAATAACTAGGTGCTCATTACTGCCAGGGATTATGGGTAAATTACTAAGAAAGAGGGCAGGGAACAAAAGACAAATCCTCGTGAGACACATCAGACACCAATTAAGATGTAAACACATAGTAATGTTAATATTTATTCAGTGTTATTCGGATGTCAGCTTTCAACTTTCAATGTGTTCATACTAAGCTATGATTTTATGAGACACCAAATGCTCCCCAGCAGTTCAGTGCTGAGCTCACTGTTACATGTCAGTGCTGAGCTCACTGGTACATGTCAGTGCTGAGCTCACTGGTACATGTCAATGCTGAGCTCACTGGTACAAGCGACTTAGAGCTGAAATTCAGTCACAGATTTTACAGGAGTACTGTGTTGTCCACCAGTATTTTACAATTTTTCCCCTAGTGAAAGTCTCTCTATCTGGTGTTCAGTGAATTTTCTGGGATTCTTTGCCTTCGCGATCAGGCAAAGACCTACAGCAGATGGAAGCGCATTCTGACCGTCAGTGGAATGTGCTGCCCCCTGCTGGTCAGTAAACTGAAGTAAATTAACAGTCACGGTTCCAAACCTCTTTTATGAGTATGCTCAAGGGAGTTTTACTTACACAAAAATGTTTGGAGGGCAGAACAAAAAAAATGATTGGTTCACAGAAATAACCAATTAGCTTGTAGATGAAGTGGGTCCAAACAATTAGAGGAGGCGGGATAAAAAAAAATCAAATTGCTTGCCTGGACCGACCTCCTCTACAATCTGATTGGTTATCTCTGTGAACCAATTACGTTTTGTTCTGGTCTCGGCACATTTTTGTGCAAGTGAAACTCCCACAAGCTACGAGACTGCAGACGCCGGGTAGACGAAGATGCAAATTCTGAACCACAACTGGGACAAAATCATCAAGGAAGTTAAACAGAAGGTAAAAGCATATCTGTGGCCAATGGTAGTTAGGAATCCCACCTGATACATGCTCACAGTTCATACATACGCGGTGCCTAACAGTTAGCTACAGCACGGATCGGGCCCTGCAACTTGGCTTGCACTCCAGCTGAGCCCATAAATAATTAACCTTAAGAAAGCTGTTGATTGGATTAATCACACACTTGACATTACGCTAATGTGTTTAGCCCTGGGAAATTCTGTTAACGGCAGTGTTCGTGGCTCTGAAGGAAAGCAAGACTGTAAATAAACAAGGCCTTGGGTGGAGAGGCGCTGCGGAATGTGCGGGTGGAGAGGGCAGGTTAAAGTAAACGTCATCTTTTGGGCATGGATGGAGCTACTGTGGACTATGGATTCACAGTCTAATTTGAACTTGCTTAGGTGAAGTTCATGGGATCAGTCAAATCTAGGGCTACAAGTCAGAAACTGAGTGAAAGCTAAATAAAACTTACAGGAAAGTCATGGTACCTTATTGCCCTCCTAATCTGGCTCACTTACTGCCTGAGCTCCCCGAATGTGGCAGAACAAAGTCCAGCATGGCCAGCTGTGAATCTCTTCGCTTTTTCTCTTCCTCCACTTTTTCTTGGGTTAGGCCACCCAAGGACCCCTCACTGTTGGCAGGGTGCCCGCTCATGTGCCTGTTGGAAAGGAAATACTGTCCTACCACCTCTCTACAAGTACCCAGCCTGAATGAAAGGCGTTTTGGCTGCTCCTCCTGTTGCTTGGAGACACTGTGGAGAACAGCAGCCACGTGTTCGGAAGGCCAAACGGTGCCGCGGCGATTCTGCAACGGTGCCAGCTTCCCAATGAAAAGAGCACCCAGCAAAATTAAGGGTCCACTTTTCTTGGCAAATTAGGGGGACGCCCATCGAGTAAACGGTCCTCTGTTTTCTGGTAACTTCTACATCAGAAGTGGGAGGTGTTAGTTAGGTTTGTTAGTGTTTATCTTATTTGTCAATCAGATGACTATTTTATGTCCACTTTTCTTAAGTCTGCTTCACGACATGTTGAACTGGGTAGCCTTCATAAGAGCACTATATTCAGTTTTGGCTCAGCTCCATGGAAACCAGTTGGAATAACTGGCCATTTTATGATGTAATAAAATACTCTGGGAATGACACATCATGCTACTCTCCGCACATGAAGGAAAAGCCAGTGCCTTCTTTCACAGTGGATCATTTCACGAGTATCTCCATCCTAACCCGACACTGGGAGCAGCTGGGGCCAAGTTCTTCCAGATGAATTGCTGTCTCGCCCCGACTGTCCGTGGAGGTGTCCATGCCAAAGGCTCTAGCGGAAAGAGGCCCTGACAACCCGGTCGCTAAGTGGCTGCGTTGGGCGAAAGTTGTCTCCTAGGAGACTGTCGCTGCCCTCAAGCGGCTCCTCCCCCTTCCTGTGGGTCCGCAGACGCCGGAATTCATCCATCTATGAGAGAGAGGTCACCAAAGTCTCAGAGCAAATGCTGATAAACCTGTCTACAGGTAACTAACAGTACCTCTATCTTCATATGGCTTTGAGTGAACTTTTTCCTTCATATGGGTATAAGTGAACCTCTATCTTCATTTGGATTTCTATGTACTTCGGTCTCCATACAGCTTTGAATGAACTTCTACCTTAATTTGGATTTCTATGTACCTTGATATTCGTACAGGTTTGATTGAACGTCTACCTTCATATGGGTCTCAGTGAGCCTCTACCTGTTGCTGGGAGACAGTGAGCGGGTAGCGATATAGTATCCAGGTGACATTCTCACTGCAGGGGGGCATGGTAAGAGAGCCCTCATAGACCCAGTAATCTCGAAGGTTGGGATCTGAGAAGAGACAAGCAGACACATCATGGGTTAAAGGGACAGTGACAGATCATGGATTACAGAGACAGAAATAGGTCCTAAGTTAAAGGGACATAAAGAGGTCATTGATCCAGAAACCCAAGCACGGAGAGACGGACAGTTCATGTGGGCTGTTTAAGAAAAAGAAGGTCACCAAAACTGATCTGATGCTAAGCTTGGTCCACTCATGCTAACTTACCAGGGAGCAGGGTGTTAGGGTTGAGGAAGTGGATTGTCTTCGTCTTGCCCTGTTCAGATTAAATAGGGGAGCACACAGTTTAAACTGTAGACAAGGCCATCATCAGTGACAAGAAACTTCAGGAGATGATAAATTATTCAATGTATTGGCATCTTCCAGAAATCCGCAGTGACAGGTGGCCTGGAACTGGAACCACAAGCAGATCAGAAAGCTTCAGTGGTGAAGGAAACTGGGTCAGCCTGCCTACAGCTCGCCTGATTTCTGAATCAGGCACTCCATTTAACGAGTCTCATCTGGATATAAAATAACCATTTAAGTGTGAAGAAGCCATCCAGTGGGATGAATATTTATGAGCCTTAAAGGCACGACAGTGTGAGACAATCGGGCTTTCCGTGAATTCCTAGTGCTTTTTGTTTTATCAGGTTCTCACAAAAAGAAATGTGATTCGTTTGTGAATTGGTCCCAGAACAATACGTCTCTGAGCCACACCTCTGTGTCGCCCTCTCCTGGTGGATCAAGCAAGTGCGTCAGCCACTGTCACCCACCTTGTACTGCAGGTCCGGCAGGATGTCTGTGACTGCTCTCAGACCCAAATGCTCTTGACCTATCTGAAAAGATGTCAAAACATGTTAAAGCAAACTAGAAGTACTGTTTTGTTTATTGCCATCACGGCAGATAGGTTGGTCACATAGTTTTGTGAGATTGTATTAATTATATGACTGTCAGAGAAGCCATGGAGTACTCACAGCCACAGAGTACTCACAGCCACAGAGTACTCACAGCCACAAAGTACTCAACTAGTTGGTTGAAACAAAATCCCAGTCTGGACTTCGACTCTCTGGGCCTGAATTACCCAACTTTGACGGGTCACAGAATTCTGATCGTCAAGAGGGAAGAGTACCTGAACAAACAGAGCAATGATGACGATTCCGTGCCTCCTGCCCAAGGCCTCATCGATGCTGCTGTATACAGTCGAGTTCCAGTGAATCAGATGGAGCTGAAATACAGCAGAGATTATGAAAGACAATGGACATTGGGAAAGACAGTGGACATTGGGAGAGAAAGACAGTGGACATTGGGAAAGACAGTGGACACTGGAAAAGAAAGACAGTGGACACTGGGAAAGACAGTGGACACTGGAAAAGAAAGACAGTGGACATTCGGAAAGACAGTGGACACTGGAAAAGAAAGACAGTGGACATTGGGAAAGAAAGACAGTGGACATTGGGAAAGACAGTGGACACTGGAAAAGAAAGACAGTGGACATTGGGAAAGACAGTGGA
>JAABNY020000082.1:13073773-13084468 GCA_015164015.2 Brevimyrus niger
GGGAGGTCTTTTGTCACCCAGCCCATACAACTAGAGCGCGTCACGGAGACGGAAGAGCGAATTGGACATGAGGCATGAAGCTGTGTCTGTGCTCCCTCTGCATTCCTAATATATGTAGTATACACACACACACACACACTGCATGTCTTATGTTAAAGTATACAGATGATATGCCTGCCTTGGTTTGGCTTAATGGCCTCGGGGCAGGCTGGGGCCGGTGGTGGGGGGGGAGCAGAGCCATGGTATCACACATTTAGTGGGGGTTCTGAGGGGTGGGGGCATTGTAATTATTCATATCCTCATCTGCTCCTCAGTTTGGTTTAATATATTTTTTTAAGGGTATATTAAGATTTAATGGTGACGGGACGGATCCGGTGATTCACGCAGACTGAAAATTCCTGCTCATGCCAGCAGATCTGTAGCTTTCGAGGGCTGTGCGAACGTAGAGCCTGGGCTGTGTGGACGTAGAGCCTGGGCTGTGCGAACGTAGAGCCTGGGCTGTGCGAACGTAGAGCCTGGGCTGTGTGGACGTAGAGCCTGGGCTGTGTGGACGTAGAGCCTGGGCTGTGTGGACGTAGAGCCTGGGCTGTGCGAACGTAGAGCCTGGACTCTGCTCTCTTTGCTCACTCCGGCATGGAGAACTGTGACTCGCGCTCGCTGGAAGCCCCGACTGAGTTATCGTGTTACAGCTGGTGTCCAGGCAGCAACACCCCCCCCCGTCAGAGCCCGAAGGGCAGTTTGGGATTGACTGAAGTGCGTAACGTGTGCGATTTATCATTTTGGATCCCTTCCGCTCATCCCCCCTCTGAGAATCAGCTTTGGTTATGCTCTTGCCAGCTGTTGGCACCATCGGTGAAAGAGAAACTGCAATTGGCCACTGGGAGTTTGACATGTGACCGGGGGGGCAGATGGGTTCAGTGCGGAGCCAGTGTTCGTCACGGGAGAGACTGTTGCCGTGGTAACCAACGGGCTCCGGGCCCATTAAAGAAAGGGCCAGATCCCACTGCAAAGGAGATTGGTGGAGGTCAGCAATGTGACCTTTAAGCTCAGTGTAAGGAGGTATGTAGAGTCAGAGTATGACCTTGAACGCAGAAAATCAGCAAGTGGCCTTTGTAGCACCAAGCTGATTCCTCATGTAATCTCATAGGTTAACAAAATAACATTTTTAAAATTCAAAAACAGTGGAGTTGCCAAAAAATTATGAAATGCCCTGATTAATATATATATATATATATATACACAGCATGTCCTACACTACAGATTTTGGCAGCAGCTGTAACTGTCCGTCTGCAATTAGTCTTCCCGGCATGTATTGGCAGAACTGCCCTGGAGATCAGTGACTCTGGCAGACTCTGAACTCCTGCTATGAAGAAGAGAGGCTGGGGTTCAGAGACAGCTTCAGTGTGAAGCCAGTGTGGCCCCAGGGCTGGCCCAAGGGCTGGCCCCAGGGGTACACTAACACCGGCTAACGGTGCTTCTAACTGTACAACCAGCTCCTCACCTCATCCTCCTGGGTTCTATATCTTTGTTTGCAAGTTTGCTTGTTCCTGTATAGCCCCTCCTGTGTGTTTGCAGTGTGTGTGCAGTCAGTAGAAGGACAGTCTGTCCCACCGCGAGTCCAGATTGCCTCTTCAGGTCTGGAGGATCCCGCTGACCAACTATCTGCTTAATTACTAAGAAGGTGACAGCGAGTGTTTGACCAGGAACCATAGAGGAAGGTCAGACCCCATAGAGGAAGGTCAGACCGGTGTCGTAGGGCTCTGTGTCAATGTCTAGCTTTACACTCGTGTCATAAACGTATGTCGCTGACATGTAAACGCCGCAGTTCCACATTCCCATTTCTTCAGTTCCTCTCCGCACCATATATGATCAAAGTTAATTAGTGCTCCATTGAGACAGAACTGCAGCCTTTAATGGACTTTAATGGACGGCAGACTGGCCTCTGGAATTCCGTGTGGCCGGGCATAAATGCTGGAAGAGCCTGGTTTGGTCCTGCCCTGTTCCCAGTAGCCACGGCAGGAAGGAGTCTCTAGAAAATGTTTCCAAAATTAAAGTGACCTGTTTAGCTTAAAGGTCTCTTTAGTGGAATATTTTTGCGCAGATGCTTTGATCAACATTTCGATAACAACACCTCTGCTTGGTAAGGGTGTACAGTGGGGTGTGGGAAGTAGGGAGATTTCCGACCAGTAATGTGGAAGTACAATGTACTTTAGGGAGTTCAGGGCTGGTTTGGCCCCTAAAACATTGAAACCAAACTAATGTCCTTGTTGCCGGGACTTTTGGCCACATTCTCTTGGTCCAGAGCTTTTTCCATTGGGACATAAAATAAACCTGTTTACTGTCTATTAATTCCATGCATCGACTTTCTCTGTTGGATCCCAGCAGAAGATCTGCCCGACCATTTACCGGAGGACCGGCTGTGTCAGCCAATGGGGGCAGGACTTGCCATGCTTGACCTGCTAGCAGGTGTCACTCAACATGGGGTCGGTTTCCTTGACAACCGCATCCGGAGCCATCACAGTCTTCTGTCGGCTGCAGGAGACCCTGGCCAGGGTCAAACTCATGCTGAATAGTAGGGGGTTGATGTCGAGTCTCCTATGGAGGGGGGAAAATGCAGATACTGGTGTTCATTCTTTTAAATATCTGCCTTTGAATGTTCTAAACATTGCACAGAGTGCCATTGCCCAAGAGAACTTTTCCTGAACGGGTCAATCCCCCTGCCCCCCCCAGTATTAAAGGGCTCCCAGTGATGTGTCATGGACCAGCAAGCAGCTTTGGTCCTGCATGATTGATGAGACTCGGACTCTTTAAGGTGGATGCCTCATTTAAAGGGCACCGATTTGTTGGGGCCGGACACGTTCGTTCATTCTCCTCTCCCTTCTGTCCTTCTCCTCTGCAGGCTAGATGAAAGGCAGAAGCACGTCGTTACTGACATGGAGTCCACCAGACAGCCATAGAAGAGGCTCCTCCTGCCTTCTGATGGACGTGGTCAGTGGAATTCTGGGATATGTAGCAAGGTCCCCTTTTTCAGCTTCTAAGATGAGCATTGTGATAGCTGCTCAGTTGAATTGCAAAGCGACCATGTGGATTGATTCTTCAAATATGACCTGACAACAGAGATCACAGTGGCTGTGTTTTGTTGACAAGCCCCTGCATGCGTTCACGTCCCCGCTGATGCCGTCCGGCATGTTCTGCATTTCTTTTGCCTGTTTAGCCTAATTAACCTCGACATCTGTTCCGTGAGGAAGATGCCCTCCCACACACTCAATGTGAGTCAAAGCTAAATGTGAATAAAAACAGAGCAGTCTGTCTCGGGATCAAATAATTCAAGGTTTAGGTTGAGTCAAAGCTAAATGTGAATAAAAACAGACCAGAGCAGTCTGTCTCGGGATCAAATAATTCAAGGGTTAGGTTGTGAGTCAAAGCTAAATGTGAACAATACAGGACAGAGCAGTCTGTGTCTGGATCAAACCATTAAAGGTAGAAGTGATAGGTTCAAAGTGACAGAGATGTAGCCAAAGGTTTACTAAGTCTTAGGCAGGGTATTGTTGTTGCACCAATGAGGTTCCTTACTGTGAATACCTTCATTTTTTTCTTCAGCTCTCTGCAATGTCAGTGTTTTTGCCTTTCAATATCTAAAAATATGCATAATTAATTTAAATATGATCCATTACTGTGCAACTTATACAGCCATAGATTAACACAAAGGGGCCGAATGTTTAAGTAAAATGGGAGTTTTAATTACATAAAAATGTTCGGTTTAGAAAGATTGGAGTTTGGTCCAAGCAACTAGAAGAGGCAGGACCAACAAATCAGATGTCCTGGTTCCACTTCTTGCAGTTCCTTTCATGGGGCCACAAATCATGGGTACCCTGGCAGATTCAGGCAGCCCCTGAACACGGAAACACAGGGGTGCCGTAAAAGGAGGAGGACAGTTAGGATGATCACAAAGGGCCACTGAGTGTCAGGGGCACAAAAATGTGGAATGTAACTGGATTGGTCTGGGTAGGGGGGTAAATATAATATGCTTTCATGGGGCCCCAAATCATTAGCGTGGCCCCTGACGAAAACTAATAACGTATACGTACATTCTGTAAATTGTACTGTGAGTGACAACTCACGCATTTCAGGTAAATGAAAGACAAGTTAAAATCTCTGCAAGACAAAATATATCCACATATCCACGATATATGACTAATTCACCAATAAATGATAGCCCCCCACACACAAACACGTACACATTTACGTGTTGTCTTACTCACAAAAACGATCGCATTAATATGTCTATGAACTTCGCCAGAATGTATACTGCTGTACTGATTTGATTGTGGACATGCCATGAAAAAGTTGCCAGTTGGAATTGTTCGGTTGGATCACTGTCGACTAGCATTGTGCGGGTCCTGCCAGAGACCTTTCCGTGATCACATGCAGACACTGTGGGGGAAGGGGACTTATTAGTGACAGACCTCCACCCAGGCATGCACAACTGCGCATGTTTGCCGTCTACTACTCAAGGTGAAACCAAGCGCTTAGCAAAGACCCCATCTTATCAATAACATAACACTGGAGACTCGTGTGATCGACGCACATAAACGCTCTGCATGATTTCCACCGGGTTTGTTAACGAGGCAGCCTCCCGGATTCGGGACAGCACCTGCAGACGGGTAGCACCGAAGGATAGCAATTTAACGGAGGATTATTCAATGCATCCCTGGGGAGAGTAACCTCGTCGGGCGTAATCACGTCAGTACTCCGCGGGATTAAAATGATCGCTGGACAGGCGCACAAAATGAGTCCAGCTGCCACACGGCATGTCGGTCACAGCTGGGCGAAGCCTGGGTGTCTTAAAACATTAATGAATCTGCTTAATAATTACCACAAGACACATGGGGCATCGGAGAGGTGCTGCGAACACAGCGCTCCGCACGGTCCCCAGTGTCCCTCCTCTTACATCCTTCTGCTATTGTATTGATATAATCTCCCGACTTCTCTACGCTATAAATGGGAATATATTAGCCTTACTTTTGCAAGTTAAATGATTTGGCATTTTAAGCAAAGACTATTTCCCCTATTTTTCTTCAGCTCTTCTTCTGAGTCATCCGCACCGTATTTTAGGAGAGAGTGCAAACTTACCTAGATACAGCCACTCACAGGCTGACCTTGATTGCACATAAAAGGCAGCAGGAGGGAGAGTCAAAACCAGTTGCACTTCTCTGAGCACGCTACACGGTATGCGTAACCCGTTTTCCTTCATAATATAAAATTAATCATTTGGATTCAGGGGATATTTCTTAAACATCTTCGTCTTTTTCTAATACCTGAAGGAAAATAACTGGTCTCCCAGAATCCCCAGATCCACGACGAAATCAAACACGCATATGGCTGCAGACCACTAAATCAACATTTTCCACGCCTGCTTGAGCATCTGAATCACGCCAGGGCACGAAGAAGCACGTCGTCCTTGTGGAGCATTGCAGTAATATGAATGGGATACATAATCGTTTCCTACAGAGACGTTACAATGAAACAATCGCGTTGAGCTGTGGCATGTAATTATTTTAGGACGGGGGCTGGCGCCGGGGCACACAAGCCTTGTCTGAGGGGGGAGCGGAGCTCTTCAGTACCATCCCGGGCGGACAGCTCACTCAGGCTCCGCATCCCGGTAATGATTTCCGCTTTCCTCCTTTCTGCTCTGTGTCGGATCCTCCGGGAGGGATCAGGACCCTTTTCAGGAGACACAATTCCCGCAATACAAAGAAAAGTTGCTGAATCGACCACGGGACGGGACAAGGGAGGACGTTTTACGCCCTACGGTTAAGTGTATTTTCAGAGCTGCGGGAGAAATGTTAAATGTACCATGTGGCGTTTTGTCAAACGGGCTCCTGGTGTAGCTACGGTACTGAAAAGGACACGGTGGGTACCAGGTACCCCGGACGCTGTGTTGCGGCTTATCTTGTTATTTAATATTACTGCTGCTGCTCGGCTTCCTCTTCAATTAATTTTCCTCAACGAATTTAATTTTGCAATACCTAATATAGCGTAACTGAACACGGATATTGATTTAGTAATGATAATGCAATAGAATACCATATTTAGAAGGAATTATAGATACTTTGCGTTACAGGGTATAACTGCATGCGTGGAACAGTTGCACAATTCTTAAATGTATTTTTATGACGGAGTGAAATATTTCACGTGGGATAGCGGCTTATGTGGAGACTGGTTAAAATGGGCGCTCTTCCTTCAGTTCCGCGTTAGGTGAACATCGGAAGGTCACCGTAGTGACAGGAGAAAAGGTTGCATCGGGAGAACATTATGAACCTTAATAATAGTCCAAATAGGTGACGATGTTTTTAATAACGTGTCAATATCTCAGAGGACTTAACACCAGCCTTTGTATAAAACGTGAAAGAATTGCTGAGAAACTGAACGCCTTCATTGTAGTAACGTTTTTAAAACTGATGATGAGTTGATGAGGCGTATCGATACAAATACGTAGGTGCATAAGTATGAACCTATTTTTAATGTGCTATCATTTCAGACACAAACATTTCTTACCTTTTTTCAGGTAAGGGACACAGTAACAGAACCTAGGAGGTCTGGCGAGATCCCTTCAGCTATGTTTGGAAACTCCAGCATTTGTGGATTTTAGTGTGAAATCCCAGGATCCATTTCCATGGCAACGGTTCACGTGGACTTGACCATCACAAGCGGCATGAACCACCTGCACGGGGGCCTGAGCTCCGGAACCACGGAGAAAGCTCGCCTGGAGCTGAGCGAGAACCCGGACACACTGCACCGAGACATCCAGCAGGTGCGGGACATGATCGTCACCCGGCCCGACGTGGGCTTCCTGCGTACGGACGACGCCTTCATCCTCCGCTTCCTCCGGGCCCGCAAGTTCAACAAGATGGAGACCTTCAAGCTTCTGGCCCAGTACTTTCAGTATCGGCAGCAGAACCTCCACTTATTCCACAGCTTCAGGGCCGATGACCCGGGTATCAAGCGGGCGCTGATGGACGGCTTCCCAGGGGTGCTGGGGGCACCAGACCAGAACGGACACAAGATCCTCCTCCTGTTTGCCTCCAACTGGGACCAGAGTAGGTAAATGTTCAAAGTCCGGTCCCATTATCACCTCCTTCGCAGGCTTTGTGGAACGAGACCTTTGCAAGCATTGAAGTTGTGGATGAAGGACCCAAAAGGCCAGTCACTAGTGATTAATGAGCAGAACTTTTGAGTAGGTGGTTTAGGTCTCTTGACGGCTCCTCGTAAAAGGTGGTTATCTGAAATAATTTATTAAATTATCCAGGTTTTTGTATGTGTATTATCACTGAGGATCTATATATCAATTTGCCATTGCTTATGATTACTAAGACAATGATAATATTTTTTATGTAAACAAAAGATACACCCAAACCACATGGGCTGAAGTGGTCACTCTCCGGAACACAAAAATATTCAGAGGGCAGAAAGAAAAACGATTGGTTCAGAGAGATAACCTATCAGATTATAGAGGAGGCGGGTCCAAGCCCTTTGAACGTTTTTTGTGAGCAAAACTCCCATGATCAAAATGGTCATGCATGGATACCTGGCAATTCAAGTCACCTTTTAATTGTTAGGCGAGCCAGAAACACACTAAAGTATTGAAGGTAACCAAGCCTGTTTCCAGCTCGGCAAGTCAATGGTTGTTTATTTTTACCCAAAGCAAAGACTTAGACTTTTGCTCCTTGTTTTTCTAGTCCATGGTTTCTTGCAGGAATAAATATTCCATTTGCTGCTTAAGTCTGGTCTGTGGCTGCAACATGAACATCCGGTGACCATATAAACTATAAAGCTTATTAAAGGCCAGAGTGGAGGGCTGCAGGTCGGCCAAAGGAGAAATCGATGCATCGACATTAAAATGACAGCGGTTCTCACATGTTCCACAGGAGCTCCTTCACAGACATCCTACGGGCCATCTTCTTGTCCCTGGAAGTCCTGATCGAGGACCCCGAGCTGCAAATAAATGGCTTCATTCTCATCATCGACTGGAGCAACTTCACATACAAGCAGGCGTCCAAGTTGACTCCAGCTATCCTGAAACTTGCTGTGGAGGGGCTGCAGGTGGGTGACATATGCAGGCTGTTCAGGTCTACAGGTAGGATGTGTCGAAGCCCTTTGTGACATCACTCAGTGGGGATACTTGCAGATGTTAGGAGATACTGGCCAATGATGCCTAACAGGGATACTGGAGATCCCTGCAGGGATGTGGATTTATCTCCTGATGGAATCACAACCAGCTTTCCTGATGACTGTGGTTCCTCATCTGAACAGCAGATGGCACCAGGCTCACCAGCAGATTCCCTCAGCTGACTTTGAATGCATCTCTGAAATTGGGAGCGTCTTTAATTTTTAATTTTGCCGAATTTGTCCTCCTGCTAAGGCAGATTTTCTGTCTCTAAATTCACAGAGGGACAGTATTGGGGTGTGGGGGTGGGGGCTATGGGATGCCATTTCTTTAGACCTCATTTGGCAGGGCTCTTAGTCCCCGGGAAGATCAATAGGCTGGCCCATGCTTATCTACACCCGAGCCCTGGTCTGCTGGAAGAACCAATCTGGCCTTAAAAAAACCTTTCCACTAAAAAAAATCTCCCTGCCAGCACTTTTTGGGAATGAATGCAATATGTTTAAATACCCAACGCTGTCCTGGTGATTTCAGAGGCTGTACTTCCATGCATTCTTTTAGCCTGCAGTCTAGTAGTTGGTCTCCACTCCAAAGTCCATTTCCTTACATTTACAATCATTTCCTTCAGAATCTATCCAGTATGTACAGCTATATAAACCTCTATATATTAGCAATTGAATGGCAATGGAGCAGCAACGTTGTGGATGATTGCGGCGAATCAGGGCGCCTGGCCTCTGCTCGATTGACCGCTGGCCCCCTTTTCACCTCTGGCAGGACAGTTTTCCTGCTCGCTTCGGGGGGGTCCACTTCGTCAACCAGCCGTGGTACGTTCACGCCCTGTACACCGTCATCAGGCCCTTCATCAAGGACAAGACCAGGAAGCGGGTAGCCACACCGTCCCTAGTCTCACTCCGGCTTCGCTGGACAATGATCACCTTACACCATAAATAAGTAACTTTATAAATACAAATGTATAGTCATATATAAATAAAATGCCAAATTGGTTTAAAATCATGAAATAATGCACAACAAAAGCCACAGAGAATGGTGCACTGCTCTCCTCCCTTTCTCTTCCGCCATCAGTCGTTATTCTGCCTCTTTTCATCTCACTCCGTCTTTCATTGACCTGCTAGACTGTGACCATCTGCTCCTCCTTAGCCAGTAGGATAAAGAGCTGCTGGTTTCTTAAGTCAAGCTGTAGCGCTGGACATTTATGGATGTGAAACTGGGGGACGTAGTATGTAGTTGTTTGTATTTGAATTTGTGATGGGAAGTGCAGTTTTCCTAGTCACCTGGTCACAGTAGCTGCACGGCTGCTTCCAGTGCTGATTGCAGCCGGTCACCACTGCATGGACTCCGCCGGTCATCACTGCATGGACTCCGCCGGTCACCACTGCATGGACTCCGCCGGTCATCACTGCATGGACTCCGCCGGTCACCACTGCATGGATTCCGCCGGTCATCACTGCATGGACTTCGCCGGTCACCACTGCATGGACGCTGTCGTTGTAGATGATGAAGATCTGCTTGCACTTGTCATTTTGGCTCTCTCTCTTTTTCTCTCTCTCTCTTTCTCTCTCTCTCTCTTTCTCTCTCTGTCTCTTTCAAGCATCACTTAATGATCAAGGGTGCAACATGTTTTATTTACATCTTCGCTTGCAAATCTGGCCTGAAACATGAACCTGTATGACATGAATCGTAAACCATGTGAACTTGTCTCCTGACACGTCCTGAATCCTTACAGATTTTTCTCCACGGCAACAACCTGAACAGTTTACACCAGCTGATTTACCCGGAATGCCTGCCGTCCGAGTTCGGGGGGACGTTACCTCCGTACGACATGGGGACTTGGGCCCGCACGCTGCTGGGCCCAGATTACGACGAGGAGATGGAGAACCCGCACACGTACCACGGCTCCCTCTGCACCTCCCCCGTGGACGATTCGGAGAGCGCAGTGAGGAGGTGAGACGCGTACGCCCGCACACGCGGCCCGCGAGGTCTGCCACTCTATGGGCATGACGGAGCGTAGCTGTAAACCAATAACAATGCCGGTAATGCGTCAGGTAGCTGCTGTTGCAGCATGGTGTGATATTTATACTCATCAGGTTATTATATATATGCGTGTGTGTGTGTGTGTGTGTGTGTGTGTGTGTGTGTGTGTGTGTGATAGATAGATAGATAGATGGATGGATGGATGATATATAAATGACTAGGTTTATACCCCATAACAGTGAATCGCAGTTTCACTTAACAGAACTGAAATTTGGCCCAATGCCCGATTCCTCGGGCTCAGAGAGTATTAATGGCTTACAGATGTTGACACGGCGGAGCTTTTACGGGGTTTAGCTGCGTCTCGTCAGACGGCTGTAGCCGCGTTTGCCGCAGGTGTGCGGAAAGGTGTCGCTGTGGGGGCGCGGTGGGCGAGGGCCGGAGCTCACAGCCGCCTTGGATGCAGACCTTTTACAGTCGGCATGCTGACGGGCGTGTGAGCCCCGGGTGGTCTGGGTGGAGAAGGTGGTCAGGGCAAATCC
>JAABNY020000082.1:13101693-13112688 GCA_015164015.2 Brevimyrus niger
CACAGGATGCACAGGGCCAGGAGCGAGCAGCTCACAGCGGGGTCACAGGATGCACATGGCCAGGAGCGAGCAGCTCACAGCGAGTTCACAGGATGCACATGGCCAGGAGCTTGCAGCTCACTGCGGGTTCACAGGATGCACATGGCCAGGAGCTTGCAGCTCACTGCGGGTTCACAGGATGCACATGGCCAGGAGCTCACAGCTCACAGCGGGTTCACAGGATGCACATGGCCAGGAGCTCACAGCGGGTTCACAGGATGCACATGGCCAGGAGCGAGCAGCTCACTGCGGGTTCACAGGATGCACATGGCCAGGAGCTCACAGCTCACAGCGAGTTCACAGGATGCACATGGCCAGGAGCGAGCAGCTCACAGCGGGTTCAGAGGATGGAGAAGGCCAGAGCAAATGCAGAGCCACACAGATGTACTGTTCCTCCTTCCAATTACCTTCCATTCAGAGTAGACTTCATTCCATTACCCATGTGTATTGCATACTTTAATTCTTTACAATGAAGCCAATATAATGTCCTTAAAGGAATAAAATGATTTTACACCCAACGGAGTAAAACAATTACTTTCGATGAATTCACGAAGCTGGCGGGTTGTGTGATGAGGTCATTACTAACGAAGCTGGCGGGTTGTGAGATGAGGTCATTACTAACGAAGCTGGCGGGTTGTGAGATGAGGTCATTACTATTAGGAATTAATGACTGAAGCCACTGAAGTCCACAGGTTTAGGGTTTCCGCTGTTGGCACAATGCCAGGCAGCAATCTGTTCCTAATTATGGTGACTATTTATGGTGTGTAACTATATACTAGGTAAATATTGATATTTTTATTTTGCTTCACAAATCTTAAAGTAAAAGCATTTTTTCATGAAGTACTTTTGAAGCTATTGTTTTGACAGTTGCTGCATCACAAATTGTTTGAAATAACTGCTAAAAACATTTCAGGGACTAATGATTTCCACGGTCGAGTTTAATCGCACCTCTGATTCTTGTTACCCTAAAGTTTTTTTCTCTTTAGACCGCTGCTAAATCATAATGATACTATGAACACTGAGCACACTGCTGTTATTCCAGAACAATGAACTGGATGGAAAATGTTAACTTGGCCTGAGATTTATTATTTATACTGAACAGCAACAAACCAACCAGCCACAGACACTAAACCCACCTTACATGCAGACAAACACACCAGAATACTTGCCTAGCATAATCTTTGCGTCTTCCATGTCAAATTCACCATCTCCGTCAACATCATAGGCCGCAAGGTGTCCTGCCAGAGAGAAGTCGCAGAAATGCATATCTGGTTTAGCTCAGGTGTGGAACAGGTGGGAAGGGCAAGGCTACTGAAGAATTCCACAGCTGTGCAGTGACAACAGATTGGTCAGGCAGGTCAGGCAGTAAAGCCCTTAGCACTGGTCTCATGTAAAGTCAAGATGGCAAAAAAAGTCATCCGGTCAGGTATAGGCCTAATAACAAGGGCTAGGTAATCGATCGGCTCAAATTTCGATTATGAATTTGGCTTCCGATTATCAAAACAAAATCGTCCAGATGAAATGATCATTGTGCTGCATTTTGTTTTGCAGTGATGCTCCCATTTCGCTTGTGTTATAAATGCAGTGTGCACTGTCATCCAGCCCTTTACTTCTCTGCTGAATTAGTTCAAGGAAGTCCACTGTTAAAAAGACAGGACATTTCCAAAGTCAAATGACTGACTGTTTTAGATCATGATTGCAATATTGATCTAAATAATCATGATTATGATCTAAATAAACATGATTATGATTTTTTTTTTTGCCATATTCGAGCAGTCCTATTCGTGACTTTCAGATGTATTTGAATTTGACTGCATTTTGATATGCCATCTATATTTGGACGTATCATAATTTTAAACTTGTGCCTACAAACTAAAAACTTGTACCTACGATTCGCAAATGTCAAATGGCTTCTTGTTTTGTCTGGTGCAAAACCAGAGCACGGCGACGGCAGAGAAAGACACACCCAGCACATCCTTGTAATCCACGATATCGAGCCACACTACGGCGACGGATGTCCAGGCGCCCAGCATGGCCAGCACGAGGAACCAGGTGAAGATCGAGCTCTTCTGGGCATGCTCAGACTTCCTGCCGTTCCTACCGGCCAATGGCTGCTTCATGTCTAGGGAGGGATGAAAATAGCCCAGTCATTGATGAGTGTGCCTAAAGTGGGATGTGTTATGCTGACAGCATGCAGGGGTTTAAAATCAAAAAGCACACGGCTGCACAAACACCACACACACGTTTTAACTGCATGGTAATGGTGTAAAATTCAATAGGGAAACGTGATGATTTTGAATCACACCAGATCACTTCTTTGTTTCTCTTTATAACTGAAAGAGTTTTGCTCTGACAGAACACATGAAATGTTATAGTTTGAAGAAGGATTTTGTATTCAGTTGGACCCCTTTCCGTTTCACTGCGCCTCAGGAGACAAATGTAAAAAGACTCATGCTGTTGTAACATCCAGTAAGATCATCCACATCAGACGATTCCTCACTCCACACACAGCTGCTCAAAGCATACATCTCATCATTCATTCCTGTACACCATCTTGATCACAGCATGTCTGATCCACACAGCGAAGGGGAAGGTTTGGCTGCCTTCAGTTCAGCCTCAGAGTCATTAGATAACTACAGGGGTTATTAACTGCTTGTCTGGCTGGCTCCCCTTTATGTGTGGATATAGGCTAACCGTTAAGTGTGGGTATAGAAATACATCCTGCAAAACTCACTTACACCATTACAACATAAAAACAGGGGTCATTAACGGCTTGTCTGGCTGGCTCACAGTTAAGTGTGGGTATAGGCTCACCTTTAAGTGTGGGTATAGGCTCACCTTTAAGTGTGGGTATAGGCTCACTTTTAACTGTGGGTATAGAAATATGTTCTACAAAACTCACTTACACCATTACAACCTGAAAGGTGGTAAATCTTCCAGCTTTAGGCTTTGAAAACAAAATGGCACAAAAGACACAAGCATCCAACTGAAGCCACTAAAAGATATTCTTAATACTATAAAGGACCATACAGCTAAATGAGCATAAATTAAGTTTTCTGAATGCTTACTGGAAAGGATTTTACTCCTTTTATCACTGTTTACAATACATTTGTCAGGGGAAAACAAATCAAGTGCTTGCTGAATTTTGCTCAAGGTCTTCTAGAGAAGAACAAATTAACATTTAGAGCTACGAGATGGTTGTTTGAATCACAAGCATGTTCTTTGAAGAATCATAATGTGAAAAAAAACAACAAGCAGGCATGTGCAGAAGCAGATAATCCGTTTGTTGTGTGAAATGGAGCAGAAAGTCCAAAGTCCCTTTTTAACACGGCAAAGTATTCCATGTTTTAAAATGGAAGATGCCAACTGCAGGCTCAGGCATTAATTACCACATTCATCCTCCACTGAGTGCCTTAAAAAAACAGCTTCCTTGTTGGGAGCCGTGCCGCTCCACTTTAAAACAATGCGTAAACAAACATAAACTCCTGGATTATCATTTCCCAGGGCGTGCAAACACGTGCCCGCAGGTCGCTACCGGGCGGTCGACGGAAGACTTTCCTCAGGAAATTAGGGGCATCTACATGCCATCAGCCTACCTCCTTCATCATCCATCATCTTCAGGTCCTCCTTCAGGTCCCCCATCCCTGCACGTCATGCAGGAACCGAGGAGAGCCGCAGAAATTCGTTTTTGCTCTTTCTTGCCCCAAACCACCGATTAGCACTGCTGCCGTCTCCTGGACAGCTAACTCAGCTAGAACCCGATACCCGACTGCCCAGCCTGGGGGCGGGCGTTATTTTTAGATCGGCCCCGTGGACAAGCAGATGAGTTTCAGAACTCATATGGGGCGGCCATGCCTGAGCTACCCAACCCAAACAGCGTGACAAAAGTGCAGGGACCCGAGAGGCGCTCAAATCCAGCTCGGGGATTCGCCTTATAAACTGGGGGGAGGCCGTGGGATCGGACGTGCCAGCTGGACAGACCGACAAGAGTGGGATTCTGAAAGGCGGAGGTGCCCCTTTCGCTTGGCTTTTCCATCAGCTGATACGTCTGGGCAAACGTTCAGCGACTTGGCCGTCATGTTGCGGACCCTCCTCTCCATACATGGTCTGTCTTTAAAAGAGTCTCTGGCTATGCATGGACACCACTGCTCTAAACAGCCAACTACAAGAAACTGTCTTATGCAACCGAGGCCCTCTGTAGGCTATTGATTAGGTGGACAACACGATAGGAAGATGCATATTATATTATTATACTCATCAGGTTTCTGCCACGTGATGAACGTGCTGTATAGGGGCTCCCCCACGGCTGTCCTCAGCAACCATAGCTCAAAATGGCCGACCCCATAAACTCTATAACTTGACGCCCTCTGCCGGGTCGGCTCACTCCCAGCGCCACTAAGATCCGAGGTGGCACGGCCTCTCGGGTTTCAAAACCGTCTCGGGTTTTCTAAGCGGCACCCAAGGGCATTGCAAGAAGGTGAACATCCATACCTTCCCAGCACACGCCCAATCCGCAGCGTGCATTCGCCCAGCCAAACAGGCTGCTCCAGTTCCTGTGGAACGACCCGATGAGACGTGCAGCAGGTCGTACTCTCACTTAAATCCAGCCAGCCTGCTCACCCCACACTTTACTTGTGCTTAATGACGCTTAAACGCTTCCTGCTTGCAACTGTTTCAGCTAGAATGATCTTTCACTTCTGACACTCCCGGCCAACAGAGTGCGGCAGCTACGGAACACCCATCTATTGGGGTTTAAATATTCTGGGTGTATGACTTCCATTGCATTCAGGAAGATCGAAACAAGAGTTCTGGCTCTTTGTGGCACATTAGCTAATGAAGCGAAAAAGTTTTTAAACAAGGACACAAGGGACAAAACAGTAAAATCCTGACACCAGAGGCATAGACACATGAAACTACAGGAAGAGTCCCACAGACACGTGGAACTACAGGAAGAGTCCCACAGACACGTGGAACTACAGGAAGAGTCCCACAGACACGTGGAACTACAGGAACAGTCCCACATTGCAGCTGTGATTCTTCAAGAAACCAAAAAAAGTAAAAACAAATCAAAAATAATGCTTAATATTGGCCAAACGGCTCCACCGGTTGCAGACAAAAGTCCCCATGGTTCTCTGTGAGGTAGGAAATGGATAAACGAAATCAGCTAATAGGGCGAGAAGATGATGGCGAGAGAAGGCAGAGGAACTGACACCTTCTTGCTCGGTTTTACTTTAGAGGCAAGCAGAGTATCTAACAGCATGCCTGCTGGGGCAGATCCAGTATGACATTAATGATGGGAAATTTCCCTATGTGCTATTTATGATCACAGACTCAGTCCTTCTTCATAGGCATGGGAGAGCAGAGGCCTCCATGTCCACACTGGGGAATATTGTTGTGTGATCTCCATTTGCAGACTGCCTTAACTCGCGCTGTCCGTTTACTGCCTGGCATAACTAACTCACATTGGTTACTCTAGTGGTTCCTTATGGGGTAAAGAGATCATCAGAGTGGAGCAAATCCACCCAACAATAGCCATAGACTCTTCATTGGCCCCATCGATACTCATTTGTAATGTTGTGCTACCTTATCTGACCATCTGAAAACCATGCGGCTGCATAAAACGTTACACCATGCAGGAATGCCCAGCGCAGACTGCAAAACCCACAGGTCATGCCAGAGGAACTTTGGGTGGATCATCAAAAAAAAAAAAAAAAAAACACCAAATAAGAGCAAGCAACAGCATCTTTACCTGGATTTATTTTCCGTTGCCCAGCCTTGGGGCAGGAAGGTTAGCTTCTCAAATGGTTACCAAACAGCAGAATATGTAAGGGAATACGCAAGATAACATGAGCAACACGCCTCTGTAGACTCCCAAAAGTGAGAGGATATAAAAAATGTTTATTTTTGAAAGCCAGGATTCCTGTTTATTTCCAGCTGCCAATGAAGTCACTGTTTTTTGGGGGGTTTTTTTACAATTAATTGCAAACATTTTATTGTCTTCGTCGGCAACGCTGTTAGCAAATAACGTATAAGCAGAATGATTGTGCCAAACATGCAAGTAAATCTACCAGAAAATTCCCCTCACTTAACCTTCGCCGGAGGTACAAAACTACTTATAAGACCTGTTTAAAAGCTACAAAGGTCCATTGTGGGCACTGGACGCAAACACACAACAAAATAAATTATAGATATCTTTATCTCGCCTGCAGGAGAATGTTTGAAACGTCTAAGGTGCGTCTTAAAGGAGTTTTTGATGAACATTTCTATCAGACTACTGTTATTAGAGGGCTTCTATCACGCCATATTACGCAATTATTAAACTGGCACCACCAAATAAGTATGATCACAAGTTCTGCGAAAAGCCAGCGAGTCGTTGTACATAATTATAACAAATGAGTTTTAGAAATTTCTGCCTGTAGGGGCACGAATTTTGTGTACGGATACGTCACATCTAAGGTCGTGAATGTGTATTTCAGCCAGCAATATATTAATGCGGTTTAATGTAATTCGATTATTTAAAATACTAGGTCACTATTGCATCGCCATATTAAACTTTTTAAAGAGTATTAAAGCTCGTTAGTGATCCGCAGTACGCAGCGAGCAGAAATGGATCTTGGAAGACGGTATCTGGGTGTTTTCCACAGGGGTCCTGGGTTTACGCACGAAACGCAAAAGCCACGTGTAACCCCTCCCACACGATCCCTTTATCGACACGTGAGCAACTGAGGAAATCATCGTAGAAAAATGGATCTACAACCACCTCTTCTCTGGATAAGAGACATTCAGAAAACGTTCCCCTCCCCGCTTACAATAAACATTTGTGATGTTTAAAATAAGTATACTGCTTACATGTGGCACGGGTTTCCCAGCTTTATGTTATCCTCAAGTTACCAGAAGCTGGTATGCAAAATATGCGCAGAAAATCTTTGCAACTTAAACTATAATCATCAAGTGTCCGAGTTTTAATGTAATACAACGCTGCAATGTTTCAAGAGCCATGGAATTCATCTGCTTTTAAATTCAACCTCTTGTAATAAATTACTAGTTTGCAAAACCACTTTAAAAGTTTTAAAGTATTACATTTCGCAGTATAAGGTAAATTTAGATGACACTGCATGTAGGTGTTATTTTCGAACTATTTTTGTGTAATACAGTTTACCGTCAATAAATATTCTGCATTAATAAAAACAAAACTTTCAAAAGCCGTTGGTACTACTGCAAAAGTGGTGCGCATCACTATAATAAAAGTACAACGAACCTTTTTTCGGGTGTCCTTTGGCATTTTTCTTCGAAGTCATTGCGATCAACTCTAAATATTATTTGAAAAGAATATATGTGCTCGAGCCACAATTCCCAAATTCCTACACTAAAGTACTCTACCAAAATCAAATCCTTATGCTCTGAGACTGAAGCCCATAGCGACCCGTTCACTTTTGAGTGATGCTGAAATTCACCAATCTAAAGTCACTTTATAATTAATGGGTGGGGAAGACTGCCATTTTAACCAATCGTGATGCAGCAGTGATTGTCTGATTCAATCGTGTGGATACCTGCAGGTTAGAACCGCCTCGCGCCTGCAGTGTTTGCAAGTATTGGAACGTGGCAACATGGAAGTGCCCAGTCCTCGCGAGAGCGAGTTGGACTGGTTACATCATAGTAATACTACTACTAATAATCATAATAATAATTACAATAAGAATAATACACGTGCACAGTATGAAGCATAAAGATGCAATACCCATTGCAGGAGGTATCCTTACTTATTCATATTACGTTAAACCGTACAATACAACTATAGAATATTATACCATGTTAAAACATAAAACGTAAACGCAGTTCAGGGCAATTACATTAGATAGCAATGCCTATATAATATTTCTTATAATAAAGTTATCTACAGTAATAGTACAGTCGGAATCCTAGAAAGTAGTTAAACTACTATGAATATTGGTTTAAATATGCTGGTTTCATATCGTTCATGTGATTTGGTTTTTATCGCGCTTGTCATTGGTGTTTGTACTTCGGATTGTCTTTATAACCTTTCACCCAGAAGCCCCCAGTCCGCTACTTGCGGGCATTAAATGTTAAATGCTTCAGGCGGGTTAACACGATTAACCTCCTAACCCATTAGGAAGGAGAAATATGATGTTGAAGGGACATTCATAACAATGACATTCATTCCCAGATAAAATGAAGCCTTACATTTACCCAATAGATTATTGAAACATTCTTGTTAATATTTTCACCGGTGCAGCCTTTGGTGATTTGATATCCCGCTGGGACGCCGTTAAGAGTTAACAAAGGAGCAAAGGGCACTGATTCGATCAAGGATGGGTGTGACTATCACTGTCCATGGAGTGCGGTCGGCAAGGATCGAGCTACAATGCTGCAATTATCCGAAGTCTAGTGTCAGGGGTCATGTATATTTTGAAGACTATTAACTAGTATAACTGGCACAAACGCATATCCACTGAGCCTCTTTCAGTGACAGAATAATGTTTAAACTGAGGATAAAACAACAAAATAACTAAACACCAATGGAAATCGAGCGAAAAAAAAATGGTTTGTGGATATTCTTACCACCAGAGGGCGACTTAGAAAAGGAAAAGAGAGGAAACCATTGTATTCCTGTCGTTATACGTCATACCCCGTCTTTGCAAGTGTTCGTGAAGACTTATTGTTTTAATTCCCACACTTTCCATTTCAGTTTCAGTCAGCAATGCACGTAGGGCACCTGTCATTTCCTGACAAAATCCCACCGCAAAAATTGTCCTGATTTTAAGTTTTTACTCAAGTTACACGACAAGTTTGCCCACATGTGCAAATGATATTTTACAGTAGTAGACGAGCAAACAATTCACTCGTCGTGTATAGAAATCTTAAAATGTTGAATGAGATACACCGTCCCCAGATGTGAGGGAATGCAGCCACGCCCACGGTCACGGCCACGCCCACGGCGCGCTCTCCGAATCCCCATCACGGGCTGCTTAAGTTTGTGCGATAAGGGGGCTTAAAATCTCCAAAGTATAGTTTGGGTGGAACAACATAGATGCAAGCTGTTTTACTAATGCGCATAAAGAAAATCGATTAGCGTTTTCAAATTGTAACATGACTTTGTGGGGACGTTTTCAACTTCTAGATCTGATCCGACTCATCTCCACGGACCGTTCTCTAGATGTGTATTGTTACTTCTAGATCGGCGGTCATACTGGCTACAGCACTACCTCGGCACCATCCACCTCTCTTTCACTAAACGCTTCTGTATAATTTGTGGCTGAAGCATGGGCTGCTGTAGCGGTCGATGCATGCTGGTCTTTCTCTGCACGTTACAGCTGGTGAGTATGTGCATGGCAGAGATGTGTGCTACGTTATGTGTGCTAAATCTAGCGTGTCCTTTTGTCCAGCGGGACGCGCGCACCGCTTCAGAGAGCTGACGGTGTAGGCGCGTGCAGTTCAGTATCGCTATAGACAAACTGGTGATTCATTGCAACATCAGCGCTCACTCCCCAGGCATATAAGTAGCACGAGCATTACGATTTACAAACATTTGTGATTATTTGGAATAGAAAGCCTTTTGTGCAAAGATGCACAACGAAATTTTATGCATTTACACATAGTATTAAGTTCCTCATATACAATGCATGAGATGGCTTTATATGTAATATTTGAAGACTTCTTCCCCAATTGTAGCGTAATCCGCATTCGTATACTATGCCGTCATGGATTATAACCATATTTACAGATATATTAACAGCACATTGTATGGTTGAAATGGGGTAACATGCTATGAAAGACGACTGAAGTTTCCCTGGTTTAAAGCCGCCGGTTGAGCGCACCACTCGCCCGTTATTCGGAGGCGCTGGAATCGGAGCGGGCAGTCGGAGCTACAGCTTCGATTTCTTTCCGATTCTACGAGCGTCTGTAGGCTCGTATGTAACCCGAGACACCCTAATAACCGTGTTTAGAAGACTAATAGACCACGATTTACGACGATCGCATGTTGGTATTAGGTTAGGCTGCTTTCTAGCTCGGGGGAACTTTATTTTCCAGAGCCTGAGTAGCGCCGAGACGCGAAGTTTAAAGTCAACCGTAGAGACCACGGGCTGGATAAGCAAACGATGTGTACCGTGAGGATTCGTGTCATCTGCTATATGTTATGGTGCGTCTGGCCCTACTAACGTTCCAGTGGAGAGCCAGACTGAACGAACAAAGTGCTTCCAAATTTCATCCTTTTATGCAATATGTAATAAACATATCTTTGCCGTCTAGTCACTCCTGTACAGTGTCTGGAGACCACCGGCACCTCGTCTATCGCAGGGCACATGCAAAGCACACCGTGGGACGGAAAAGACAGCGATGGGCGTAAGCAAAGTCCACAAGCAGCTGGGGCTGCATTTAGACTTGTAAATTCCTGTAAACCACCGATCATTTAATGGTGACATTGAGGAGAGTCCAGCTAAATGTAACTTTTTTTTCAGTTTGTTTTTATATAGCGCCTTTCACAACAGAGCCGGCCCAAAAGCACTTTACAGGGTTGTGTTGCGATACACGAAACATAATTAGATGGAGATACTGAACAGGGGTAATAGGGTTTGCTGCATGTTATCACCTGCATAATAGTGAAAGGGTGCAGGTTAGTGATGATTGATCTATCCAGATAATGGTTTGCAATGACATGTGGATGGTTTTTCGGATGAAGAGTCTGACATCACCATCAGCTCACCAAGTGCACAGCTCACTCCTGAAACAGGCCCTTTCATCTGAGCCTCACAGCTATATAGCTGCAGGGTATGAAATAGAATCACAGAAATATGAGAACTTACATTAATTCTGTCAGAAAGCCTTTCTGCACACGCCTATCTGTGAAACCTATTTGTAACTAGTCCAGGTTATAATTCTTATTCTTGGATAATAGGAAGATAATGTGCGCGTACACATTCATTTCCAGTGAAGGTT
>JAABNY020000082.1:13130446-13143236 GCA_015164015.2 Brevimyrus niger
TAAATCTTTTTGGGGGGTTTTTTCCTTCTGTCCCGCAAGCTGGTTGGTTGAGGCCCCCCCCCCCCCCCCACAGGCTGCCCCAGATAAACAGATGCTGTCTTTCCTCATGGACCACTGAGCCCCTCCCTCTCTCACCCCCCCACCCTGCCGGTATTTTTTTCTATTTTTTTTTATGTTTGACATTTGTGTCCCCCGGCACACATTGTACTGGGGTGACGTCTTTTAAAGTTTTTAAAGTACATTCCTGCTGTCCCAACATGAGGACGATATTGCAACATGGAACAGCTTTTCATTTTCTGGTTGAAACGCCATTGGCGTACAAGTCTGGGCTGTGTTTGTGGGGACGGGAACGGCTGCTTTGTGGATTCTTGCTCGCTCGGTGAAACACAAACGAATCACACACCCATTTTATCTGTTTTTTTTGTGTGACCAAGTATTATCGATTTGAAAAAAACACGGCACAGCTTTTTACTAAGAATTTGGTCTGCTGTTACGTCTGTGTACAAATGACAGTCGAATTAACATGTGAAAAATAAAATTTAACATCAGTTAATAGTGGATTTTGCTGCATTTTTAACTGGCTGAGTTACTTTTGTGGTTTGCTGCAGTAAATGTTTTTACCCATTAGTGCCTCAGTATCATACCCCAGATATGAGCCTTATAACCCTTATAACACATGACCTTCAATAAGTTTCAAATCAGTTTGGTAATAAGTAAACACTGAAAGTTCTTTCATGTTCACTTGTCTGCAGGATAAAAACAATAAGCTGCTGGCCAATCAGAACAGCGCAGGGCTGCCAGGCATAAGCTGCGGGCCAATCAGAACAGCGCCGGGCTGCCAGGCATTCCGGCAGCTTGGCCATGTGACTTCCCTGCTACCCGACCTGCGTGTGGCAGCCTCCGGACAGAGGTGGCGCCGTAGAGCAGAGGCCGACATTGATCAGACTGTCTCCACTCTCCCGCTGGCTCGCAATTAACCCAGTGCAGCGGGTCGGTCCAGCGCCAGCTGTCTCCCTGGGCTGCGTGTTGGCACTGCGCCCAGCATCAGTTTTGAACAGCTCCTGGCTCAAAAGGTGATGCATGACAAAACGGGGCCAGGACACTGAGACCATGGTGTCCTGAGGGGAGTTTAACAAAACGGGGCCAGGACACAGAGACCATGGGGTCCTGAGGGGAGTTTAAACACAGGATGGGGGGGTTAGGCGACAGGCTGAGAGACTGATGCCAGAGCTCACTTAGAGAGAATCACAGAGGTCAGGAAATGTTACTGAATGAAAATAGAAAACTGGAATAAAGGTCTGGTTACCCCTCCCTAGGAGGCAGGGTGACCATCTAACCCATTAAGGGGGGGGGGACATTATGAACTACTCCAGGTTTTACAAACTGCTTTAAACCCGAAAGGCTCCTGTGCTCAGCTGAACAGTTCAGTTCTTCTTGTACTTTGGTTGGTTTGTTTCCTTGACTGAAAGACTCATCCAGCTGTTTCTCATTAACATTAGTGACACATGCATGATTATAGGAGGCTGACCAATCAGCACACAGCAAGAACTCAGAGACAAAGTCAAATTCGGGTCCTTTAAATTGAAATGGTTAAGATGGTAGTTTATAAACCCCGACGTTGCTCAAAGTGTCCCTCCTGACACGGAGTAGGGGGTCTGAATGCCGCCATTTTTAAAAGAAACATACATAAGATGTAATATTAATATTTTGTTAAGGAAAACAAAAGTTTCATTCCACTGTTGAACTAAAACATCACGACCCTTTACTGGATAAACGATGGACAGACGATACGATAAAAAGTTCATAACCTTTAATGGTAACCAGTTTCTTTCAGCTTTACAAGTATTGTGGTAAAAATCAGTCCAGATAAAAATCTAACACGGATTTAAACACCTGAGCCCATTGATTTACAGTTTAACTAAAAAAAAACAGGTATTATCAGACTTCTGGTAGGAAAATAAAGAACATAAAGTTATAGCTATAAAGGAAGTTTGTGTGAATACTTGAGACGGATTGATTTACGCTGTTTTACCGCCGTAGCAGCCTGTCTCTCCAGCTTGCTGTGACACAGCCTTGCTCAATGTTCTGATTGTTTAAGCTTCACTTGGACAGAGGGACTGAACCTGACCTTTACACTGTGACTTGGCAGACAAGCAATGGTGCACACTGATGAGCCCACCAACAGTGACCGTGAACACTGAAGGACTGCATAAAAAATGCCTTTAACTAATCTCATTTACACACTAATAGCTGGCATGACTAGATGAAACAAGGGAATGTGTGGCCTTCTTTCATTGGTGGGGATGTTTCCAGGGGTGTGGTCTGAGGAGGAGCTACTTGCTGCTGGTGTTCCCTCATTGGTGGGGATGTCTCTGGGGGTGTGGCCTGTGGAGGGGCTACCTGCTGCTGGTGTTCCCTCATTGGTGGGGATGTCTCTGGGGGTGTGGCCTGGGGAGGAGCTACCTGCTGCTGGTGCTGGTGCTCAAGCCCACTGGCCTGCTGCCTTCCTTGGGGAGATGAAGCAAGCTGCCCGCTTGGTCGCCGTCTCTGGCAGCGCCGCCCAGGGAAAGTTGCCGGAGCTGGTCCTCAGAGCTCAGGATGAAGCGCGTCCACTCGGCGCACACCTCATCCAGGTCCTGCCCCCTGCCTCCATACTCAGGGGGCAAGATGTCCGCGGGGAAGTGCTGACTCAGGCTGCGCGCGAAGGTGCTACCGTGCATGTGGATCTGGGGAGACACACGACTTTGACGTCCGTATCACTGGACAGCCGGAATCAGACACCTGATATTACTGGTACAGTTAAAAGCTGGACGATTCCTATAGAAAATACCTAAAAGAACCAGTGGGGGTTGGAGCGCAAGTGGCACCCTAGGCTAGCTTCACTGCTGGTGCCCCCCCCACCAACACTAAGTAAGCACCTACTCAGAAGACTGGGCTCCTGGCAGCTGCCTATGTAGTTCATGAGAGTTTTACTTACACAAAAATGATTGGTTCAGAGCGATAACCAATCAGATTGTGGAGGAGGTGGGTCTAAGCAAAACAGGAGGTGGGACTGAGACATCTGATTGGTTAGTCCTGCCTCCTCTACAATCTGATTAGGTCTCTTTCTGAACCAATCATTTTTCCTTCTGCTCTGAGAATATTTTTGTGTAAGTGAAACTCCCATGAGCACCTAATGGTTTGACCAACACTTGCTAGGAAATACTGACCCGCTGCTTGATCTTGTCAGGCAGGAAAGGCTTGAGCATGGCGAAGACTGGCCGGAAGAATATGGGCTCGTTGATGAGGTGGATGCCACGCACCTTCAGAGGGAAGGAGTCCTGGGAAGGAGAGACAGATAACCAGCAATCAATGTGAACGTGACTGTGAGCAGGGGTACCCTCATATGACATCACCCAATGCTAACATCCCGTTAGCCTCCGCAAATGTGAGCAGGGGTACCCTCAAATGACATCACCCAATGCTAACATCCCGTTAGCCTCCGCAAATGTGAGCAGGGGTACCCTCAAATGACATTACCCAATGCTAACATCCCGTTAGCCTCCGCAAATGTGAGCAGGGGTACCCTCAAATGACATCACACAATGCTAACATCCTGTTAGCCTCCGCAAATGTGAGCAGGGGTACCCTCATATGACATCACCCAATGCTAACATCCCGTTAGCCTCCGCAAATGTAAAACTTACATTCAAGGCTGACATAGTGACTGTAAGAGATAAGATGGCAATTTCATCCAAAGTACATCTGTTTATTTAAACGGCCAAGGGTGTAGGCTTGGTTTCAACATTGATGGTGAGAAGATCAGTCCCCTGACCCCCACCCTCTTAACACACACTTCAAAATATTATTCATTGAATATTGAAAAATATTAATTGAACGTAACACCAAAATTACAACCCGATCAAAATAACTACTTGGTAGATGCCAAAACAAACAAAAAAAGGTTTTCAAACTAAATATATTACAAAAATGGACAATAACAACAATTTCAAAGTCAAAGTGCAGGAATTAAAGATGCAAAAAAAATATTTGGAAAAAAACGGAAGAAACCCCTGGAAATTGTAAATAAAATTAAATCACATTAGTGATATAATTTGTTTCCAGTAAAGTGAATGTTTAATGTTAAAGTGAACAAAGTTCGCATGTCACCATGTTCTTAGCACACTGTGCTATCACAAAAGATTACCCACTGCAACAGTGCCACGTGCAACATTCCAGTGGCTGCACACTACCAGTGGCTCCCGGACGTCACCAACCTCATACTAACTTTGCGTAGGACAACAATGAGCTGGTGAGTGCACAAGAAGAAGGAAATAAAACAGTGAGACACACCCTGGATTTACACTCCGGATTTACATCCTGGATTTCGCACAACAAATGTCAGCAGGAATGGTTTTGCTTTTGCTACTCGGAGGATCCTTGCGTTAAAAAAGTGGGGTATATTGGTAGAGACGATTCAGTCCTCCTACAATATTGGCAGGGACATGACCCCACTGCCAATACTTGAACCTACACCCTTGTAGCAAATATTATTGTCCAATGCAATGTACATATTGGGGTCGGACAGCAGAATCCACCAGGATCCAGTGCCCCAGAACAGTTGTGGATGGAGGCCCTGCTCCAGAGCCCACTGGTGATACGATTTGTCTGACAACCAAGGGATGTGAACCCATAACCTTCCGGACACAAGCACAGATCTCTAACTAATTATCCAACCGAGGGTGCTGATCTCAATGCCTACCGTAAGCACCGCTGAGATCTTCTTGGCTAACGAGGGGTTAATTTGCAGGGCATGAGCAAAACACCAGCCCTGGAGGTCGAAGATGGCCTTCAGCCCATTGCGCTGCGTGTCGAGCTCACGGACGATCAGCTCGGACGTGATGAGGCTGACGCGGAACACTTCATAAGCACTGAAGTCTTTCGGGTTCCACTTGCCTGGAAAAGCAGAACATCAGGAAGCTCAGAACTTACTTCAAAGTTTCTGTGGAAGAATCAAGGATCAGGAGCAAACAGTTCTGCTGCTCTAAGCCGGTGCTGCATATTGCACTGCTCTTTTTGGGGACTCCCATGGCAAATATCAGCAGCAAATATTGTGTGTGTGTGGGGACGGGCATTTATGTATAAAAATCTGTGATTGCAGTCAACAAACTAAAAATGTCAGAAGTCTTATTCTGTTTGGTTACTTATGGTAAAGGTCAGGGCTTCTTAGGGGTTAGGGTTGGCATTGGGGTTAGAGTTTTGTCCATATAAATGAATAAACAGTTCCTATATTAATATTAAAATCACGTGTGTGTGTGTGGTGAGAGTGACAGAGAGAGAAAGAGTGCACACACACACACACAATCTTCGTCTATGACACAGGAGGCTCACAAACCAATCCGGTAGATCAGAACCCTACTCCCGCTGGTGTCCCTGGAGCTCAGCACACCGTGGTACTGGTTCTGGAGCAGGCCCAGGACTGAAGTAGGGCATAAGTTGCCCGTAATCTCTGGACACTCGCATCTCCATTTGTGGTAGTTCAGGAGCAGCTGGAAGGAGACGCCACCACAGTAGCACTTGTCAGGAGCTAAGAGTACGAACCTGTAACTATCCAGAAGTTTGGCATTTACACCAGCATGATCATCACACAGCTAAGAAGCCATCAGACAAGGGGAGGCATGCAGCTCTCTGGGTTATAGCAATCAAGTGTCCATGTGTGGAAGGTCACCGGTTCAAACCAGTGTCCATGTGTGGAAGGTCACCGGTTCAAACCAGTGTCCATGTGTGGAAGGTCACCGATTGTAAGCAGTGTCCATGTGTGAAAGGTCACCGGTTCAAATCAGTGCCCATGTGTGGAAGGTCACCAGTTCAAATCAGTGCCCATGTGTGGAAGGTCACCGGTTCAAATCAGTGCCCATGTGTGGAAGGTCACCGGTTCAAATCAGTGTCCATGTGTGGAAAGTCACCGGTTCAAATCAGTGTCCATGTGTGAAAGGTCACCGATTGTAAGCAGTGTCCATGTGTGAAAGGTCACCGGTTCAAATCAGTGTCCATGTGTGGAAGGTCACCGGTTCAAATCAGTGCCCATGTGTGGAAGGTCACCAGTTCAAATCAGTGTCCATGTGTGGAAGGTCACCGGTTCAAATCAGTGTCCATGTGTGGAAAGTCACCGGTTCAAATCAATGTCCATGTGTGGAAGGTCACCGGTTCAAATCAGTGTCCATGTGTGGAAGGTCAATGGTTCTAAGCAGTGTCCATGTGTGGAAGGTCACCGGTTCAAATCAGTGTCCATGTGTGGAAGGTCACCGGTTCAAACCCATATCCATGTGTGGAAGGTCAATGGTTCTAAGCAGTGTCCATGTGTGGAAGGTCACTGGTTCAAATGACCAGGGATGGCAGAGTAACAGTATCACTGTTGGACCCTTGAGTAAAGCCCGTAAGCCAAAAAAAAAAATTATCCAGGGGTGTTGGATCAATGGCTAAGCTTCACTCTCACCGATGTCTGTGTCTCATAAGGAAACATAAGGCATGTGTGAAAATCGAATAAATCCTACTTGTTTGTAGGTGAGAGAGAAAATGTGTCAGTTCCTCTTCTCTTAACTGTGGTTTCAGTACCTACTTCAGCAGTAACTGACTGTCACCAGTAGATTAATGGTTCATACTTGAGCATAATGACCGCGATTAGGTTTATTTGCGCAGTTATTTGCGCCACATTCACTGCGATAAGGAGCTTTTCCGTCACCGTGGCTTTGTAAAACACTAGTGAAAAATATTTACCTTTTAATGTAGCACGTTTAGCTAATTTTAGTATCAGAAAAAAACACGAAATAGACCGAGTGTCAATCATAGCAGAGTAACAACTATATATAACTAACAACTGTATAACGATGCCGATTCTTCACCTCTCTAGCTTAAAAAATGTATTCGATTATGGACTAATTTGGCATCGATTTAATCAGTTGTTCCCGCAAGGGAACTTGCAAAGAATATGATTTGACTGCAGCTATTGTATTAAATCAAAAATAATTTCATAGATATTCGCGGGCAATTTAGCTTTTTGCATCAAAAAGTCTTAATTGTACCTCAAATGCACCGTAACTCAATCAAAGTGTGATGATATAGAAGACGAGTAGTACCAACCTTAAGCGACAAATCGATATCAAAATCTCTGGCTCTTAGAAACTTAATTAAGGACGAGTCCCTCAGATCGACATCATGTCGTGGTTCCACTTCTTTTTCTGCCTTTTGTCTTAGTTTATTCACATAAGATCTGACCGCATTTGAATCGTCCGACAAACTGTTGAACTGGACGGAGCTGACAGACTCCTCCACAGACTTCATGTCTGTCGGTCAGTTTCAAGTCTAACAAGACACCGTTAAGCTGGTGAGAGGCGATGCACGCGGGGGCAGATACCTTTGACCACATTTGTTTGTTTTTTTGTGTGTGTGTGGGGGGGGGGCGGATTGAGACACCAAAAGAAAAACAAGCATATCTCAGGCATCGCCGACTGCTCAGCGACCGCACGTGTCAGCAGTCCACGTGCTTCTTTCGTTTTAAGGCAAAGAAAAGTTATTTTTAAAGCACTTCTCGTACAGTTATGCAATATTATTTAGCACTATATAACATAGAGTATTATCATTATTGTATTATTTAAAAGCATGTCAAATACCCATGATGTAATCATTACAATGTAATCATTATAATGTAATCAACACAATGCAATCAACTGAATATGTATTTGCACGTCGTCTTAGCCAAAAAGTTTCTGTTAGCTACTACATGTTAGTCCTGAATGTATGAATATCCGCCTTTATTAGTGTTATACCTTATCACCATGTTGAAGGAGAAATATAATATCAACCCTCCAATTTTAGACAATGTGCAACAGGCTGAAGCCGCCAAGGTTTGCCGCTGAAGGAAGGGATTCACCTGCGTTCACCAGAAGTTCACGGCTGAAAAGCCAAGTATAGATGGTCATGCCACCATCATGTTCGGCCGAGGGACCAAATAGTAAAAGAAACGATTGACAAACTTATCAACTAGGGGTTTGGATTATGGGGGAAAAAAAACAATGATTGTGAATAGTTGAAGGAATAATTATGCTGAAGTGACGAGATATTGTTTAATGATAAGAACTTGAGCTCCATGACGTGCAGCTGGTCACGGACTGAGGCCATATTCCCTGTTTTTTTTTGTTTGTTTGTTGTAGCTGCGCTCTCCGCGGTGACCATTGTTGGTCATCTTTTTGTTTTCAGAGGTACTGTCTCGGGGGGGGGATGTTCTGTGCTGTTCCTTCTGGTTTTTGTTAAAAATCTCTAATAAATATGTCTAAGAAAAAAAACAATATTAAAAAGATCAAAATTAACCTAAAGCAAATTTAAAGGGGGGGGAGGAATAAGCAAAAAAAACAAAAAGTAAATTAAAGGTAAATTATGAAAATACGGTGCCATTAGCGAAGGGTTACATTCTTTTAAAATACGCGGTACTGCTGTAATGCGGGACAGACAGTTTCACAAACAAACCGCCTGTGAACTCATGTGACCTGACACAGGACGTGGAGCCGAAAATAGGGAATAACTGAACAAAAGCTACGGAGATAAAGTGAAAGTCAGATAAACTGAATCTACATCCATTTACACTGGCCACGTCTATGACCATTTTGTGGCAAAAAAAAAACACATTTAATATGCGGGAACAAACCTATAAGGCCTTAACTAACAATGGTGGGAATACATATACAAGGCCGCAATTACCTAACAATCCGGGATAAATCTAAAAGACAGTAACTACCTAAGTATCATGGGAGAAGGCTAGAAGGAAGTAATGAACAATTGGGAGAATAAAATCATAAGATTGTAACTAACGATTGGGGAAGTAAATTCATAAGACCGAAACTGAGCAAAACGGGAATTGGACAGCACCCTGACAGGGCAAGGTGACCTGACCTAGGCAGGTGGAGGAAGTAGGCAAAAGGTGTAGGCGGTTCTTACATATCTTTAGCCCACCAGAAGGTTCCTTTATTGAATAAGTCGCGATGCCTCTCGGCCAAGCTCCGCAGTCCGATAAAGGGACTTTATTCCAAGACACTCAGTCCCAGTGCGACTTTAACCCAGACAAAAGCAAAAAATAAGGGCGACTTTCTCTCACTGTCGTCACCCCGGGATAAAAGGCAGCACCGAGAAGAAGGCTGGGAGCAGAGCGAAGAGCCAAAAGAACGACATTAAACCACAGGGTGGCAAACCTGCGGGTCCCTGGAGAGGACAGCAAACATGGTGATACGAAGCTGTGCAGAGCCAAGCTGAACACGTGCTACATGGCAAATTCCCAAAGTGTGGGCTGGAAATTGGTTGATCTAAGAAAAGCGAGGAAATGGAGAATCCCTCAGTCGATCATCATCGCAAAAACGCCATCGAAGTCGTGCCTTCAGAAATGAGAATATTTAAAACGCCGCAATGCCTCTACTATTTACATCTCTCACACAATGACAGCGTGGGATATAATTTAAAATATTGTAATTATTTAATGCAATAAACCACCTAATGTCCGTTTTAGACCATTTTTATTTTATTGAAATGTGAGAGAGACTTCAGAAAGGATCCCAGGTCGCGAGGACTGTAGATATCGATAAGTCGTCACGCCGAGTTCTGCGCGTACCTCACCTCGCGGGCACGCGCAGCACTTAAGCGAAAGCTGATGTCTGCGGGGAAAGTATCGTTTGTTGTCGGATAAACTGTTGATTATAGCTGTCAGGTAATGCATCCCTTGCGCTATAGACAAATACATGACCAGATAATATAATTTGAATGTGAATGTAAACTTGTGGGAAACATATTACTTTGCACACTCTCAGAGAAAAACAGTAGCAATTCGAATCTTTGCTTATACCCTCAACAGTAAAATACCTTTTCAAGTAAATAAATGGATTTTGGGGAGCATTTCTTGTTCTGTTGGAGGTACATTGATGTTGTTTCTACCTTGGGGATGTTCCTCAGACTCAGATTTCTGTACCTTAAAAGGTACATTTACCTGCCGCTAATGGTAGTAACAAGGAAAGGTACAAATTGCTACTTTTTTTCCTGATAGTGTGTAAATTGGCAATTTTGGCTTAATAATCTAAATTTAATATATGCACCAGTAATTCTGGCTAAAAAATTTTTCCAAACCTCAGCTGCTATAGAATCAGGCTGATTGAAGAACGCATTGTGCTGTATTATTACTATTGTAATTGTTGTTGTTATTGTCGCTTTTACAGACCTTGGGTAACGTGCCACAGCACACATTTGGGGCTCTAGTGGCTTAGCTATTATCAGCTCTGCACAGTACCAATTTGTACCTTTGCTTGTCACTGAGCCTGTACCCTCAAGGGTCTGCAACTGTACCATTAGCTGCAGGTAAATGTATCTTCTAGTCTGATTTAAGGTACAGAAATGGACTCTGAGGAACATCCCCAAGGCAGAAACAAAATGAACGTACCATTAATGGTACATAAATGTTCCCGAGTCCATTTCTGTACCTTAAAATGTCGATTTAACCTTGAGGGTACAGCCCCAGTGATAGCAAAGGTACAAACTGGTTCCCTGACAGTGACACACGTGACAGTGCACATGATAGTTAGAAGAGACAGACCAAGATAAATGATGCAGTGATACAGAGCAGATGAGGTTTATGTTTAGTTATGTTAATAACTTGAACACCCAGTTGATACAGCATACATACATGGCCATAAGCACAAGGTAGGGACAACACAGGGTGTAACTTTGAAACATTTAAATGAAAAAAAGTAACTAAAGTGGAGTCAAGTGCCATTGGATGCTAACTAGCTAAAAAAAAAAAAAAAAGGGGTCTGACGGGCAGCATTGTGACAGGAGGCTAAATAGCCAGGACCTGAAATACAGCTGCAGCAGTCAGAGAAATTCCTGAACTATTCATTGTGTCAAGGGGTGATATTCTCTGAAATCCACGACCGCATGTGTCAAATACAAATAAACTGCACCGGCGATGAGAGACAGCAAGTCGAGACTCACCGACAGGGACAGACAGACGGCAGGAGAGCTGCTGAACATCGCCAACGTTCAGGCTCACAAATGATCACAGAAGTGAATCAGCACGGCTGTCAGGCTCATTGCAGGGCTGCCTTCCGGAAAATGCTATTGACGCTGAACGTATCGAGAAACACGACCCAGGCTAACGGGCACTGAAACTGAAAATAAAAGGCATCATCTTTCACCGTTTTTCCTATTTCTACACTAGTGGCCAAAAATGTGGAAACGCTCCCAATTTTCACAGATTGCAAACATTTATTCAACCGTTGCTCCAGTTACTTATTTAAATGTCTAATGTATGATATTCGTAACGTTATTTGATTGTTCATAAACATAAATTTTCAAGCGTAATTTCAAAAATGCTGGCCACTATTGGACACTGGTTTTTGTTTTAGAGTGTTTCAAAGGACACCTTGACTCAGAAGGTCCTGCTGATTTGCTCTGTATGGTCTCATTACGGCCAAGGAGTGGGATCATTTTACAGAACCAGGTGCACGTAAACCTGCAAACAGTCCGTTCGTGAACCTTTCAACACCTCTAAACAAACCCATGAGTGGTTTCCTAAACACCATAAAGGCACCCTCAGTAGGCCTAACCAGATAGACCTAACGTAAGTGAATTTTCAGGCGGGCACAGCGCGGAACTGGATTTCTACACTGCTCAACCTTTAAACTGGATTTCCACACTGCTCAACCTTTAAAGCACTGGATTTCCAAACTGCTCAACCTTTAAACTGGATTTCCACACTGCTCAACTTTTAAAGCACTGGATGTTTTTGTTTTTACGCAGGGTGCAGTGCTACACTATATAGTCTTCAGGACTCGGTCAATGGGCGATTGCAGCTATTCAGAAGGCAAAGGGTGGCGCTGTTTTTTTTAATAGGGCCTTGAAATTAGCGTATTGTGGTAATACATTGCGATACAGTGCTTCCGATTTTTTTATTCCCCCCTATTAAATCTTGCTTTCGGAAATTCACGTTGTGGCAGAGTGTCATGTAACGGTGCAATAGGTATATTAAGGTACAATACTTGTTCGGAATCCGATTTCAGATTACGCTCGTATGCTAATGGTTCTCCTGGGACACCATTACTATCAGCCGACCCAAGAAACCGCAGAATATATCCATTGTATTGTTCGGTGAACGAACTACCACGACACGTTAACACAAAACGAAATCACTGAGATGGTTATTATCATTAACATCAACTAATGAGCAATATTTACGAAAACATTATCGCGTTTCTTAATATTTAATTTTACCGACTGTGTGTAATCTTACTACTTATTCATCAATACATATGAACATCTAGGTTTTGTTTATTGTTAGGTTTATTTCAGATAGTTAGTTCAGGAGAGTCAGCCACACCTTCACCCACAAACAATACCCCTATGAATTTTGCATTCATTTGAAAATAATGGCGAAAGAACGGCTTCCCGATACAAAGAAACGAGGTTTTGTTCATGTGTGTAAAGATTAGTCCGCTAGAGGGTGCTGCTACGCCGCGGTTTGCGAGTCACACGCCTTTCCGCGTATTGATGTCCAACGTCAGCGTCCAGAACCAAAGGGCGCCACTGGATTCTCACCCTAAGTGCTAAACCGCTTTAGCAAAAGAACAGAAGGTCACCTTTCGCGCCGCTTCACTTACTGCTGTTCAAAATGCAGGTAAATCGCCTAGTTTCGTTTCTGAAACAGTTTAAAACGAAATAAATTTGCAGAACCGCGATAATGCTTTCAACGGCAGAAAGAGCAGTTGTGTGTTAAATATAT
>JAABNY020000082.1:13194466-13206557 GCA_015164015.2 Brevimyrus niger
GCTCAGTGGGTAGCCCTGTTTTAGTTATATGTCATGGGTTGACCTTAGCGGGTGGGTGGCGCGGTCGCTCAGTGGGTAGCCCTGTTTTAGTTATATGTCATGGGTTGACCTTAGCGGGTGGGTGGCGCGGTCGCTCAGTGGGTTGCTTCACATCTACTTGTTTGAAGGTTCCAGACCTTTCTGCTCTTTATCTGTGAAGTTTAGCTGTTCTTGCTGTGTTGTGTGAATTTCCTCCAGCAGTATAAAACACACAATTAGCGCTTCCAAATTACCTATAGTGCAGAGTTTCTCAACACAGTAATCAAGCACCCATAGGCAGTCCTGCTTTTTGCTCCCCCCCCAGACAGTCCACATTTTCACTAAAATATGGACAGCCTAGGGGTTCCCAAGAAACAGCCCTCTGTCCACATGCTATTACTCAAGAGAAGTGGCAGGAAATTGGTCTTTATGCCGGTGAAATAAATAATCATGTCATTGCCAGTAAAACATCTGGAATTTTACAGTGTAAACTGCCATGACATGCAGGACAAATGACTCAATACTTGGGGTTCGATGAAACAAAAGAGGCATTATTGAACATGAACATAAGACAGCGACTGGGAGGAAAACAAAAGTACCAGACTGACAGGAGAACCAACCTTAATGACTGGGCTTGTGAGGACCAGACAAACAGGGACTGAAATACACAGACTATTGAGCAGCAACAAGCACCAGGTGCGTCTCATGAGGGCCACGTCAGGGAGGAGACAGGAGGCTCAGGCGTGGCTCATGAGGGCCACGTCAGGGAGGAGACAGGAGGGTTAGGCGTGGCTCATGAGGGCCACGTCAGGGAGGAGACAGGAAAGTCAGGCGTGGCTCATGAAGGCCACGTCAGGGAGGAGACAGGAGGGTCAGGCGTGGCTCATGAGGGCCACGTCAGGGAGGAGACAGGAGGGTCAGGCGTGGCTCATGAGGGCCACGTCAGGGAGGTCTTAAGAAAAGCCTCAGGTTCAGTCAACACAATTCATTCTGGAAGATCAGCAGCTCGGTTAAGATGGTAAAAATGTGTGTATGTCTTGTGAAGGAAATGTGACAGACATCTAACATCCAAAAAACTATAACTCAATAAAACCTTTAAGGTCCCAGCTTGCTGCATAACAAGGGAAATAAAACCACGTTATTTAGTAGATGCTTTTATCTAAGGCAAAGTGAACCAGTGCCTACAACAAGGGGGCTTAAGAGCCTCGCTGAGAGGCCCAGCAGCAACATCACAAAGCCGACCGCGAGACTGTGTCCGCGAGACTGTGACCGTGAGACTGTGACTGGCGGCCTTCTGATCACTGTCATGTTCATCAGCTGCTTGCCACTGGGAAACTCTCCTCATTGTTACAGACTGTGCAAATTGTAGGATATTGGCAATGCTTTATACATTGTCTATTCAGAGCAGTTTGAGTAAGTTTCAGATTCAGTGGATTGACCAAGTTTTGGGAATTTGAGGGGGATTTTTTCTGGGACAGTACCAGGGTATTTCCTCGATCCAAATGTCACTGCAGGACCCGCACAGTTTAGATTGTAGAGTTTCTTCATACTTTCAAGCAAGTGTTTGGAAAAAGTTCCTCTGGTCACCATATAGGATGTATAGACCTGGGTGTATATTTGGGATACGGCTAAATGTATTAGTATAGTGTGTTTGTGTGTATGTGTATTTCAGCTGTGTCTATAGGGTGCGTATGGGTGATGTACAGATGGCTGCGTGTATGGGGTGCATATGTGTATGGGTGATGTACAGATGGCTGCGTGTATAGGGTGTGTATGGGTGATGTACAGATGGCTGCGTGTATAGGGTGCGTATGGGTGATGTACAGATGGCTGCGTTTATAGGGTGTGTATGGGTGATGTACAGATGGCTGTGCGCACATAACACATGTTGTTGCCCACATGGCTTTACACAAGCAGCATGGAAGGATGGATTTCAGAAGAGCTCAGCTTAAGTGACGTTTAGGGTGGTTTCACAAAATCACAGAGAGCCAGTTATTAACTTCCAGGACAATGTGCGATTTGCTTGACACAGTCACAAATATCCGAAATAGAAAAAAAAACAACTTTTGTTGCCAGGCCAGGTTGTGTCTCACGCTCGCCAGCATAATCAAAACAGTATTAAAATAATATTTGCAAAAACCCACAGGAGATTCCACATCGAGAAACATTTCCGGTTCCTTCCATTTCTCAAAGGCCAACTGGCAAGCAAAGCACCACCACGGTGTCTTAAGCAAACAGAATGAGCTGCTTCCTCACCCTCCCATAATCCTTTTGTTAGTTGTGTCCCCTTCAGTACAGCTTCACCTACAGACGACTCAACTAGCTCAGCCAATGAAATGGCCCCAATGAAATTTTCTAGCAGGGAACAATATCATGGAGGAAAGCCCAGACTCACTGCAGCACACAGCCATCTTATGCTTAGATGAAAAGGTCCAGTATTCAGCAGGCTCATTACTCTACAGCAGTAATGAAGCATCACCCATTACGTGATAATTAATTTAATCAACGGTAATGGCTGTAATGGTACAGCATGTGGGTTAACGAGGTATGATTGATTGCCCGTTGTTATTCCACGGTAGCGATTCAGTAACAGGAGTAAGTGGATTGATAGCATAGGGTTGTGATGGAATAAACAAAAGTTGCCCATCTTGTCGTGGCGTCCCGAGTGCGACTGTGGTTACTGCCCTGAGGGCGGTGAGCATGGCGACTCATTACCTCACACCTCCATGGGTCCTGAAGAAGGGCTGCAGTCTGAGGCATAGGAGCAGCCAATCGCACAAAAATGTTCTGATGGCAGAATGAAAAATTATCGGTTTAGAGAAATAGCCAATTCGATTACAGAGGAGGTGGGTCCAAGCAACGAGAGAACTTGGGCCAACCAATCAGATGTCTTGGTCGCACCTCCTGTAGTTACTTGGACCTGCTTCCTCCGCAATCTGATTGGTTTTCTCTCTGAACCGATCATTTTTTGTTCTGCTCTCAGAACATTATTGTGTAAGTAAAATTTCCACAGGCTATACACAGAGCACAGCAAGGCGCACACACGCAGATTATGGGAAATATAGAGCCAACACTTCACCTAAATATATGAGGAAATAGAGTATGGGAGGAAACTTGTAGAAAGTCCAGAGTGAAAGCGAGCATTATCAGGTTGGCTGGGATGACCTTTGAGAACATGTTTCAGTCAGACAGGCCCAGGTGACAAACATAAAGAAATGACAACTCTTAGAAGGCAAGACTGGGAGCTTTTCATTCAGAGAGTCTGTCACAGTGAGACCTTGAGGACATTATAATTAATACTGTCATTTAGCTAACTGAGAGTTCTAATTAAAACTGATGTTCCCATCTAATTTGCCAAGGCTCACAGGTGGATCCAAATTAACACACAAATAGAGGTAAATTACCTGCACACGGCGTCTTAGTCATCGTCACGTCTGGAGAAGATATCGTATTTAAACACCCGGTGTGACAGTTAATGAATCACAGCTTAAACACACTCATCCGATTCAGCTTCAGACACGGCAGCAGCCATATCCCAGCATTCCCCGCGACGGAGTGTTTAGCGGCCCGGTACACTGCGGCTCTTTATGCGTCGGCGTTCCAAATAATATTGAGTCTAACGTTACAGTAAAACAGAACATTATTTTTAAAAAACTGGCTATCCATAAACTAATGTGCAAATGAATGACAGCAAACGTGTGTTGTAACACTTTTACACTTTATTGCTTTTCAAAACAACATAATATACCGAAGTCTAATCGCAAACACTGGTTAAAAATCCATACTGAATTAGGTGATTTAATATAGGTTTAACTGAATACCAGCATTGCGTTCTGTTTTCTAAACTTTATATTAGTTAATAATTTAACTGGTATGGGGGTCACTTGGTATATAGGTCAGTCATTCCAGTTCGATAAGCAACAAATCAGAAAACCCTAATTTCTTTGCATTTCTTTTTATTTCCAGGACATTACTGTTCAAAGTCACAGTGCTTAATTCCCATCGCTCATAATAAGCTGTCACTCATTGTAAAGTGACTGTCACGCCATATTGCCGAGCAGTAATGACAGTCATCAATCCGCTGTTGGCGGTTTTGGAACCATTATAACACAAATGTGATTTTTATTCCAACTTTGCGAAGGAGGCGCCACCATGACCCATGATGTCCGGCAGTTTGTTAATCCAAATGTCCGCTTGCTACACAAAACGCACGATATGCGGGGACCTTTACATTTCAATATACGGTATAGACAATATTTCATTTTCCCCCCAATCTCTCCGCGTTATGACGGCTCAAGAGGACTCAAGTGGACGCGGGCAGCTTGTTCTTTGTAATGCACGCCCTATATAACGTTAGTCGAAATAACTAATTTCGCTACTCCTTGACATGCACATTCAGAAAACCAGTAAATCCTTGTCTTCCGATCGTGCGTCGGTTTATTTTCCCTGCCACTCATGTACTTTCGACACTGGTTTGCAGCGATCGAGTTGTTTAACCTATCATTATATGGAATTCTCCTTATCTTATCTCCCAAGGCTCCAGCAACCCGCCTGCATGGCTGCTCTTCAGCTCTTTGGCCGGAGCTTGACGTAAATTACAGGTGTCATATCATTTACTAGAGCATGAAAGTCATTTACTGTTATTCCCGAGGACCTTGATCGTTTTGGAAGGAAATTGGTGGAATGAACGACGCCGTAGATTTAGATACGGCCCATAAAAAATAAAGGTACATATAGGTGAAAATTAAATGAACATTCATTGGAATACACATCAGTGATTTTTTTTTCTTTCAATGGGAAAGGTCAAATATATTAATCGGAAGCATTTTAATAGATATTATAATCACCGTGCAGATTAACATGAGGCGCACTGGGCTATTCTGCAGCTAATCTCCTGCACTACAGCTGTTTTGGATGAACAGCAAAGCCTGTATGTGGCAATATAGAACTGCTGCTTCTTGTAGGACTATATGAGTCTATGGTCCTCATTGTGTTTATCAGATACTTTCCATAGTTCCATGTTAATCTTACAATCAATGTACCACCACCTGATGGGGTAATGTCAATTTAAAACAAAATTTATACAGCACATTTGATTTAAAACAAGTCAGACATATTACAAAACGCAACCTGCAAGGCCAAATGAGAAGAAATTACATGGCACTGAGAAGGTTTTTTTGTGTAAAACTTTATGAACTTATAACAAAGGCAGCGACCAAAAGATACTGCGGCCGTTGTGGTTTGAAACTCAAACACACACCCTAACCCTAACCTAACTCAAACTCACACTTTCTCCACCCCTGCGGCCAGCTGAAACCAGTGCGGAGTAATGAGAGCAGGACATTCACTTTCCACAGCAAATATTTTAATGCTATCATGCTAATTTCAATAAAAAACAGGTATGAACAACACAGCATGTACAGGGTGTAACATCATGTCATTCATAGGCTTTCAAGGTCAAAGGTCAAACACAGAAGTAATATGATCAAACCCAAACAAGTGCATTTATTTTACCCAGTTTCCCGTTTCTATAAACTTCCCCCGGCCTCTGAGGTGAAGAGGGACAGCTTTACTGTCACGGTTACATGACGATCCCGACTGAGCCCTTAAGGATCCAGCCAATCAGGGAGGTTCGTCAGCAGGTGCCCTTCTTCCATTCGCGGACTTAAACAGCAACTGGTCTTTTGTCTCATCTTACTGACAAAGCCCAAATGGAGACCACTTCACTTCTGTTATCCACACAAAGCAATGGCCCGCACTTAGCAAATTGAGAATGAGTATTAAAAAGAGGTTGCAGTCAGTCGTCATCTTGTAAACATGAAAGGGAATGAGAATTAACTGAACTTAAGCTGTGCCAGATAAATCATTTTACTTTGTCTTTGTTTGTTGTTGGTGGACATAACTTAGTAACAGTTTTCCAGATCACACTGACACTCACACTGACACTCACACATAGCTAGAAAAGGTAAAAACTTCCATCCATAACATCACACCAAGCCAATAGCCTCAGCATGCTTGGTCCATCACTGGATGACATTCATGCAGCACGGACCTCACTTTTGACCTGTTGGGGTGCATTATTGATTATTATGACACCAAGAAGGGAGAGAGAAAAACACACGACAGACAAACAAACAACACAGATATGCTGACAATGCGGGCTGACGTAAAAGCTGAGCTGTAAACAAGGACGAGGGAAAACCTGAATGCGAAAGGCCCCCCCAAGACTGCGAAAGGCCACAAGCAGAGGAAAGAAAGACATCATCAAGCATTTACAGGAAATGGGACAGAACCTGGGACAAGGTGAAGACAGCTGCTGACTGGTCACCTGATAGTTAGATCCAGGTCTCAGCTGCTGATTGGTCACCTGATAGTTAGAACCAGGTCTCAGCTGCTGATTGGTCACCTGATAGTTAGATCCAGGTCTCAGCTGCTGATTGGTCACCTGATAGTTAGAACCAGGTCTCAGCTGCTGATTGGTCACCTGATAGTTAGAACTGCCTGGTCCGTGTTTCGTTAGACCTCGCACCATAAAGCTTCATGTCACAGGACAGTTTGGTTTAAAAAGACTGACCCGTTCAATAACCTGATAATCCCTAAAAACGGGGGGAAAACAATAAAGGAATGCAGGAAGTCTGATACGTGTCCAGGTCTCATTGTGTCGTGGTCTGTGTGGCGTGTGTACAGCATGGGTGTGTCTCTGTGTACGTTTCACTCAGCTGAGAATTGCACTTGGCAGACCTGTACTCCGGGGGGGGGGCTTGGGGGCCGAGCGTCGTGGGTACGGCCCCCAGGCTTGGAGGGTGGCTTGGTGTCACCAGTAGAAAGAGCGCGACAAGAAATTGGTGGCAGTGTTGAGCCAGCTTGCACCCTCCTGAGAGGACGGCACCCGCGTCACTGCCTTATCCGGCTCCTGGGACGGGCTCTCCTCCTCAGGCAGGTAGTCGGGGAGGTCTACATTCTGCTCCACTGGCACCAGGCCGTCCTCTGGGAAGGGGATCATTACCTGCAAATGCACGGATAAACAAAATATGCCTCGTGGAGAAGCCGTTACTGTAATTCCCACAAACCACTTCACTACAGCTTCCACTTGTCACATTCTGCCACCTGCTGGCCAAAGACAGAACTGCACATATTCCTGAATCAATACAATATATTTTTCACTATTATTTCACAATTTATCCATACTTACACATTTTAGTAAAAATGAAATACAACACATGCCATAGATTGTAATGCTGGGACCACTGCAACACATGTTATTTGGCTATAAATGTTTTTAATTCTTTGAATACTACCAGCTTCAGTCAGTACTTAACTTAGTCAGCAGTCATAAAACAAATCACAGAAAAGTTCGAAATGAGATTTCAGGTTAAAACAAACTAGGATTACCCAGGACATATCAATATAATTCATCCTCACAGACATACCTCACTCATTTTGCTAATTATGGTTGCATTCAACAGGTTGCATCTGTCACCCCACGGTCATTGTTTGGACATGTTGTAATACACGTCATCCATCCATCCATCCATCCATCCATCCATCATTTAATTGCTTATCCTGGCCAGAAGGGCCTATTCCGGACCGCAGAGAGTACCAGACTTGGATACCCCCCGCAAGGGATGCTTCTGCATTCTACACTGCATTCTGGGAACATTCCATTAAATCAAATACATTCCTGGTAATTCCCATGGAATGTTTCCAACATGGAATATTTCCGAAATTCCCCAACTTAACTTCCCATGGAATAAAAAGTTTCGGAAAGTTTACCGCCCTTTTGCGGCCTTAACTGCAAGTCCTTCCACATGCGACCTCCGAACACAAAGGTGGGGTTCCAGCTGCCCCCCCCCACCTCCCACTTGTGACTTTACACCGAACTTCAGTGCCTCGAAGCGAGAAAAACTCACCTCGTCTCCATCTTCATTCTTGAGCACCTGTTGGGCTTTCATGACTTTTGTGGCGGCGATGGCAGACCCCAACGCCTGCAGAGGGAGCGAGACGCCGCCTTAACCCCAGACAGTGCCGTGCTGCCCAGCGCACCGTGTAGACGGGCGGCGGAGACTCACCTCGGCCTTCAGGTCCGAGCGGATCCTGATGACGCATCTCTTAACGCCCATTTGAAAGGTGAAGCTGATCACGCCACGGATCTTGAGCAGAGCCTCTTCACACAGAGTCCTCCGACTCTGGGATGTGGGAAGGTAGGATTCCATCAAGTTAAGTCTTAGACCCTCTAACATGATTTTTCAGAAAGATACCGGAGTGGCTGATGGAAGAAGCTACTTTCCCTCCATCACAGTCGCTCACCGGGTCATCCAAGCCTTCGATGTGGAGAATTACGGTTTTGGCCCGTTTGTTGCTGCTCCCCAGGAAGAACTGGGTCTTTCGTCGGCAGGACGCGGCCTCATCTGGCTGCTCCTCTGCACTGCCGGAAGCTTGCAAGATCTTGTAGATCTCAGAGGCCAACAGCTTGGTCTCCCCAGGTGTAGATATCCTTCCCAGGAGAAAAAAAAAATGTTGGATAAAATGAAGAAAAAAAATTTGATATGAGGTGTTGAGGAGCAAGAAAACCAGTATGTGAGAGTCTGACAGAAGCAAATGATTTTTAAACCCTCCGCGGGGGGTGGGGGGGGTCGAATGTGTCAGGCTGCGGGGCACATCTTACTTCTGGATGACATTCTGCAGGCTTAGCATCATGCCCAGCTCCCCCCTCATCTTCTCCCTGTTGGCACGGCATTCTGCCAGGTACCGCACAGCCTAGGAACACAGGACAGGAATAAAACAAACGCAGGGGGCCGTCCTCCGCACGCGGTCCGCCCTCCGCACGCGGTCCTTTCTGAGCTGCATCCAACAGCAGCAGGAGCCTCATTACACATAATGTGTATCTTTATTCCAAATTCAGGGATGTAAACTCAACGCACAATTCATCCACTTGCTAAGTGGAACATTAACGGCCTTTGGCGATCAAGTAACGCGGCATAATCTGGATGTCCGGAGATCTGAGGATGAACACCTACTAGTAGTGCGGAGTACACCACTTGGGGGTTGGAGTGGTCTAGGAAGAGGATGAGACCTGGCACGCATCCCTGGTCTTGGACGATGGCTCTTCGGTTGAGGGGGTCGGCGGCTAGATCCCGCAGCTGGTTGACCACGGCCAAAGCATCCGGCTCCCCGCTCATGGTGCGGGCTTAACCTTCCAGACGCATCCACCGGCTGCTGGCGTAGAATGGCGTTGGGAAATGACAGCCTCTCAGTGAACGTCAAACCCCCATTTCGCTTACCGGCACTCATTTATTAAACTAGTAACGTTAATATAATGACCGTTTGCAGTGATAACCGGGGAAACTGGTCTGCCTACTTCCAGCTTTGTACGGGTAGCTACGTACTCGACAAAAGCCAAAGGCTAGACAATGTACAATATGAACAAAGCGCAATTGCTGCCTAATTGTTTAACACAGGACTCATTGCAAATCAACAGACACGGCTACATAAATACTGCGATCATACCGGTTTTCTTAGCCTATGTTGCTAACGGTTCAGCTATAATATTCTACTGAATCTATCCATAGTTTATTAAGCACTTTAACTTTACAGTAATCGATGAGCTGTTGTTAATCAGGCGTGCTAACTGACAGAGTTTAGTAAGAGTGGTAGTTTAATTTTATAAGCCACGCAATGGATAGCAGTGATTTGCTAGCCGACGAGCTCATTGTTTTAGCCCAGGGATCACCTAAAACACACCCTGAAAATCGGCATACCTCGGTCGGAGACCTCTCTTACGATATCCGACGTATAGGCAGTGGATAAACCAGCCTACATGCACTGGGGCTAAATATAGACTCTTCAGATCCACTGTTGTTATATTGATCCGAAAATGACTGACAAAATACACACACACACCAATTTATTAAGAGGTCTACTGTTTTCTGTCAATGGCTCAGTCGCCACACTCTAGTTTCAGGTTTTCTCATTGGATGGCAGGTCGCCTCACTAACAGCCAATCAGAGGAAGGCTTATTAGACGCGAACGTTCGTCATCAGGCCAAATAAAATTTCTAGATTGGAAGTACGGCTTTGTCTATGGAGGCTGAACATGCAGCAGGACTGCAGTCGAAAGCTGGGCATCGAAAAAATGTTTTTGTGAACTAACGACAACACAGAATAATTTGCCAATAGCTGTACCTTTTAAATGAATGTACCATCGTGTTGTTTATAGAGGGAGTCTCGGATGCAAGGGAAGATGACATCAGTTTCCCCTGCAGGGTGGCTGGGCTCAACACCAGCGACAGGTTGAAGAGCCTGGCAGTTCGGTGGAGGCTCGGAGTACAGTCGGTTCTCCCTTAAGCTAAGATGAGCCAGCTGAGGGGGATTGGGCACATTACGAGGACGGTCTAGCCCTTCCACTGGGAGAAGGCCCTGAGGCAAACGGAGGAATATCCCCCTTTTGGGTTAGGAATGCATGCAGTCCCCCACGAGGGCCTGGAGTACTTCACTGCGGAGGTGACGTCTGGGTCTCTTCACTCTGCAGCAGGACATGCAGTCCAGGAGCAGATGGATAAATGGAGAAAAGGGGGTTTTATTCGTTTATTTTTTTTACTGTCCGAATAACCTGCGCCACCTTTGTACTCTTTGCCTTTAGGGCATTTTCAAGTGTGGTTTCCTGTAATATTAAAGTATAGTTTCCAGGGTCATGCGGACTTTCTATCCTTTACACAAAGCTCCAGGAAGAGATATTTAAGTGTAATTGTGAATGGTGTTCTATTGTTCCAGCACTTTCCAGTTATGCTGCATTTAAAAGGGTAGGTGTAGTACACATCCACAGATGCGGAGCCCCAGACTTAATAATCGACAGGAAGTTCATTTTGGAAACCTTCTTTTAAATGCAAAGATCTGACATGCAATATATATAAAAACAAATGGCTGTGCAGCTGTGGCTTGTACTTTTTTTTTTTTTTTAAGCTTGTGCACAATTTTTCTGAACTTTCCAGTCTGGCTTTCAATCCCCATTCAAACCCAGCCTCAGCATGTCTGCGGGTCCTCCCCGGGCACCCCGAGGCCCTTAACCCCCCAGCTCCCTGGGCACCGCTATGGCTGGCTGCCCTTCACCGAGAGCTTACTCCACGAAGAGTGAGCCGAGAGAGGCGTAAAAAAGAAGACGACTACTGATCCTCATGCAGAAATTAAGTATCAATTATTAATTATAATAAATAATAAGCATCAAACATCTCACACCCACCCAACTCCAAATAGGCAAATTAGAAAGCATTCCAGCCAAATACGTTAAAATCATTTTATTACCCAGAATGGGATCGCGTTGAGCAAGTATCAAAACGACGACAGCAAAAAGTTTATAAAAATGTTGTTTCCACACCCAAGTCCATCCCCAAGATGGCTATCACAACAGCTTGTAAACAAGTTCATTAAAACAGTCTTACAGAAGGGGGGGGGGGAACTGCCATGTAGGAAAAGCACCACTTGTTATTTAGAACAAAAACCCAACTAAATACAACAATCTGTACAAAAACAACAAAACACGTAATGTCAAACAAAGCACTATTTTAAAAAAAAACACTAATGCTGACATCAGGGTTATTTTCTCTCTGTCAAAGGCAAGTAAGGACAGTGCACCTTGGAGATGGCAGTACCCTGCATGATAGAACGGTCAGGTTTGGTCACTTAGCTTCCTGCATAGTTTAAGGCATTTGGAGCATTGATACAAGCTGCCAGGAGCATGTAAGGAGAGACAGGGAGAGGCAGCTCCTGCGGAAGGAGCCCCGAGGTCCCGTCCGCTCCTTATAGAAGGAAGGGAACACGGGGCGATTACCCCTGAGGTCGCTCTCCATGCTGCTCCCTCCGAGGAGGAAAGAATGCTTATTCAAGTACTGGAAGGCAGTGAAGGGTCGTGCTCTTCCTGTTCCCCAGAGAGCATGCTGTTTCGGTTACCATGGCAACCCCCTCCCCCCCCCCCCCCCCCCACACCCACAACAACACAACCACACCCCCCCCCGCCCCCCCCCCCCCCCCCCCCCCACCCCCCCCACACCCCCCCGCCCCACCCGATCCCACCCCACCCT
>JAABNY020000082.1:13288166-13298634 GCA_015164015.2 Brevimyrus niger
CGGCCCCTCTCAATGGGTCATCGTGCCTCTGGCTCTTCAGTGTTCCGCTTGCCACGCCTGAGCTCGACTTCCCTGCGGCTCTCAGATGGTGCATTGGCTGCTGCGTCTTCAGCGCCCCCTTGTGGCGCCTCAGTAGGACTGTCCACACCTTCGCCCGCTCACCAGCAAGACAGCTATAAGGACTACCTGAAACAGCAGGTGAGGGCCCGCCTGTGCTTCTTCCCCTGTGGGCCCCCTGCTCGCTGTGAGTTAGCACATGTTCCTGAGGGGTGTCCCCCCCCCCCCCCTCCCCCCAGATTGAGGAGAAGCGCCGACGCCAGGCTGAGGAGCGAGTACGGCTGCGGGTAGAGGAGGAGATGGAGGAGCGGAGGCTGGAGGAGCAGAGGGCGCAGATCCGGCGGGAGTACGAGGAGGAGCAGGAGAAGAGGAGGAGGAAGGAGATGGAGGTCGGTGTCCTGAGCAGGCAAAACCAAGGGCTCTCCAGGAGGAGGCCACAGCTCCCGCAGCTTACGGCCTCCCCCTTCCCCGGCAGCAAAGGGCCAAGAATGAGGAGCTGTTCCAGCAGGCGGAGGAGCGGCGGCGGGAGGAGCAACGCAGAAAGCAGGAGCGCGAGAACCGGGAGAGCGAGAGCCAGAGGAGGCAGTACGAGATGGAGCGGCGGGCCCGGCTGGAGGAGGTGCTGTCACACGATTAAACCCCTAATGCTCCTGATCTGCTCACCAGGAGGCAGCAGGAGCCCGTCCCAGAATACACTGGGGCAGGGTGATGTCACGGGTTCCTAACGGGAACAAAAAAGAACGAGAAAAAAAAGCATACGAGAACAAAAATCTCATACTCTGTGAGTTTATAGGTTTAAACTGGATGGGGGGGTTCAGGTAGTCAGCTGACTTCATTATCAGTCCCCCTATGCCGTGGCCAGGTGTCCAGGGACCCGTCTCCGCCAATCCCCACCCTGCAGAAGAGACCCACCTCCCAGTACAAGCCGCGCCTTCCCAGCAACACTGGACACCCCACACCACAGCAGCCTGTGAGTCTCTAGCCCGGTTCTTCCCAATCCGGTCCCCGGGGACCCACAGTCGGCCCGTGATTTTGCTCCCCCCCCGAGCCCCCTACAGACATTCCGCATAGCTGAGAGGGAGCAGAAACGTGGAGCCTGTGGGTCCCCAGGGACCGGATTAGGAAGCGCTGCTGTAGCCTGTCATGCTGTTGCTGCATATCTTGCAGCCCAGGCGTTTATCTTTAGAGCTGGAAGTTGGTTATAAATGTGTTGCAGGATTCAGTTAGTCTGTAGGGATGATGGTAGCGATTAGGGCTTGATGGCTGTGGTGCCCCCCCCCCCTAAGGAACTCCAGCTCTCTGGATCCCAGTCCCCACCCGTTCCTGCCAGGAGGAACCAGCTGAGGGCCGCAGGTACAGTCTCACCCGCCGCGTTCCTCCCTCACCCGCCGCCTCACCCGCCGCGTTCCTCCCTCACCCGCCGCGTTCCTCCCCCACCCGCCGCGTTCCTCCCTCACCCGCCGCGTTCCTCCATCTCCCGACTGGTCCAAGCTGATGTTTGTCTGTCTGCGCCTGCCTACGCCAGAAGAGAGGCGGGGCATCCTCAGCGAGCTGTCCGCTTTGCGCAGACAGCTGCGCAGTGAGCAGCGGCGCCTGGAGGAGCAGCTGCTGCAGGTGGACCCGGAGGAGCCGGACACGCCCCAGAGTGCCGGGTACGAGGAAGCCTGCAGCTCTGCATGTCTGTGTTGGTGTAGAGCTCTCAGGTGTTTCTACTGGTGGGGGGGTTGCATTGTGTTCTGGCAGTAAGACGATTCCATTTAACTTCTAGAAGCAGGGAGCGCCCCCTGCTGGATGTGTTTGACATGGCCAGACTGTGCCTCCAGGCACCGGTCAAGAGACCCTCAACTAAGACTGAAGAATCAATTAACATCCAGCACAGCCCCAGGCTCGGCCAATCCAGAAACGGAGGCGAGTGCAGGGATTGGCCAACCGCCTGGAGTGGGTGGGATCACAGACTCGCTCACAACACTGCCCACTCAAAGATGATACTGTCCCTCGCTATCGCTGCTCCTCTTCGAGTAACGGCTTCTCCAGCATGCCCCCCGGTCACGTCTCCCATGGCACACCTCAGAGAGCCGTACCTCCTCTGACGCCGTCTTTCTCCGTAGGTGCGAGTCAGCCGTCAGATCCGGCCCACCAGACCCACGGCTCGGTAAGTGGCGTCCGGCCCATGGTTCGACACAGACGCCGGAGAGAATCCACGGCCCTTGCCGGCATGATGCTGCAGAGGCCTCCCGCTGCTTCCTCTACATTTTCAAACCTGCGTTTGTTCTTTCCCTCCTCCAGCATTTACCAGTTTCAGCTTATCTCTCCCAGCCAGATTTGCTGGGCTGCCTTCCGAAGTCACTAGTGCTCCGTCGGTATGACATCTTCCTAATCCTGGTGCCTGTTTCCCGTTCCAGCGGACGAAGCGTATGGAGCGTCCGGAGAGGAGTTCGCTCCTGGAATCGGAGAGCGCGTTTATTGGTAAGGCCCAGGCAGGTCGCGACATCGGTAGCTTGGCGCGTGTCCCACCGCGCGTCCTGACCTAAGTTTGTCACTCAGGTCCAGGCGGCCAGGCGATCGCGGTCCCGCCAGACCCGAACCCCGACACCCACCAACTCACGGCACGGGAGCGACGGAGGATGGGGAGGAAGGCAGACTTCCACAATGCAAGTCGTCCCCCCCCCTGTTCCCACCTGGCGCTTTAGAAAGACGTGCATCCATTCACTGGTCGCGCTCGTGCATCCATTCACTGGTCGCGCTCGTGCATCCATTCACTGGTCGCGCTCGTGCACACGCACTCATAACCACAGAGCCTCCGCTGGTGTCTCTCGTCAGCCTTTCCCTCTGAGAGGTGCCGCGCGGACAGCTGACCCCGACCCATCTGCTCTCTGTGTAGGAGACGCGATCCAGAGGCAGCAGGCGGCCCACGGAACGAACCAACAGTTCCTGCCGGCGCTCTGAAGCCGGCTTGGTTGGCGACGAGACCTGGATGAGACCCAGCACCTCGGATACGCTGAAGAGTTTGCTGACGGATCAGGATCAAGGGCAGAGCCCAGCAGGAAGGGCCCTGGGGGCCACCTGGGAGGGCCCCTCCACCTACCATGGCTAATTGTACCTCGCCCCCACGCGTCCTGTCCTCACACTCATCCCAGCCTCAAGCGGGGCTTGGATCTCCCCGTGACGGCAGTATCGCGGTATCCAGCACCGTAAACCCGGCTCAGACACCCCGGCGAGAATCTTCACTACCTCTCTTTCATTTTAAAGAATGCTGGATCCGTGCTGTCGTAACCCCCAGCTGAAGGAAATCTTGAAGGATAGATAAAAAAAAAAAAATATATATATATATATATATATATGAAGGTGCTCCGATGGCTTTAACAAACATTTTCAGTGAACGTCAAGACAATCAAGAGCATAAAGGAGGTTCTGCAGAAGACTGGACTATGATGAACCTTATTACCCACAATGCTACCTTGTACTGAGGCTGAAGCTCTGTGCCAAAGGTTAAACTGTAGTTACATCATCTGGCCAGCAGGAGGCACAGTCACATGCTACAGTTTTACTTTCTTTTATCCTCCTGTGGTCTGTACTACGAAGCGGGGTTACTGGCTTGTCGGGGTAACTTGTCGGATTTAAAGTAGTCTGGGCAAAATGTAGGTGAACGAATATGAAGTCCATTTAAACTGTGGTGCCTCAGATCCGACAAGTTACCCCGATAAACCCCCGCTCCGTGGTACGGGAGACTGGTCTGAAAAGCCACCCTGTTAAGTGGCCCGAGCGTTAACACGGGGCCTGGGCTTTCTGTCTCATGCAGATATGGAGGCCAATGAGATTGATGGATGTAAAACGGGTAGATAGTACAGTATTTTTTTCCAAGAACATTTGGTTGTTAAAGCAGTCTCAAATCCAAAGATGCTGTATTTGGTAACACGTAGTTTTTTTATATGCACCCGTTTAAGATGTATAGCTTGACATTTTAGCATAATTTTTCTCCATGGAATATTTGACTGAAATATTTTACCAGTGTTTTCATGGTCGTTTATCATACTCTGGCTTTGTCCCGGCACTGCGCCTTTACCAACCCATTACTGCACTCGGCTAAATTAGCTAGATTGAAAGATTACTTTATCACGAGCGTCTAACACCTGTTTGGACCGGCTCAGAGGTGCGGCTCTGTCCATTTCCTTTGCCTGACCTTCACTGGTCCCACTGAGTGACGTCGTATTGTTACAAAACCGTGCAAGTTTGAGCCACAGGATAAACAATAGTAATGGTATAAGTAAGGTTCTATATCCCACAGCGAGACATGCTGTGTAATATAAACCACAGGGTTTAACCCAACAGGATGAGCCAGTAGGCAATAAATCCGCCTACTAACTTCCGTTATTACTCAATTAACGCAGAACGCCATGCGATATTGAGTATGGTCTAAAATGCAAGTGAAAATGTTCCCCCGCAACACATAACTCTATTGCATCTTTTAATATGATTTTGGCTGCACGCTGAGGCAGCTGTGTTCATTATTTAGGCTTTTGCTGCTACGATTGGCAGACTGAGAACGCGCCTCATTCACCCCCAATCTCAAACTGCCGATCCACGAGGCGTGATCCCAGCTCTGTGGGTCCGTGAGGTCAACGGCGCCGCATGAAATCTATGCTTTAGATTAAAACACCATGTCTGTTGTGTTTAAAGGTGATTTCCCTAAATGATTCAACTGGAAAAAGGGTGAAAACTCCATAAGGCAATTGTCTTCCACAAAATGTATTAAAGCAGTAATTCCAGACGTTCTCCTGATGGATGTTGCATCTCCCTCAGTGTGAAGAATCAGAACATTTACTCCCAGCCCTTAACGGCAGCCTTCAAACTACTAAGACGCTACGTTATAATCTTCTCAGTACGAATGTCTTTGGTAAAAAAAAAAAAAAGATAATATTCTGGTGTAAGTATCCCAGTCCATAAACGGATATTTTCTTACTTGCATGGGCTGGTTCAATCTAAGTGCAAATTTACATTTGCATGTTCGTAGATCATTTACTCGTGATCACAGTCGTTTGCTTCGGGAGAGAGAAGGCTGCCTGGGCGACTGCTGGATATACTGAGATTGCAAGGCTGCGGAGTAGTTTTAAAACGGGTGATTTAGTTGTGCTGTGAGTAGTGGGACAGGAATAGGGACGGTCATTATGGGAAGTTAAGTCGAGCGCAAAAGAAGTCCAGAAAATAAAGCGCAGCTGCGCTCATCTCTATGCGGCCCGTACATCTGAACAGTTGCTACAATTAGGTTATATTTAGACAGCCGCTAACTGCTGTCATACAGGTGAGGGAGTATGACACGCAGTACACTGCCTGGAAAGCGTCCTTCATCTTCCTCACAAAGCCTTGTATTGCTGAATCATCCTATTCCCCGCGCTATCCAGTTTTTAATTAAAGGGTCTTCTTCTGCAGCCTGGTAAAATGCAATAACGTGTAATTTATATAACACTGATCGTTAGTAAACGGTCGTATGAAAAACGTTTATATTATAAACAAATTTCGATTGTAATCTTCATACCATCTTATCCTTTACTACGAAACAACTGTAGGTGCGTGGTAAGAATACTAAGTGGAAACGTATATATCCCAGATATAATGATTTATTAACTTAGCGGCTGGGTGTATTTTATTTGTACAAATACTGGGCGATGCTTGCAGTGACGCATTGGAAAGGGGTCCGTTGACAGGGCGGCCCGGTGGCTTTTGTATGCTGGCTAAGGGCCCTACCTGAGTGAAATAAATCCTGGTAATTAAGCATCCCGTGCCGGGCTCCTCGAGCGCCCTCCGCTCCACACTAATCAGGCAAAGTGACTGAAAGGGCCGCTGGCTGACGGAGGATGCTCTCTCTCTTTGGCTCGCTTCCAGTCTACCCATTAAGGACGTCTGGCTGGAGCGGCGCTCAAAGCCGAGGATCCCTGGCGTAGGACTCCTCAATGTCGCCACCGGCATGCCACTGCTGTAACTCCGCAATACACCGGTTAAAACTACCGATTAAAATCACTTTTGTTCGACTTTAGGTGGAGCGGTACATTAAAGCATTATAAATGATCTCAATTAAGTAAGAATATATAAATAACTTGGCAATGTTATAAATTTGCGAACGGGGTATACTACCAATTAAACAGGTGGACTGGCGCCCTATTCTAACATTAGCGGTCTTCAGTCACATTGAGTGCTATGATTTAAGTCGTTCACCAGAGACATACTGTACTGAGCTAGTTCATGAAGAACACTCAAACATGTATTTATAAGTGTAACACGGAGAACTTGCAGGCTTCAGTCGATGGCGCATGCAAGCAGAAATCCATGCAGCTAAATACACGTTTCCCGAGGGTCTAGGGAGCGGAGCTGCGGCTCCGGAGCGGCCGCACAAAAGCAATTAGGGACGAACCAGTCCAGCGGCGGGCGCGCACGGCGATGCAGGGACGCGCTTTTCTCCAGTGGCGGGCGCGCGCGACGTTGCGGGGACGCTCTTTTCTCCAGCGGGCTGCTCGCCCAGTCAAACTTACTGCCCCCGAAATCTCCCTCAGCCACTTTCCGCATGTAACCACACAGAGGTTACATTTGCCTTTAAGACCATCTTCCAGTTTCTGCTGCGTATTCCGTCAGGGGCCGCGAGTCTGGGATCTCTCGTCTTACTGTTTTAAAACGTCACGCGATTTTATTAGGCTATGGCATCTTGTCAGCAGTCGAGGATTGAAGCATACCTGGAAAAGAATAAAATCGGTCCCCTCTTCGAGGTAGGTGCAACGCGCATGTTTGGATAGAGACGGTGCCTCGCTTACAGATGAGGGCATCCCCACTGTACCCCATCCGCCGGTTAGTAATGTGAGTTCATTAGAAATTATAAATTTTCCAGGGTTAGTTGAAGAAACTATTTAAGAATCTACGACATACACTGTTTTTTCCCCCAGTCATTAGTAAGTCTATTATTACCTGGACGTTTATTTAGCACAAGTTTTATATTAAGTTAAAAATGTAAGATGATGATGATAAAAAAACTAATAATAATAGATAATAAACTATCACTATATTATTCATATAATTAGTAGTAGTAGTAGTACAACTACTAGTAGGTCTATTAGTAATTATTACTACTGTTACACTGTCTGGTTCCACTCCTTACAATTAACTCACCCAGTGAGTGTCGGTTCACGATGGGCGTGTTAGTTACAGGATCAGTACTATGTAGCGTACAGGAATTTACACACTTGTGCGTAATAAATTTCAAGGAACTGGGCTGTCTACATCGACGATAGTATTATTAAGCGTTACAGTCATAAAACACTTCGATATTTTGATTTCACCCTCGCATGAAACACTTTGAGACTTTAATACGACTGACGACATTGTCATTTCCTGCTTGTACAATTTGATGGAGAATTTCCCTAGTGATATATGCGCGCGGTGGACGCTCGCTGCTGGCGCGTGGCTTCGCATACTCAGTTATGAATCTTAGAAAGGCACTAGGGGACCCAGCGCAAAACTGCTGATTTGCTGATTGTTTGGAATCAAGATATTCAAGCTTTGCTGTGTTAAATTGGTTAAGTGTTTCTTGTTGGTTAAGTTCTCTCTATCATTTTTGGCTGATTTGAGTGAAAATACCTATTAAAAGGTCTTCAGCACCCCCTGGGGAGGGGGAGTTGACCAAAGGTGAGGCTGTGATTGTATCTCTGAATGCTCCCACAATATGACTTTGCAGCTGTGGCCATTTTGCCTCCCATTGGCTCTGTACTGGTCTGTCCCCCCACCCCGCCCCACCCCCACCCCATTACCATAACCGACAGCCCTGCGACTGCACGTCATAACCAAAAGGCTGCCGTTGCTGTAGCTTGGCCAGCTTGCGGGAAGGGGCTGGTATCCCTGTAGTGAGACACTCAGCCTGCCCTTCCAGGGGGTTCAGCACTAGCTTGGGGAATCAGCTGCAGATGGGGTCTTTCCCACTGAGCACAGCCCCAGTCGAGTTGCATCAACCGTCTGACCAGCAGTGCTTTGCTGTGTCGGTCAGGAGACTGAGGAGTGAAGCCTCAACGCTTAGATGGGTCATTGTCGGTAGATGTGAAACCCCATGTGTGTGTAATGGTCTGGATGGTCAGAGGCGCTGCTGGGAGAGACAATAAGCCATAACAACAGTAGGTCTCGGGATCTGAAGGTCAGACGTCCAGTTTGGTTCTGTCTAACCCACCAGGAGCCCCCCTCAGTTCTAGATGTGGCCGGCCGTCACCTGTACCAGGTAGGGAACCTGTGGACGGGGGCTCACCTCGCCCTCTTCTTCATACCCACCCAGAGGGCCTGATTCCTTACCCTGGCTCTGCTCTGGCTCCCCCTGCTGTCCCTGTAGGAGATGATGACCAGGCTGATCAGCGAGACGCCTGACTGCCCAGTTCCATTCCTGATAGACCACCTGGAGGGCAGGCTGGGCGGCTCCGCCTCCTTACATAAGGTCCTGCTGGGTCCAGCGGCGCTCTGGGCCCAGTCACCCGGCGCTGGTGAGTCCCCACAGTTAGCACACGTTTTGCGTGGAGCCCCCTGCTGGTCGCTAACGGTCCAGACATTGGCAGGGTGACATTTCGAGTGGCATCACAGAAACGGCGACGGAGATTTTTTTTCATTGATGAAAATGGGACGAATCTAAAAATTAATCTATGATGCCGAAAACTGTGACAAAATGTACTGATGCGTTCGTCAGGGAACAAAAATGTGAGGAAGAGAGAAATTTGAAATTTGGACATCATTGGTAAATATCGATGTGATTGATTTCAAGCACGTAATCCATGCATTCATCTGACAAGTAGAAATTAGAGGAGTGAGCGTGTTTGTGTGTACAGCTTGGTACGTTATTTTCAGTTCGGTATACACAACGAAACGAACACATTTTGGGATATAGCAGACTCTAAATTCACATTATGCGAAAAACGTTACGCTAACTATGGCTGTGTGTATGAGTTTATGGCTAATGCTGGTGGCAGTCAGTCATACCTGGTGGATTAGGAACATTTTGATTTCACGATAAAGTACACGAGCACTCGAGAAAAAGTGGTTAAGACTAAGTCTTAATGCCGGCTCAGTTATCATAGTGAACTCAGATTTGCTGCTAAAAACACATCCAACATGCTAACTTTGACTTAGCACCATCTCAACATGCGTACGAGCGGGTGAATGCAGGCACTGTCTCTCCATGGAATTTAAGTAAGAAAAAAAAGCATGCTAACATATGGATAAATTTCACATTTGACATGACAAACTGTGAGAGGCGGCAGTAACGGGTTCAAACACTGATAATTGAAGCACCATGAAACAAACCGGAGCAAACGGCTGTTTTTCTCTGACGTGTTTGAAACGTTCGCTGCCATGAACTGAATCCGTTGTGTTTCCCTAGTCTGATACTGTACTTGTTCATGATTTTTGAGAGAGTTCACTTGAGTTTTCTGTATTGAAGTTGCATCCCCTGGTGTTTTTTCTGTCTGTTGGATTAGTATGAATGGAGATGTGTCATGGAAATTTTTTGTATGAGACTAAATTTTGGTTTTATTTGATTTAATTACAAGTTCATATAAAGCCATTTTAGAAATAGTGCCATGTTTCAAATTAGCAGTGTTTTCATAATTGCAACAGCTGTTCAATCCAATCTGTGTCCTTAACGAGCGCATATTCAAAGCTATAATGCTGTACCATAATAAAGGAGTTTACAGATGTTTCCTTCAGGAACGGGTAGAGAGGACAGCGGTAGGCCAGTGTGTGTGTGTGTGTACAGAACATAAAACGAAATGTTCAAAGAAATGTGAATATTTTGTATTACAACTAAAGCAATTCTGCAGATTTAGATTGAATCTAATGTAGATTGATGAAACACCCTGTAATTTTCATCAAACTAAAACTAGACCAAAGCTTTTAAGAAAATGTTAAAAATATGACTAAAACTAAATCGCATTTTCTTCAAAAGACTAAAACTAAATTAATTACATTAACAGCGGTGTCTGTTTCACGTATGTATTTTTAAGTGTTTTGTTTGCCTTTGTGTTCCCCGAAGGGGCACGGCGGGACCTGAAGGGGCACGAGAAACCGTGGCAGGAGCACCCAAGAAGGCCCAAGAAGTCCAAGAGTGACCTGGAGATGTTCACTCTGTCACCTCCCTCGCCTGACTCCAAGTCCCGTGAGTCCTGGGGGGGTTCCATGGGAGGATCAGAGGGTCTGGAGATGTTCACTCTGTCACCCCCCTTCGCCTGACTCCAAGTCCTGTGAGTCCTGTGGGGGGGGGGGGTTCCATGGGAGGATCAGAGGGTTGTGTCACATTACTGTGTGCAAACCCAACGTGGTTCTTGGGGATCCCCAACCAGTCCGCATTTCTGCTTCCTCCCAGCTCCCAATGCAGTTGTCTCAGGCAGTCTCTGTTCTC
>JAABNY020000082.1:13303722-13323003 GCA_015164015.2 Brevimyrus niger
ACATCACGCCGTGTGAGTAGTGACATCACGCCGTGTGAGTAGTGACATCACGCCGTGTGAGTAGTGACATCACGCCGTGTGAGTAGTGACATCACGCCGCACGCAGCACCGACAGATGGATTCACCCTCGTTTGGTGTCGAACATTTCAGATCTTTAATCTTCTGCACTCGTTTCTCACTGGGTGGCTCGCAAAGGCCTGTTGGTGACAGAGATACGATGAGAAACCATGAGAAAGTTCAGGAAATGCAGCCTTGAGAATGAGAAAGTTGGGGATGGTGTGTTTTCTGTAAACGTGTGAGTGACTGCTGTCTTCAACAGACCCACTTCCAGAGCTGAGGACGTCTGTGGAGGAAGGTGAGAGTGTGTCTCAAGTCGCAAGGCCAGTGAGTAAAATCCGATCTCATTATCTATTCTGATCTGCAGATATCTCTGTATGACCTTCAGTCAGCTCTTCCATACTGCCCTGCCTTTATGGTTTTAATGTTCAGTGGTCTCCGTTTCTTTCGAGTTGTTTACCTCAGGATGCAAATACAGCCATGGGGGAGAATAGTATTGAAATTGCGTGGCCGACTTGATGGCAAAGCTTGATAGTTACGGTTTGTTGGCAGTCGTGCGCATAGTGACTGAGTCAGGTTGCATGTTTGCCTCGAGTCCCTCCTCCATTCTGTATGTGTGGAGGTTGCATGTTTGCCTCGAGTCCCTCCTCCATTCTGTATGTGTGGAGGTTGCATGTTTGCCTCGAGTCCCTCCTCCATTCTGTATGTGTGGAGGTTGCATGTTCACCCCCTGTGACGTGTCTGAGGACATGCATTTGGGCTTATTCATGCCCGCAGAGTTTGACTGTGTGCATCCTTATGCTGGCTGAGACAGTCTCCAGGTGACCCTGAGCGGAATAAATGGTTAGAAGATGGATGGTGGTTCTTTATGGGTTATTGAATTAATCACAGATAGCTTTGATTTTCATTATCTCAAATAGGTTTTTTTTTTTTTTTTTTACAGAGAAGCAAAATACTACACTGCAGAAAATAGAGTGGACAGTTTTAATATCGTCATAAGATTATTTATACGTTCTTATTATAACAGAAGGCCCCGGAATACATCTTGTATTTTGTAATGTGTCTCCATACTGTATTTTACCCAGGGTGCACCTGGCTGGTCCTCTGGGTTTGCACCAATCAGGGACTGGAGTTCTATGGGGCTGAGCCAGCTGGGGGAAATGGCAAATGGGGGTGGACACACAGCAGGTAATTCCCACATCATGGCCAAAGCCTGAGCACATGCCTCCATTAAGTCCAACACCAAACATTTACAATGACACCGTCTCACCCGTTTTACATTGCTGCATTGTCTCCTCACGCAAATATAGCACTTAAAATAAGACACATTTTTACCTACGTTCTCTAACTCCTAACAGTGTGGAGAGATTCAAACTATCACACGACAGCATGAAAAGTTAGCAGTGATTTGGCAAATTACCAGTGCAGTGAAGGTGACGCCACTGCAGTTATTGTTTAATACACCCTCATTGTGCGCATGCTTTCAGTAGATCTGGAGAAGGATGTTGCCAAGGGGACTGAGGAGAAGCCAGGGAGGGGTCCCCGCAGTCCCCTGAGCAGTCTGCTCCTGCCACCCCCCCTCGCCCTCCAGAATTTGCCCCTGCCAGAACAACTGTCCAAGCTGACAAGTCCCCTGCCCATCCTGGGAAACAAGCCCACCTCCCTGCTCCTCGGGCCCCTGCACATGCCCACCAACAGCAGCAGAGCCAGAACACCAGGTGGGGGCCTGGTGCTGCCCCCGCTCACGCCCGCCAGCCTCCTCAACCAGGGCGGGAGTCCAGATGCCTTTCTGCAGAAGAGTAGGGCTGTCACCCCCACCACTCACTCAGAGTGGGGCAGAACTCTGGGGTCAACCAGTCAGATTCAGCGGAGCAGGCCCACCACACCCCCTAAACAATCTGTATGGGGCATTTCTGCCACACCCCCTAAACAATCTGTATGGGATATTCCTACCACACCCCCTAAACAATCTGTATGGGATATTCCTACCACACCCCTCAAACAAACTAGATGGGACATTCCTACCACACCCCTCAAACAAACTAGATGGGACATTCCTACCACACCCCTCAAACAAACTGGATGGAGCATTCCTAGCACACCTACCAATCAAGGCGGGTGGAACATTCCAATGACACCCACCAAGCAATCTGGATGGAGCGTACCTAACACACCCACCAAACAAGCTGGATGGAGCGTATCAAGCACACCCACCAAGCAATCTGGATGGAGCGTACCTAACACACCCACCAAGCAATCTGGATGGAGCCTTCCTACAGCACCCTCAAAACACGTCGGATGGAGCATTCCTAGTACACCCACCAATCAGGGAGGGTGGAACATACCTACAACTCCCACCGATAAGCCTGGGAGGAGCCGGTCAGTCACACCTACCAATCAAGCTGGGCGGAGCCGATCTGTGACACCAACCAATCAGACTGGAAGGAGCAGATCGGTCACACCAACCAATCAGACTGGGAGGAGAGGCTCCATCACACCAACCAATCAGACTGGGAGGAGGGGCTCCATCACACCAACCAATCAGACTGGGAGGAACAGATGTGTTACGCCCACTGATCCAACTGGCCTGATTACTCCAGCAGGTACCAACAATGAGGTCTTATGGCCGACTGACAGTCCAAACTCCATTCTTTCAGAGGTAATTAGTGGACCCCTCAGTATTGCATACTCAGTAATGTCTTTGGAGGAAATAACTTGGCAATTAATACATTTTTTAAAATATACTATAAGTAACAGTAAACAAATGGTAAACAGTCAGTATGTCTTCATCAAGGATAAGCTGATGATGATGAACATCTGTGGCATTAAGCGTCCTGACTGAGTCCCATTATAAACCTAATGGACAGGGGTGTCAAACTCCAATCCTGGGGTGTATCTTAGGGTGCTTTTCCACAGCACCAGGTACCGTACTTTCAGTACTTTCAGTACTTTTAGTACTTCCATAAAGTACTGGTGTAAAAACTGGTACCAGCACCAAATGACATCATCAGTGATGGCCCCTGACTGACATCATCACAAAGCATGACGCAGTATTTCTTTTGCTGTATTCAAACATGTTATTATGATCCTTCACGTTCCTGTAGTCCTGCTTAGGTTTTCAAGTGGCATTGTTCGGTGTTCCGTGTGTGGCCCATTTCTTCCAAGCAAATACTTTTTTGTTCGTGTCGTGTCACCCAAATCCCGCTGGATCTGTTCATCCGACCATTTGCCGATTAAATCCTGTGTTTCCTCGTTTGTCCATCCTTCCATTTTACTTTTTTTAAAAAATATTTTAGTTTTTACTGCTTTTTATTTCGTTTCTCGCTGTTCGCTTTGTGTATTTTGTGTTTCAGCGGCAGGCTATTTGCATAACCAATCAACAGCAAATACGTTTGCAAGTCCCACCCCAAAGTACCAAAAAAGTACCCCGGCTGGTTTGGTACTTTCGGTACTGGTACTCGACTGGAAGTCAATGGAAAAGCGAAAGTACCGTACCAAAAAAACCATACTTTGTGCGGTGGAAAAGCACCTTTGGTTCTTTCCTTGTTCCACCATAAATGACTCAGCTCAAGTGTTGTGTGGTAATCAGCACAAGCAGTTGAATCAGGTGTGTTAAATGAGGGTAAACCCAATAATGTCCAGGGTTCCGGCCCCCCAGGACCGGAGTCTGACAGCCCTGGTCTAGGGTCAGGTCTGAATAGTCCTAGGTGGGAGGTTCACATGGGTGTTTTTTTTTCTCTAAATGACCCACGGTGTTTATACATGTGTGTTGTACGATTAACATCCCTGCTGCCTGAGAGCGGATGCAGGCTTCTTATGATCCTGTGATGGATGTGGCAAGACCTCATCCCCCTGAGAAAGGAAAAACGTGTCCCTCAGCTTTAGGTTATTTGTCTTTGGAGGAAATAAGGCATCTTACAATTGAGATTTTTTAAAAATCTATTTTTATTTCACAGGATGTCCTCTTTAGTGCACAGTAGGAACAAATATGTTTCCTTACATCAGTGAAAAGATAGATGCAAAAACAGCATGTCCACTACAATGGACATAAATGAATGGGTGGGGGTCTCAGGAGGATATACATGGGACAGTTTACGGGATCTTGAACGACAAGCTGGGAGAGTTTGCTTTTAGTGATTTTATATTTATTTCTGATACCGTTCAAGCAAAATTCCGGCATCCTGGAATTTTCAAGAAACTTATCCTAATTCCAGAGTCATTGGGTTGGGCTGCGCTGTTTTCTCGACACTCTTCCCAGTGTTAACCCAAAGGCAGTCTTCGCAGAACAGTCTCTGGGGTACTCTCACCCCAAGACGGCAGAGAGCGCCATGTAAAAGCTGGACCCCCCCCCCCTTCCCCAGGCTGAATTCTACCAGCAGCTACAGGCCATGAAGCAGCCCTGGATTTTGCCCAGCGACACGGAGAGCGAGGACGGCCTGACCGGCCCCGGACCTGCGTGAGTTTCTGTGCTCGCCTTCCACACGGCTTTGCTGGGTTTTCCACAGCGTGTCACACTGTCACCCCTCAGCTCCCTGGACGCAGGGCTTGAACCGCTGGTGTTTGTTTTTGTCATCCTCTGTGGAAATGTTCCGTTTGTCTGTGTTCACTGGGCCCTTTAAGACAGCCAGGGAGGTGAATTTCCACACCGAAATATGTCTGCAGGTGTTTATACAAAACAGGTCTTTGTGAAATTAGAATTTAGTGATCATTGTTAACACAGCACACAACCACGAAATGCACCCTCTGCATTTAGCCCATATGTTACATAGCAGGGGGCAGCTAATTCAGCGCCCAGGGAGCAGTGCTTGGGGACGGGACCTTGCTCAGGATACATCAGTGGTGACTTGCTGGTGGGGGATTCGAACCTGCAATCTTTTGATTACAAGTGCGCTTCCCTGACCATCAAGCCACCACTGCCCACATCAGTATAAAACCATCAGTATTAGCTTGAAAACATGGAATACTAAAACTTGCAGTACAAAGGGCATTTTGAAGTATGTGACGTACGTGAATAATTAAATATTTGAAATAGACATTTGCCTGACAGCAGACGGAATATTTCTTCCACATTTCATTTATCAGGCTAAAACAGGGAAATCAAAAATGATTAATTAGGTTTATGTGGGTCGACATCTGAAGTGTTATTTCTACATTTCTTTCAGTGCAGACAGGCAGCTTAGCAGAGTGCATTCTGGAGATTACGAGGTTTCTAGAGAAGTAGCTGTTGATTTTCTGTTTAAATCCGTTTCTGAATTCATGTTTATGTTGAAATATAAACAGAAAAATATGAGCTGGGTAAATTCCTGCTAGGAAGGTAAAATCCTCAGTCTTATTTATGCATATAAACAGTACATTTGCTTTTTGGGGGATTTATATAATCATGTATACATTTTTTTTGCTGTGGAAATGGTCTTATTGAGAGTTATTATTTGAGCCACTTAAATGTTTGCATATATGTTTCACCGAACAGAAACACGTATTTGCATTTTTGTCACACAGCCCCTCTCTGGGTAGCTGTCAGGGGTGGCCCTAACAGGATTCGCAGACCCCCTCTCATTCTGTCTCAGGTGAGCCTCCCCCATTTCACAAGCCCATGAACCCAGAGTCCGAGTTCACAGAGGCCCCCGTGACGGAGAGCGGGAACCTCCGTAGCATTAAACGCCGAGCGTGACGTGTCCGGACTCCCTCAGAACAGACGGGACCGGTGGGCTCTGAACGCGCACTTTGAAGATGAATCAGACTCCCAAAGCTTATGAAGGCCCTGAAAGCTGATTTATAAGACGCCGCTGGACTTGCCGAGACTGGTCCAGAGGTGTCGCTGCCGTTTCGGCCGTCTATCCACCACTGAAGCAGGCTCCTCTCCTCTTGCTATCATACCATTTTGGTGTTTAACCTTTTCATCCCCTCTACAGGAAACCAGAGGACCAGCCGATCCACTAACTCCGCTGTGAGCAGCTGACCATGTTAAGCTCACAGATCAGGGGACAAAGCATGGTTTTATTTACAATAAAATAAAAAAAGGAAATGATTCTTTGTTTCCCCTATCCAGTGTTTTTCATGAAAAACACACATTTTGATATCCTTATTTATTATACATTATATTTGTCGTATCATATAAACAGACTCAATTTACAAAAATATACGTTTAAAGGGTCTTTATGCAACTATGCAAACATATGATTTCTCTGCCACCATTAATGCAAGTTCTAGTGCAGGAACAATAAAAGATCTGAGCATTTAGCAGTTGTCGGGGGTCCCTGGCTAAACTATGGCCCAGGCTATCTGCAGTGCGCTTGTACACTGTACACCAAAAAGATGCATTTACTGTGGACGTACAGAACGCGGGCACAGCTTTGATAACCGCCGTCTCCAAAGCTCAATTCGATAAAGTGGTAAAACCACTAAAATAATTTAGCGGAAGCTAACGATAGCCGCTAACTTTTATCATATGAATTTACCTTCGCTTTGATTTTAGCCTATAGCTCTGTCAGTCAGAACCTGTAAAGTAACCTAGAATTAACCTAAGATGGATAATTAAGGCAGTCTGGGTTAAATGTAAGTGAATGAAGAAAAAGTCCATTTAAACTGGGGAACCTGAAATACAAAAGATTAAGTGACTAAGCATGAGATCCATACAGGCCCAAGTTCAGGGTGCAGGTCACAGTTTAAATGGACTTTCTCCATTCACCTGCATTCAGCCCAGACCGCCGCTATCGACCAATCACGTCTCGCGTTTATATGTAGCCAGGCAACGATGCGCCAGACAGACCGGGGCAGACATGCTCAGAACAATCCGGAACAAATCTGTCATTTTAGGATTTACAAGTGTTTTTGACTGTTGAACTAACTTTACCTTCAAAAAATTATCAGTGGAATTACAGCTCTAAGGATTTTTTACCAATTACCATGTTTATTAAACAGCCGATGTTTAATGGTTAATGATTGTTTATTAAACAATATGATCCCATCCTGTCTAAAAAAAGAAAAGGAGAATGATCTTTTCATACATCATGTGAGCCAAGCGAACCTGACCTATCAAAATACTGGATTAATCTTATAAAGGTCATACTTTGTGTTTAAAAATGATCCTGTGGTGTCAGACCTTCTGACAAACACTCGCAGTAGCAAAGGGACCATCAGACCACGGTGGCGTAAAATCCGCAACCATCCAGGCTAAGCGGCAAACGTCGTCCTGGACCTGAATGGAAAAAAGCCCAGGAGGTGATATGCTTTAACAGAGGGTGACGGGCCTGAGGATGGACACCCCCTGGAACTGACGTAGACTGCTGTAGATGACGCTCCCTGGAACTGACGTAGACTGCTGTAGAGGCGGCTCCCTGGAACTGACGTAGACTGCTGTAGATGCTGCTCCCTGGAACTGACGTAGACTGCTGTAGATGCCGCCCCCTGGAACTGACGTAGACTGCTGTAGATGACGCTCCCTGGAACTGACGTAGACTGCTGTAGATGACGCTCCCTGGAACTGACGTAGACTGCTGTAGATGACGCTCCCTGGAACTGACGTAGACTGCTGTAGATGACGCTCCCTGGAACTGACGTAGACTGCTGTAGATGACGGTTCACAAATTGCTCCTCCACCTGCAGCTTTCGCTTGAGCCGCTCGCTGTGCGGAGGGAAGGAGTCAGGAGGACACTCTGGGCGCTCGAGATTGGACACACACTCTATAAACCGCACATTCAAATCCATCCTTATGTTGACTCACAGGGGGGCGGAGCCTAACATGCTATAAACAAGCCATCCATCCTCCAACCTCTTAATCTGGATGAATTTAGATGGAGGTATAAAGCGCACATCCACCCATATCCATCCACACGATGAACCACCACATAAAACATTGCATGTAAGCACAGGAATGCCTATAAACTAACTATAATTAAGCCCATAAACTGCCTGTTAAAATGCCAGAGACACCAAGATTTCACTGACCACGGCCAATCTTGCCCTCCTTCTCCATCTTATTTAGGTGATGCTGGAGGTTCACCTCAGCTGCCCCGTGTAGATGTGGAGGCGTATCCTGAGAGAGAGAGGGAGGGAGAGAGAGAGAGAGAGAGAGAGAGAGAGGAACAATGGCTCTGTTAGTCCCTCATTTCCAGGCTCTGCTGTGCTTGAGTGTTTATGCTGACGCACACAATTACAGAATCTGACGACGGCCACCAAGCGCTTTACCGTTCACTATCCACACACAATCTGCTCAATTTATATCTTTCAACTTACATCTGACGTTGGTAGGGGTCATGCCTTTGTTGACATTAAAATATGGGTTTATAATTTCCCGGTTATGCCTTGAGAATAATGATTATAAATGACCTTGAATTAAACTCCATAATGCTGCCTTAGAGCCATCAGGATATTACACTGTTCCATCAAGCTGAAGTCGGCATGAAAAGACAGCAGCTCGTAGATTCCAAAGGCAATAAGCTGTTATTAATTAAGCAGATTGCAGAGCAGCATTGTGACTGCAGAAGTAATGTGTGGATGAGCAGCGTGGATGAGCAGCGTGGATGAGCAGCGTGGATGAGCCGTGTGGATGAGCAACGTGGATGAGCAGCGTGGATGAGCCGTGTGGATGAGCAGCGCGGATGAGCAGCGCGGATGAGCAGTGCGGATAAGCCGTGTGGATGAGCAGCGCAGATGAGCAGCGCAGATGAGCAGCATGGATGAGCCGCATGTCGAAAGGGCGGCGCCTCCTGTGCATGCCTGTACCTTATAGACCAGCTTGACAAGCTCGGCGGCAGTAAAAGTTTTGCCGGCTCCCGCCTGCAGGGCAGCCAGGATCTGCTGCTCACGGAGCTGCCTGTGCGTGATGTACTGCTGGATCTTACCAAGAGCATCCTGGACCACGGGGCCGTGACCTGGAGACACAAGCAGAAACAGTCAGTCAGTCTCACAGCTACACTCACAGTCGGTCAGTGAGTCTCACAGCTACACTCACAGTCGGTCAGTCAGTCTCACAGCTACACTCACAGACAATCAGTCAGTCAGTCAGTCTCACAGCTATACTCACAGACAGTCAGTCAGTCTCACAGCTACACTCACAGACAGTCAGTCAGTGTCACAGCTATACTCACAGACAGTCAGTCAGTGTCACAGCTACACACACCGTCGATCAGTCAGTGTCACAGCTACACACACAGACGGTCAGTCAGTCTCACAGCTACACACACTGTCGGTCAGTCAGTCTCACAGCTACACACACCGTCGGTCAGTCAGTCAGTCTCACAGCTACACTCACAGACGGTCAGTCAGTGTCACAGCTACACACATAGTCGGTCAGTCAGTCTCACAGCTACACACAAATCAGAATTGGGATTAGAGTTCATGGGCCCTAACCCTAACCCTAACCCTGGTACCACTGCATGTACTAGGAATTCGTTTTGGCAGCAATGGTGCTTTAGATTCACAGACAACATAAAAGAACAAAGAACATAGATTAAAAAAATACAGAAGTAGAAATAAAACAAGTCCCCTGCCTCGTGCCCCCCCCAACACCCTGAATTAGACAGGCGGTTTCAGAAGATGCATGGAAGGGTGGGAAAAAAAGTCACAGAATGAAGGGGTAAAACAGTACAGAACAGCGGAATAATATATTATATAGCTCTGTTTACTGTATAGGGAACAGAATTATACTGAATATCGGAATATAAAAGTATGAAAATATATAAATATTTGATATCCAGCAGATGAAAAAAGATTTACACAAATGGGGGGGGGGGTTGACAGAGGGGGAAAAATCTGTTTTTGTAGCGTGTATATATATCTCACACAGAGTCCCCATGAGCACATGGTTAGTCTCTCTCACAGACACACACAGACACACACAGACACACACACACACGTCCTGGACACAGCAGCCTGGTATCTAACCTGGATAGATGAGGTCGGCCTTGCAGGAAAGCAGTCGCTGCAGTGACTTCATGTACAGATACAGGTCCTCAAAGACAGCTGTACCCTCACCCAGAATGCAGTCTCCAGAAAAAATAGCCCCTTCCTCCTCCAGCATTAGGGCCATGTGGTCATCTGTGTGGCCGGGAGTGAACAGGATCCTGTGGGAGAGAGAGATGCGAGAGGCTGGCCTACTCCCACCCTCAGGGACCCCCAGGACGGGCATCGATCGGGCATTGAGTAGAGACTCACCTGAGGGTGGCCCCCTCCGTTTCTATAACATCCCCGTCCTTCAGATAGGTGTACCTCCTCTCATTCCCAAGCGGTTCCTCCATGAAGGGGGTGCGTGGAAGCTTGCTAATGCGCATGTCGGAATCTGCACGGGAATAAAAAAAAAAGATTGTATACAGTACTGGCCACAATCGTGTAAACACTTCCAATTTGCTCCAGTATTTAATCGTCCAATGTATGACATTTGTAACAATCTGTGATTGTTTATAAACGGTACCGGCAGCATTCGTGTTGTAATTTAAAAATGTGATGCCAAAAATGGTAGGTGCTTCGACAATTTTGGTCAGAAGTCAAGGGCGTAACTTTGGCTGGGGGTTGAGGTCTCCACCCATTAGGGGGGAAACATGGTTATTGGGGGGTTGTATTAGCTGGCACAACCCCCCACCCCCCCGTAATTTACCCCCATCCCAGAAGTGTACATGGAGTCTTGTTAAAAGCCTAGTGAACCCGTCCCGGGGCCAAGCTGGGGGGGGGTCTTCCCGGCTCACCTCGGGCAAACTCCCTGCAGATGTCGGCGACCCCCCCTGTATGGTCGTGGTGCCAGTGAGTGACCACGATCTCCTGGATGGCCGCGTCAGCCTGGGTCAGCGCCTGCTGCAGGCAGCGCAGGTACTCCGGCACGGCAGCTTCGCCCGTGTCTATCAGGACGCGTCTGAGCAAGACGAAAACGCACAAGTACAACAAATGCAGGGGCTGCACCCAAAGTCATACCTCTGTACGGAAGAGAACATGCACACGGTGTAAGCTGTACGATCTGGCAGACATTAAGCCTAGATCTTTCAAGAGGTCCTGCGATCTAACATGCAAAGTCATGCTGTAGCAAAGTCGCACTTTGATATCGTAAGAAAAGCAAACAGACATTAGCCTGGATTAGCCAAGTTAGCGAGTTTCAGGAATTAACTCAAAAACAATTATATGTGTGCCGGATGCACCCCCGGGTTTCCCCCACGTCGGCATTAAAGATGCATACAGCAGATAAGCATTTCCTTGGAAAAAAAAGAAGAAAACTAATGACTTCTTTACTACACAGCTATCCGAAATGCTAGCTGATCGTGTACCTCTTCCCCGTTCCCACCAAATACGTGTTGGTTCCCTGGAGTGTCATGGGCCCAGGGTTGCAGCCCAAGACTCGCACCACCCGGGAAGACAGCTGCTCTATTCGAGGAATGAAGCTGCTCATTTTCAGCCGCTGTCCGACAGAAATGGTCAGTATGGGTGATCACAGCATGAAAAATGACAGGTTTGCGATGATGCACTAGCGCCGCCCAGTGGCCACCAATGTGATCCATTTACCATTACACAAGGAAAGTAAAGTTCAGATATGTTTTCAGCGACATTTTGTTTCAATTTCAGTTTAATAAAAATACGCCGCGTTAATGTAATAAACACGACTCGTTTTGGAGATTTCCGTTGCATTTATTTATATCACAACTGAGAAAGGTGCATGAAATTACAGAAACGATGAACGACTGGAACACCAAGACCAAACATATTACCTGCACTGACATAAAGTTTCACAAGATACGTTAAAATAAAAATTGCAACACCGTATTCGTAAACATAAAATTGTCCAATTGAAATACGTATGGATGTGTTTTACTGTATCACTGCGATACTCTCGTGATCTCTGCCTTGTGACGTCATATCCGATTCGTTGCACGCTCTGCGTATGCGACGTCATTTCTTTCCATCACAGCCTTCAGCACCGGGCCCCACCGCCTAGATTTAGAAACTTTATTCTTAGCGGGCCCTTCACGGAACTGCTGCGGTCCATCTGATTCTTCAGCCTCCGAGACGATCTCCATTTTCTGGATGATCAGCTTTAGAAGGCTGTGCTGATTCTCCAACACCCGTGACATTTGCTTTAGCCTAGAAAACACGAACATTTCCCACAGTGAACACCAGGGGGTGCTCAAAACTCATGTGAGCCGAAGGGCTTGGTTACGGTTACAAAAGAATCCCTCACCTGTTCTTCTGCTTATTTAACTCCTGTTCCACGGGGTTTAGCTGACAGCGGGATACGCTCACAGGACTATGGGCCTCACTGTATTTCCCCCACAACCAGAAAGCCTTGCTCTGTTTAAAGAAATTGCATTATTTCTCTACCCTGAAAATGTTAATGGTACATATGATGGTGTCATTTTGGCTTATTAGTTAAGAGTTCAGCTGAGATACATAAATGTGATAATCAGTAAAGGTCTATAATGGCGTCAGTTCAGTTCGGGGGTTCAATGATGTTCGTTCTCTCAGTATTTCAGTTACATGCCTTTACTTTGCATGTTCTGTTTGGGTAGACTACGATCGAGTCCTTGTCGACACATTTCATGAACCAGTGTGGCATTTTCTCCTCCAGATTGGTGTGAAGGTCAATCTGGAAACATGCGTACGGAATTTTACAGCACAGCCATGAAGACAGTTTCATTTGTGTATTGTCTAAATCAGGGGTGGGCAATCTTATCCGCAAAGGGCCGGTGTGTATGCGAGTTTTTGGGATAACCTGTAGGTCAGCTGTTCAAACCCAGGTGTGAGGACTCTTCAGCCAATCAGTCCTCTAATTAGTGACCTAATTGTTGCGGAGAAAACCTGCATACACAGCGACCCTTTCCGGATAAGATTGCCCACTCCTGGTCTAAATGCACAACTTCATATTGTATTTTTGCAGGAGTTTTCTGTAAGAATTATTTTATACCCATATGTAAATAAAGTTAAACTTCAACGGACTGTGCTTCACCTGCATAGCTATGCGCTTCAAAACAGCATCCTTCTGTACCTCTGCGATGTCCCCAACAGCCAGACCGATCTGTGAGGCACAAAGAGACGCTGTGAAGGAGTTATGGCCTCTTTGTGAAGTATAGTTCTGTGAATGAGACATGCGGTTTAACTCAAGGCTTAAACCGAAGACACAGCCCAAGTATCTACAACGCCAAGTACAAACATGGCTATGTACACGGCTGCCGAGCATGCTGGGATATGCTGGCAGCCGAGCATGCTGGGATATGCTGACAGGCTCTGCTATGCGAAGCCATCTCACCGGTGCTGCAATGTTATGAACCATACATAAAATTCTGGGAAGTGCAAAGCATGTGACGTGTCTTCAACCAGCCTGGCGTCCTGATCAGGACTGACAATTTATCATGCGATTGTACTGTTATTCTTTTGTGTTATTTCAGTAAGATAATGTGATTGCACTTTGTATTTAACGACATTTAATCCGTTGCATGTTATAAACTGTAAAAAGGCTATTATTGTAGTAATTTTGTAAAATTTACCCTGTCTCTACAGTGATGGCTGTGGGGGGGGGTCATGTGACAATGACATTCAAACAATATGCAGCAATATGCAAACTATTACAGGTGTGGTAACACCTATCTCATCTACATTCATTGTGTAGGACACTGACCCTGAAAAAAAAATAGTTCTAACATTTTAGTAATCAAAACACATAACATTTCAGGATGTCGCATTCACCTATGTCCATACGCTTCAGAGCTCAAAAGACTCTGCTACAAAAAATTATAATGTGATTTTTTTACAATTTCCCAGCACCTCAGAAAGTAGGCTTTTGACAAGTGTATGTTTAAAGTTGATTTTAACAAAGATTTTTATAATAACATTCTAAGTAGTCTCAGATTACTGGTGTTGAGTTTGTGCTGGTTAAAAACATTTGTAGTGCTTGGGATAAATGTTTTTCAGATAGGCGAAGTATTTAAAAATATCCAGGCATGTCAGACTACACCAAAATTGCATGAGAGACCTCAGACACCAGAGGGTTAAGAATAGTACATACTAGTAGATTCATGAGCAGGATGGGTATCATGAGGAGAAACCAGATGAAGAGAATGTAGGAATCATAGGGGAAGGGCAAGTCGCCCTTGAGGTACGGTTCCAGGAAGTTGTCCTGGTAGTTTATCTCTCCTGCCATCATGACAAAGGTCTGCATCACGGAGAGCTCCAGCCTGTTAAAATATTTCTGCGAAAACAGAAGAAAACCCATCAATTCTGCACATACTTGCTATTATCTTTAGTACAATGGAGTCGATCAGTGTTTCCCAATCTAGTCCCCAGAAACTCGCAGACAGTCCCTGCTTCAGCCTCCTCCCAGCTTCAGCCATCTGTGAGTCCCTGAGCGCTGGCTTCGGCAACGAGGGAAGAGATAAACACCAAGACGTGTGAGTAAATGCCTGTGTGGATACCTGTCCGACCATGAGGGCATAGAAGGCAAGAGCGAAGGCCAGCATCAGGAAGAAGAAGAGGATGATGATGCTGATGAAGGTGTGCATGATCTCTCTGAACATCACCACGTAGATCCCAAAATGTTCAAATCTGTGCAAAAGCAGACAGTGAAGGACACTGCAGATAGTTAGAGGTCCATGTGACTAATATGACAATAACTAGCAGCGATAATGTAATCAAGGAGATTGACAGCAATGATGTGGTCAAGCCGGTGATGTCGAATGAGATGGACGTCTTACGACATGTAAGAGTTAAAGGAAGTCACACCTCTGCAAGTAGAGCAGGAAGTTGATCCAGGACGCGAGGACTCCCCAAGCCCCTGCTCTCCAGTGAAATGTCCCTTGGCTGTTCAGAAGGAGAGCGATCACAAAGACTAGGGAGAAGAAGGCGGACTGCCAGTCAAGGCTATTGTAGATATCTTGGAAGAATTTGCAACGCTGTAGGGAGCAAAAACATCATGGTATTTAAACAGTAAGGGACCCAGGCTGCTAAAGACTCACAGACAGATAGTACCGACACAAAGGGAAGGACACGAACAGCACAGAACCCCAAAACTCACAGAACCCCAAAACTCACAGAACCTCAAAACTCACAGAACCCCGAAACTCATGCGAGGGCTGGTACCTGCCGACTTATCTGTATCACCTTCTTGCCGATTATGAACAAGTTCATGGCCAGGACCAGGAACATGCAGATGGTGGCAAAGAAAGACTGTGGGAAGCAAATGTAACGTAGTGTTTAGGTCTGAAAAAGATGCTGGGGCAGATTTTCTGGAACGCTACAGGTAGTGGCTGATTGATGACCATCGTTTAAGGACATAAGGCCCTATAATAATGAGGTTCTAATCATTATGAGTCATAATTAAATTTGAAATGCATTAAATTAATTTGGGTGAATTGGAAAATACAGTAGGAATGATTTCTGAAGTGGTTTGGCATCAGGTTTGACCTGTGTGCCCTTGTAAATATGTAGCTTGGTTGCAATGATGTCTGATACATTTGGTGTTCAGCTTCTTGATTGGTCAAGGAGTGGTCCAACTTGTGTGGAGACATCTGGGCTACCTTGGACGGTACCACCACAAGACATGTCAGGTTCCGCAGATTCCGAATGTACAGAGGACTTTCGTCAGGACTTTTTAAAAGCTGAAGACGCTACCTTGTTTGAGTTAAAGGTCATGGTGACGTTGGTTCCGTTGGTTCCGTTGGCGGTGGGTGATGTTTGGTAAGTGGGCTTCATGGTCACAATGAGGTAGGACAGAGGCAGCAGACCCAGGCAGTAGACAGACAGGTTGAGCAGATGTGCTTTGATGCCGTAAGCATTCCTGTGGCAGATTAACGGAGCCCACACCCATCACATCAAGCGTAACCATTCTTCAGATGGAGTAGCTTATCACATGCCACGTCATTCGGGTTCTCTCGAATAGACACGCCATTCGGGTTCTCTCGAATAGACACGTCATTCGGGTTCTCTCGAATAGCCACGTCATTCGGGTTCTCTCGAATAGACACATCATTCGGGTTCTCTCGAATAGCCACGCCATTCGGGTTCTCTCGAATAGACACGTCATTCGGGTTCTCTCGAATAGACACGTCATTCGGGTTCTCTCGAATAGCCACGCCATTCTGGTTCTCTCGAATAGCCACGTCATTCGGGTTCTCTCGAATAGACACGCCATTCGGGTTCTCTCGAATAGCCACGTCATTCGGGTTCTCTCGAATAGACACGTCATTCGGGTTCTCTCGAATAACCACGTCATTCGGGTTCTCTCGAATTGCCACATCATTCGGGTTCTCTCGAATAGCCACATAAATGTTTCGTCGGCGGAGGAGCTGGAATCTGCAGAAACAGTCCATCTGTGAAGATGATGAACTGCAGACTTTATACTCACCATTTTGTTTCCAAATATTTTTTGCAGACGGGATGAGTGAGCAGTTCTATGCGATTAAAGTGTACCATGGTCTGGCAAAGGAACGAACAAACACAGAGGGATGTAGCTTTATAAGCAGATTATGGTCTCTGCAGTTACATACATGCAATAATTACCGATATGGTCATTATAACTAATAATGATGCTAACTTTGGTAACTTCTGATCTGTGTAATACGTCTCCCAGCACTATCTGTACTGACAAGCAGCTGTCTGGTCCTTCCATCATACTTAACCTTGGACCTTTGGTCAGTATAAATCCTACAATCACTGGTGCACTGGATTCCAGCAGAGAGTGAGGGAGAAAAACGGTAACGGTGACTTAAATGGATTTAAAAATATATTTTTGTGATTAAATTGGCTATAGATAATGCTGAAAATAGACACAATACCTGAAAACCAAAGGTGACCAAACAGATTCTTCTTTCAGAAACAAAATCAAGACATAAATAAAGGATTCTGACTAATTTGTTGATATGGAAAAGGAAACTATCTGCTGAATGGGTGGAAGCTGCTCTGGTTATTCATCAATTTCAAAGCATTTTATTTATATCCAAACAATATTTTCTTGCAATGGTTGCATATTTCTTGAAAAAAGTCACGGACATCTCCACTTACATTGAGGGCCCAAAGCGGCTGAATTGCTCTGGCCTTATTTTGTTTGTCTTGCTTCACGAACTTCAGCGGAGCCTGAAGCCACTGGAAATCGTACTCGATCTGCAGGTGCAAAGCGAACCCCAAGGACTCAGCATACTCATGGAGTGAAGGTCTCAGGAAGCAAGGTCTCAACTCCCACACAAGAAATACAAACTTACAGAATAATTGTGACTGTTGGGGTCGTCATCCGATTCCTTGACACATGTGTCTAGAAGGAGCTGATACAGACACTGAACTTCTTAGCTTTTGATTGTCAAGCAAATGCCAACAAGGGCTCATGTCAATCCCGTGTATGATCTCTGTGACGTGAACAAACCTTGAAAGACTCTGGTAGGTTCTCTATCAAGCTAATCACGGGGTAGCCTTTAGCCGAGTCCAGCTTGAACGTGGTGAGGGCTTCTTCACATCTGCAACACCGACATTTCATCAAAAGTCTCATCTGCTCCCCGTGTGTTATAGGACCTTCAGTCTGCCGACCAGGACCGTCATTTCAGCCGCTATGATTTTCAGAGTGTTTCAGAGCGTCAATCTTCCCTGCTTTGTCTAAGCTGTCAGGCGTGAACGCCCCCCCGATATACCTCGGGCCTCAGATGGTTGTGTTTATATGCCTAATAAACCATACTGAAAGCTCAGGGTACAGTCCTTTCTGTTTGTGACAGACAAGTTGCCTGGGCACATTATGCTCCGTTACCCATGCTGCATTGCACCAACCTGTCACTCTCGATCGCGACATTGGTCACCTCCTTTCTCCCATGATGCACTGCTTCGTGCAGGAAGGAAGCGTCGCTCTTGTTGAGTGTGATCTGGGCCCCCATGTTCAGCAGCAGTTTGACCGCTCCGGCTTGGCCACCCCTGGCGGCCACGTGCAGGGCTGTGCTCTGTCCCAACGGCCCGACGGGCCAACAGTGAACATCGCATTTACTGACATCCAAAGCAACGTGCGAGTCAGGGGAACCTTGCAGTCGAAGAGCAGAGCTGGCCAGAGTCTCTGGAGCAGTTGGGGTTGAAGGCCTTGCTCAGGGGCCCAACAATGAGATGATTATAGGATCTGAACCCACAACTTTCCAAATACTGGCACCGATACCAAACCCATTTGATAACATGGCACCCATCTTGTAATCAATGTGTCACCAAGACCAAACGCGGCTAAAATGAGCATCATACTCTAATACTGGTGAAGTCATATTATGTGTTTTAGCAGCCTGGCTGTTTATTCTTAGCGTATCTCAGGAGGTCATGTGTGTGTGCGTTGGCTCATACCCCATCCTCATCCACCCGGTCCAGCAGCTTGACGTTCGAGCCCAGGAGAACAGCCATGGTCTGCGTGAATCCTTCTGCTGAGGCGTGGTGCAGGCTGCTCCAACCTTTATAGTCGCTGAGAAGTGCAGTGAGAAAACGGGCCAGAATGACTGGGGAATGGGACGGCCAAAACTGCGGGTGACTACACACCTGCCGGCATTACAAGTCACTTGGGGTCCCTGATTTTCCCTAGTGTAGTGGCACTTTGTGGCCAATAGGGGGCCCCCACAAAAATGTGTGATTTGAGTGGTGATATACAGTGCCACTGACCCCTGCAGTGTTATTCGCATGACTGTGACCATGTCTGGGATAGGGTGTACCTAGGCTCCTTCCCCTTATTGAACCAGCAAAATGGGGTAACACCCACCTGTGAAACAAGGCCCCCTTCCTGAGCAGAAGCTGCACCACCTTGAAGTGTCCGCCACGAGAAGCCAGGTGCAGGGGTGTCATGCCGCTCTCGTCTCCCTCGTTCAACAGCTTTGTGTCAGTCATGTTCTCCAGAAGCCTCTGGCACGTGTTGATCCGTCCGTACCTTTGGTGTGTGAACATCAAACACGTTCGTTCAGCTGATCAGGCGATTGGATTCTGTACAAAAAGGCTAAGTTTAGGACGTGGATTAAGACCCTCGAGGGTCAATGAGGCTCTCGCCCAAGGTGTGCTGAGGCCAGGGATTAAGCTAAAAGCTCAGTTGTCTATCCAGTGGGTATCTATGACTTTTGGCAGTTAGGGTTAGGAGGCCAGAGTCAGTTTCAGGTCAAGGGTCAGTGTTGTGGGTTTAGACAAAGGGGGGGCAGTCTTATCCGCAAAGGGCTGGTGTGTATGCAGGCGTTTGATATAACCTTTAGGTACACCTTCCTGGATAAGACTGCCCCCCCCCCCCCCCCCCCCCCCCCCCCGCCCCCCCCCCCCCTCCCC
>JAABNY020000082.1:13340998-13351184 GCA_015164015.2 Brevimyrus niger
ACGTGGCAGAAATGTAAAGCGCATTGAGACAATGTAATGTCGTGATAATGCGCTATATAAATAAAATTGCATTGCATTGCATTTGTTTAAAAGCAATAAACAAACATATAATTAACAATTTATTTATTATAATAGACTCTGAGTATATAAATAAGATAAAAGTCTTTGCAAAATGTAGCCCAGTCTAGCTTTTTATTATTCATTATTATTTTAATTGTAAAAAATAAGCAATGGTTGATTATTTGTAGTTAATTCCAGTGCAATCTGATTTGAGTTTCTTTAGATTAAATTTTAACTGGCAAGTGATGAGTCCTTCCAGGCAGTTTGGGACATAACTAAAAGGCGTTCTGTTTTGCTGGGGATCTGTATTTGCATATATCAGACCAGTCACTAGATCACAGTGTCTTGAATTGTACGTACGACCATGTTATGCAGATAGGCTGCACACTGCTGCAATTGTAGGGTAAGTTCCAACAAGAGTATTTTGAGGATATGACTGACTGGAAGACTGCTTGGTTATATAATATTTTGAAAGCTTGATGGTACCACAGGATGCATAAAAAGGACAGATGACAGAACCTTCCGTGTCTGAATAGGGCTGAGAGTCAAATTCGACAGACAGGGGGCTGATAAAACTTACAGGGGTAAGCAGGGGTGTTTGGGGGCATAAATACCCTGGCAGATTCAGGGAGTCTGGGGCTAAGGGGGACCAAGATCTGCTGGGGTGGAGGGGGTGTCTGTCTCCTCGTATTTCTTCAGACTAAAAGGAGGAAAAGCTTTCTGACAAAGTCCCCAGATGTGACAAACCAAATTCCACAAAATCCCAGTTATTTTCTGTGGCAAGTCAGGCTGCGTCCATCACATCACAGAATACCGCGCAGGGATTGAGATGGAGGCCCATCAGTTTCGGGTGGACGGGGTGAAATCTGCTGAACGGAACTGAAGAAATACAAGAAGTAGAAGGAGAATCTGGTCTTTGAGCAGCTAGGGAAGGCGGATTTTGGGCCAAGTAGCTGCCATTTAAAACCCTGTTTAAGAGTCACTTCCCTGAAGACAGATCTCTGCCCCTCTTGTTCAATTATTGATTTTTGTCTTTTTAATATAACTATGCCTGAAATGTACACTGGCTATAGAACAATCAGCCTCTTTGAAATGTGCTGACCATTGCGAGTAATTATAAATATTTAAGTGATATATTTATTAGGGTATTGTATCTTTTCTCTGACCTTTATTGCTGCAAAGAAATGCAGAAGACATCACTCAGCCTGGTCTGATGTGCACTGATTTCTGGGAATGTGACAGCGTAACATGGAACGGAGAGGGAAAATATCCTGGTAAAGATGCCTCACATTTTCATGGAGGTAACCATAACCATGATGATTAGGGGGTATATGAAATAAACAGAGTATGAACTTGAAAGTGAATATGGACAATCACTGCACTGTCAGAAAAATGAGTACCGGTTTGTACCTTTGAGTCTCGCTGGGGCTGTATCCTTACGTCTGCCACTTGTACCCTTAGCTCAGGGTTGGCCAATCTTATCCACAAAGAGCCAGTGTATATGTGGGTTTTTGGGGTAACCTGTAGGTCAGCTGTTCAATCCTGGGTGTGAGGACTCTTCAGCCAATCAGTCCTCTAATTAGTAAACTAATTATGCAGTTTTAGCAAAAACCTGCATATCCAATGGCCCTTTCTGGGTGAGACTAACCACTCCTGCCTTAGATGTAGGTACATTTTAGTCGAATTTAAGGTGCAGAACCGGCATCTGAGAAACATCAACAGTACAAAAATGCATCTCATAGTCCATTTATGTACCTTTAAAGGTACAGTTACCTACAGCTAGGGTACAGCTGGCAGACTCTACACTGGGGTACAGCCCCAGTGACAAGTAAAGGTACAAAATGGTGCATTTTTTTCTGACAGTGTATGCAGGAACAGCAAATACACAGCAGCAGAGAGGTGTAGAAATTGATATAAAATACACTAGTGTAGCAGAGGGGCAGTGTATGCCTCGTAGGTTCGGATGTTCTTCCTGTAGTGAGAAGGTCTTGGGTTCAAATCCCCCAGCAGTGTGATTTCACTGGCGGGCCATTGAGTAAGGCCATTAACTGCAATCTCTCCAGGGACTGGCTGACCAGTTTTCTCAATTGAGCGCTGGCTGAATAAATTGTGTGGAGCTTGATAACAGGTGTAAGGTAATGACTCTGTATTCAACAATAAGTCAGTGGGGATCTGAGAGTATAAGTCTAATTACTAATTTAATACTGCAGAGAGCTCTACGATTGCTATCGAAATGAGTCCATGGAAAATCTGTCTCAAAAGCGGCCTTTCAAAACCAACAGCATGATCCGTACTGAAGATTTCTTACAGCTTTAGTGAGTTCGTAATAGATTTAGTGGAGTCTTATTATATTCCTCTTAGAGGCCGTGAAGACCAGCATCAGGTGGTCCTGTTGGAGAGCGTCTCTTAGGTTAAGGAGGCCGAGACGATTATGCTGCTTCGAGCGACGGCTTAACCTGAATCTTCACCTGAAATTTCAGAGAAAATTACGGGGAAAAAAATGTTTGAAAAACGACTTTGTTATGTTGCCTCTGACTCAAACGCTGACTGTAATATCAGCAGTGGGGTTTGGATGCATGGGGGGGGGGTGCCCAGACCACCACCCTCATACACCACCCTAATGGACACCAGATCCACTTCCTCTTGTGGTCCAGGAAGGGAGAGGCTTTTAAGTGTGTTTGTTCATTCCCCGACGAGGATGAGATAATGTGAGCTGAGCTGAAACTTTTAATGGAAACCCCAGACTACGGAAAAAAAACTTCAAATGGAGAGCAAATTGACAAGGGGCCAGGAAAGGACTGCAGAGGAACCTGTGCTGATGACGGTAACAATATCAGCCGCCGCTCCCTCCAGCCCGTGAGCCGCTCTCTGCCGCGTCGCCTGCCACCTGTCCTTTCGGTCACATGACATGATGGATGCACCAAACCTGGAGTGGCTGCTGCTCTGGGACAGTTTGGACTTAAGTGTTAGTTCTTGTAGACAGAGGTGAACAGTTCAGGTCCAGGATTTTGTTTTAACCATCCAGTTGAGTTACCCTGAGACAGTGACTATTTAGGCTCGACTGGTTGGTTGAAGCAAAACCTTGGTCTGCATTTGTACTGTCTAGGACCCGAACTGTCCACCTCTGTCTGTAATGGATTACTTTTGTAAGTGACTTCCCCGACACTGCGCATTTTAAGGACAGTTTAACAGGCTGATTAAATTTTCTGCTGATACCAAATTAGGCGGCACGACAGACACAAAACATGAGCAGGAGAGTTAACAAATCATGGTTTATACCAAGTCATGGAAAGACCAGATATTTGGCTGATGGAAGGTGTTGTGTCCCTCCCATTCCGCCCAAGAATCTCCTTTTTCAGTCTGTGTGATTCCTTGAGGACAAGGCTGGGAGCCTGACAAGGATCACTCATTCTTCTATGTCAAGCTTGCTGTTGGCCACTAGGCCTGGCAGATGCCCTGGAAATGCTTGCAATTAACCTTGTGTAAGTAGAAGGAAATCATTATCTCACCAACCCTAACCCTAACGGCTCCCATGTGACTCGCGTTAGGTCTGTTACATAATGTAATAGCATGTAATGCATTTAAAGCAATGCTGACAGTCTGTTTACGAACGTCTCTCTATGGATCCATCTTGGCTTGTCCTGTAGCTGGATGTATTTGAGGAGGGGGATTATCGTAAATATGCATGAACCAGCGTTTGCTCATGTCCTTTTCATCATATGACCTCAAAGCTAGTCAAAACCAGTCAAAACCGGTCAGCCAATCAGGCCTCCGGCTTGCTTGAGTGACCCTGCAGCTTCTTACAATCTGGAAGCTCATCTGCCAACGTGAAGGAGAATCTTCCCCGTCCCTAGATATGGGCACAAAAGTGGTGGGCCGCTTAATGCCACCTGCTACTTTGCTGGACGTTATCTGGAGAAGTTCTGGGTAGAAGTCTGTCAGATGAAGAACAGAAGATCAGTAGCCATTTTCAATTATTCTCAAAGGGATATTTGAAAATATGTTATGGCTTTCGCTTCCGAGTTTGTTTTTCTTTGTTTTTCTGGATAAGTGAGAGTTTTACTGGTTTATAATGTAAATGCAGTGCTTACCTTCCAGGACATGCAGTGGTAATGTTGATCTACCAGTTTTACTGCATGAATGGAATTTTCTATCAGTCTGCAGCTTCCCACTGGTAAATAAACCTGCCAATTTGTTACTCTGCCTGGGGTAAATGAGCCCCTTATGTTACCCAGAAGTAATTAACCCGTGGGTCAGTTATGATGCCGCATCTGATGTGATTTCAAATGCCACAGGGCCAGACGTGACGGTCGAAATCCGGAGTGGGACTCAGGTTAATCACGGAGTAGCTCATTGGCTCATTGTTGTCATGTGACCCACGACAACTGCCTCCCCTACTGGATAAGAAGCTTCTTGTATCCGCAGATTCCAATCAGAGGTGAAATTGGGATCAATTGGATATGGAGATTGGATATGGAGATGAGTGAGATGCCAGCTTGTGAAGTAAATGCAGAGTCACCAATGTCAGTGAGGCTGAAGATCATGCGACCAGTAAGAGCTTCCAGGCTCATTAGAAGATGATCTGAGTGTCGCTCTGTAATCCCTCGTAAAGTCACGAGAATATTTAAGGTTCTGCACACACTGTCATACCAGTGAACTTATAACATCCTAGTGGTGCACGCCCACACACACACGCACAAACACACACACACCTGCACACACGCACACACACACCTGCACACATGTTGTTTTGCATATGGACGCCCACAGAGATCTGCATGACAAATTATGTGTTTGCTGTAGTATAAGGAGAAGTATGAGGAGAAGATTATGCTGGGATGGTCAACACCAGTGTCAGAACATCCACAGTCTGACATACCTTGCAGGTTTTTTGGATAAACCTGTAAGTCAGCAGTTCAAACCCAGATGTGAGGACTCTTCAGCCAATCAGTCCTCTAATTAGTGATCTAATTAGGGAGTTGCAGCAAAAACTGCACACACACCGGGCCTTTGCAGATTGGATTGGCCACCCCTGGTCTAGTCAGTCGATCGGTGATTTAGGGAGGTTAGTAACAAGAGAGCACAGGTGTCTACAAAACCGGACATAAATAAGGCCATTTGAGTGTCAGCTCTGAATTATTAAATTGATTTAGGGTTTCTTTCTACATTGATCATGAAAACAATTTATGTTTTTTAATATCACTAAACTATATATTTGAACAATACCTCCATCGTCTATTAAGGGCCTAGTCTCAAATCTCAGCTCTGCATTGCATTGGATGGAGGTATTGAGGTGGAGGTTCTATCCCTTCATCCTTTTCTCCAGAGCTGGTAGACAGCTCATATGCTCTTCTCGCTCATCCAAAAGGTTATCTGACCTCTGATAATAATTAACCCTTTATTGTACCTCATGGGGGAATTCTTTTGAGGACCCCCTCAACTTACTCTTTGTAGAGCAAGCTGTCTGTGAAGAGCAGCCACCTGTTGGGCCATCTAGGGGGTTAAGGGTCTTGCATCAAAGACCTGCAGAGGCTGGGTTTGAACCGGCGACCTTGCGATTACAAGAACAGAGGCTTAGCCCACTGAGCCACATGCTGCTCCGGGGTCATTGGCTCTCTCTTGGCAACACTGAACAGTCTTGTATTTGTGCTTGCCTCGTAGGAACCCTGTGGTGTTTTGATTTGAATACATTTCCTGTTAGGTTCCTGCAGTGTTTTATAATGTTTTGCATAATTCTTGTTCCATTGCTAACTTATACGTATCATTGACCCCTCATTGAAAGCTCAGCCTTGCAGCACTTACATCTAAGTTGGTTTCTTCACAGCTCTGTGCTTGTGATAACTTATCTGACCCTCTCATAGGTGTGTCTGACAAAATTGACTGCAAAGTAAATGAATGGAAAAGTAGCATAAATATCTAAGAGACGCTTGACTTTATTTTTAATTTGGATAAAATTTAATATTATTCTGACAGGAAGGAGAGATTCTGTGTTTGTCATGGTGTCCGAGAAATGACTTGAAGGCTGGCGTTTGATAAACAAAAGGGGTTTATTGAACTGAACAGGCGCAAGGAAACAAATGTGGTTGTGAGGGGTCAAAACGAGAAGGCGAGTACGGGGAAGGACACAGGCAGACAGGAGGAGTGACGTTAATGACCGGTCTGGGGATGATGAGACAAACAGGTACTTAAATACAAAGACTAATGAGAGGCAACAAGCAACAGGCTCGTCTCATGAGGGCCACGGCAGGGAGGAAACAGGAGGGTCAGGTGTGGCTCATGAGGGCCACGACAGGGAGGAGACAGGAGAGTCAGGCGTGGCTCATGAGGGCCACGTCAGGGAGGAGACAGGAGGGTCAGGCGGACATGACGGGCAGGACGTAACACTATTGCCATTTGAAATAACATGATTAGTTTTTGCAATGTAAATCGATAATGATACGAATTCTGACAGTCATTTTCTATGGTAGTGTTTCCAACCCTGGTCCTCGGAGACCCACAGACAGTCCACATTTTTTTTTTCCTCACAGCTCCCGTTAACAAAAACATGGACTGCTGGGGGTCAGAGAGGATGGGATTGTGAAACACTGCTCTATGGTACATTAAAAACAGCTGACATGAGTTTTCATCATAGATATCATACATATACTTGATTTGATTTTCATCCATTTTATCTCAAAGAATGTATCGTAATTTTGTGTTGAAAAAATATTTCTGTTTTGTAAATTGTGATCTGACTGGAAGAAGTGTTATTACAGGTGTGGCAGTAAGTCACTGTGTGAGTGTGTGTGAGGCACGGTTGATAGAGACAGGTCACGTCTGTGCTGTTTCTCAGGTGTGTGCCTGGGTCAGCAGCCGTCCGTTCCTGCCATTCATGTCTCTTCTCTGTTTGGCCAGCAGGTGTCGCTGGTCATCCTGTTCCGTCCTCTGTCTTTGTACTGGACCCTTGTGTGTTTCCCATACTCCCAGACTGGCATGTGGCTAAATGGTTTGAGTGTATGATACAGAGGCTGTAACTCTCCAATCTTGGGTTTGCGGCTGCCTCTAAACCATCATCATCTGTCTACTTACTTATTTGGTTATCTGTTCCCAGTTTGTTCAATTTTCATTCTTAGTTTTTCTGTACTAGGTTTGCCCTCTTTGTGTCCTGTTTGATTTTCGTCTTGCTTGTATTTATGCTTAGTCTTTCTTAGTGTGGTCTAGTCCTCTGTCATGTCGCATAGTTTGTAGAGCTCTGTTTGTACTAGTTACCTGTGATCCACCCCACCTGTTTGCTGTTAACCTGTGTTCCTTTTTGATAAGTTGATTTGACTACGAGTCACACCTGTCCTTTGGTCGGCCCGATTCCCTGTGTGTGCTGTTTCTCAGGCGATACAGAAAGCAGACGTGCATGTCCATCAATTGTTTCATCTAGGGTTGTAAAGCGCCTTAGCATTACCATTCGGCCCATCAAGCTCGTTTGGGGAGAACTTAACTAATACCTCAGAGTTGTTAAAATCTTATCTAACTCTGATTTAAAGGAACCCAGGGTTTTAGCTTCCGCTACACTAGCAGGAAGACTATTCCATACTCTAACTACACGCTGTGTAAAGAAGTGCTTCCTCTAATAATAGGTCCTCTAATAAAAAGGTGAATAATAATAATAATAATAATAATAATAATACTTTTTGATTATACCATTATTATTTATTCATCATACACAAGAAATACACTCAAATAATAAATCTTCAAGTAATTTTAATGAAAATAATACATATTCTTGTACAATTTCTACTCTGTAGGCTGCATATCCCATACATGGCCTAACAGGGTGGAATATTTCTAGCTAATTTAACTCTATTTTTTCCCTGTATTCCTTGTAAAAAGTATTATTATTATTATTATTTGAGTGTATTTCTTAATTATTTATGTTACAACAGTGGTATTATTATCATTATTGCTATTAATACTAATTGTAGTAGTAGTATTGTTGTTGTGAATCCGAATCTACTTGTTTAGAGGCCGACTCAGTTCCACCCTGTTATCTTCTATATTCAATTCCACCCTATTAGGCAATGATTTAAAAAAATATTCTAATCTAACCTAAGATGGGGGGTGGTGGTGGGCTCTTTTTTTTTTTACACAGTGTGGCCGCTCCGAACTCACCCGTCCTAGTACCGTGAGAGAGAGAAAAAAACAACACAAAAGGGGGGGGGATACAGAAACAACGATAACAGACATTAATCACCATGAGGAGAGGAGGAGCGGGAAAAGAGGGGGAAAAAAGGAAAACAAAGGTATACAAAAATAATAATAATAATCTAGGTAGGATGGAGAAAATTCTGTGTAGGGGAATACAAAATACAAACAACATAAGAAACATAACACTCATTACATTAAGGACATTAAACAACAAAAATGATAACAACAATATCAATAATAATAATAATAACAACAATAATGACAATAATAATTTAAAAGTAATAATAATAATGATACTGATTGAGTTCTAGCTCTTTGAGTGAGCAGCATTTAGTTCGCACACACTCTAGATCAGCATTTAAATAGCTATTTTTAACATGTTTCAAAAGATATTTTTTTCAATAAATATTTCCCATAATATATACTAACAGGGGTGGAACTTTAAGGGTGCCTCAAACCGGTGTGTAATATGAAATTGAGAAAAATTTCCCCCAAAAACAAGTGATGTCACTTCCTGGAAATGGCTGTATGGATTTGTAATCTTTTTAGGTAGCCAAGAAAGTAGAGGCTCACGGGGTGGAAAATGAATGCGGGGACATATATTATATAATTACAGAGAACAAAAGAAGTTTCACCAGATTTGTTTCTTTCTCTAAAAGTAGCATATCCTAGTCTATCAAGATAATAAAGAATAATTTTTGGTTTTTATAATTGTATAGTTTTTATATTTACTGAGGACGTTGAATACATTGCATTTGAGACATGCTAAAATGAGTGCATATTCCAGAGAAATGGTGCTTTAACAAAATGTAAAAAGACAAGAAAATTAAGTTATCTTTGTTAGAGCAATAGAAAACACCTAAACACATAATAAAATAGGTTTAATAATTTAATAAAACAATAAGAGCCAGTTAAACACAAGGACATGAATATGTGGTCCAAAACAGGAATCACCCATATAGAAAAGATGATTAGGAAATGTGTTGTACATTAACTTATGTTTTTAACTGTAGAAAAGATGATTTTTCTTTTTTTTCTCCCCAGTAGAGATTATTAAAGGAATCTCATATCGATATGTTTTTTTTTTTGGTATTTTTGGTGTAAAAAGCTTTGATCTTGCCGCAGCAGGTCCAGATTCTAACTTGGCCCTTCCACTGCCGAAAATGAGTTTTCTTGTCTTGAAGCCGTTACATCGTTAATTCACTCCTGTATCCTGGGTTCTGCCCTTGTTGCATCACCCAGCTTCTCTTAACTGTCAGATAACACACCTCTCTCTCCAGACATTCTCCTGTAAAAACGTCTTGATAGAATTTTGTATGATAGCGAGCTGTCCAGGGCCTGAGGCATAAATGCAGCCTCAAATCACAATGCTCACTCCACCATGATTTATAGCTGCGATTGAGTTTTGGTGTTGCTGCTTTTTTTCTCCAAACATAGCACTGTTTCTGCCTAAGAGTTTGACGTTTGCGATCATTGTCCCTGGAGGCATCGTGAAACACCCAGGTGGTCCGATCAGGTCTTAGGGTCCATCCATGCTGAAATCCAGGTGGTTATAAAAGGTTCACCAACGTCTTGCACCTGTCACTTGTTTTCTTTATCTTATTTTCTTTTTAATCTCAAAATGATAAAGTACACATGGAAAACAATCTTAAAAGACTCTCTTCCTGATCAAGACTCAGTGCTTCAAGACTCAAACAAAGATTCCTTACAGGTGACACATTTGTACACAGGTGCCTTGTACCCTTTGACGGACTGGCATCCCATCCAGGGTGTCTCTGCCTTATACCCTGTGACGGACTGGCATCCCATCCAGGGTGTCTCTGCCTTATACCCTGTGACGGACTGGCATCCCATCCAGGGTGTCCCTCTGTCTTGTACCCTTTGACGGACTGGCATCCCATCCAGGGTGTCTCTGCCTTATACCCTGTGACGGACTGGCATCCCATCC
>JAABNY020000082.1:13357462-13374219 GCA_015164015.2 Brevimyrus niger
GAAAAGGCTGTGCGCCCCCCAGAGAATATGATACCTGTATGAAAAGGCTGTGCGCCCCCCAGAGAATATGATACCTGTATGAAAAGGCTGTGCGCCCCCCAGAGAATATGATACCTGTATGAAAAGGCTGTGCGCCCCCCAGAGAATATGATACCTGCATGCACGTTGAACGTGCATCCATGCAGTCTTCTCATTTTTTGATATGTCGTAGTCTCTAGCATAAGTCCTCCGTGACCACGCCCCAAATCACCATCTCTAACACGATTGGATGACTGATAAAACAGCTCCTCCCCCTTCTATGCAGCTCAATTCCTTCTGCTTCTACAGAAGAAACTGCGGTTCCTTCTGTACCATGTGATATTGTTATTAGTGGTCAGTGGATCATCCTCTTAGTATGTTTAATGTGTGGCTTTCTCGTTCCAGGAACCGTTGACCATAATTTTTTTAAGTGGAACTTTTGGAAATTAGCTGAGACACTTTGTGAGCAGAGCTGTGCAGTGGGATCTGATCACAGAGACACTTATGCTGAGAACTGGCTGGGGTAGAAAGAGAAGTCAGGGGGTCACAATGGAGTCACTAGTAGCGAAGGCACAAACTGGGAGATCCCACGAAGCCTTAATCAGGGCCTGCAGCTCCTCTGAGTGGGCAGAACTGAATAATACATATCTGTTGGTTACTGCTGTCCAGTGAGACCGCCCACCGCCGCCCTAGCCCCACCCACCACCGCCCTAACCCCGCCCACAGCAGGCCAGCATCTCTGCAGCCCTTGGACATGAATGCCCCAGGAGTTACACACTGGAGATTAGCTGTCAGAGCTCATGCTGCTGTCTGTGATAACATGTCCATAGAATCACAATGTCTCTCACATTTCAAGTTTAACAGGATGCAATCAGGCCAGCAGAGAACTGCTCACTCTGGTTGGAAATGACAAAATCCAGTGGAAGAGAAGCACACTGTCATTGGTCTGTTAATATTTAATAAGGCGAAGTGAACTGATGTGGTTCAACTACTTGGTGTTGCATCATCTCACGCTATGCGTTGCCTTAGTGTATTTATTTACTCTAACAGAGGGATCCCGTAGCAGGAGTCCTGCTATAACGCCTGACCCAAAGACCCCAGGTTTTCTTTCTTAGCTGCACTCCCCAGTATAACATAAAACACCCGGTATTCCTGACTGGCGTAAAGCACTGCTTCATTTTTATTAAGGAAGCATTTCAGGGCAACTTCACTGCTTCATTCTTATTAAGGAAGCATTTCAGGGCAACTTAACTGCTTCATTCTTATTAAGGAAGCATTTCAGGGCAACTTCACTGCTTCATTCTTATTAAGGAAGCATTTCAGGGCAACTTCACTGCTTCAGCTTGACATTGCAAACTTTCTGTGCTCATTACATTCTAAATGCAGATCCAAAAAAAGAGCGCAGTGGGAATCACAGATTAGCTGATCTGTGTGTGTGTGTGTGTGTGTGTGTGTGTGTCGGTGCATGTGTGCATGTCTCTGCCTGTGTGTGTGCGCGCGTGTGCGAGTGCTTGGCTTTCAGATGAACTCTTAAACGACCACTCCAGGTATTCCCACCTCAGTGAGTCCTTGTATAACATGTATTCACACATACAGCTTCCTGCTGCAAGGCAGATCGCTAATCGTCTTGCTTTGTATTACAGCTAAAAATAATTTTTATAATGGGATCCAAAATGATGAATTTCCCCTATGACAGATGCATGTAATTATTACTGACTTCTTAGGGCTCCTATGCGCTGCAACGTTTTAATTTGCTTTGTAAATGATTGTTTTCCTTTTTTTAATGCTATGCTAATGTAAAATATTAGACTTATTAGCTGCAGGGACGTCTGCAGTTCTTCATAAATATTAATTAGGCTATGTTTTTTTCATGGTGCTTTCAAGAAATAGATTTTGCAGTATTTTAAGTGTATTTCGTGGGTACAAAAATGACTCAAGTATTGCAAAAATCATATTTAAAGCCCATGACTGGTGCAGCAGGTACCTTTGTATGCATTACATTGTGCATGACATTTCATCGAATACATTTACCAATAATATAAAACATGCTTGTATAGATGTAGTTGTTGTTACATATTGAATTTGTGGTCAGCATCAGCACAACGACCCCGGGAACGCTGTATTCAGCACCTCAGGACCTGGGAGAAAAATGCATCTCTAAATGGCCTCTGAAAACTATATTTTGTCCATAAAACATCATTTCAAATTGCCTTTTAGTGTCTGACTTACAGATCGTATTGGTCTAAGTGGTCCGTCTGAAAGGGGCTGATTGTGCCCTAAAGGCAGGCACCTCTCAAAGCTGTCCTCAAGAGCAAGAAGCAGACTGGGGAATTTCACTAAATCATTCTGAAGGCCTGGCAGATGCTTCATGCCACTCCATACTGTCGCACAAAACAACGGCACACAGAGGCAGCAGCAAAGGACACCCAGAGATGGGAAATGACCAAGCGTGGGAGCAGAGAAGCAACACGTATGGTGAAAATAGTGTGAGGTCAGCACAAACGAAAGAAACTGAAATGCAAAACAGGTGGGAAACACTATAAATACTGCAAAGCAAACCTTAAAGACAATACACCTGCATTATATTAAGCATTTTATTTTGATAATACATGTATCTGATTGGTGGTATTGGGTTCTTGGATTGTTTTCCGTTTGTATATGCCCATTGATGTGATCATTTCTTCTTCTTTAAAAACCGTGAATCGCACACTCAGTTGCTCTCGGTCAAGTATCACGTGGCGTTAACGTAAAAACACGCAGCAGGCAGGCAGGGGTTCAGGCTCTTCGCTGTTTCGCCGAGCATTACGACGGCCAACATTCCGGATCTCATTGGTTCGTGTTGGTGCCACACAACATGGTCCCAGCATCTCAGAAACAACCACCTTTCTGGGATTTTCACCAAGTGCAGTACCAAGAAAGTGATTTAACGAAAAAAAAATTATTTATGATTTAATCACAAAAATAGTGGAGGTACTACCTCAAGTACACTCAGAAAATAGGGTGGTACGAACAGCACTAATGTTCCTGTAATGGTACAAAATGTTCCTCAGTCAATTTCTGTACCTTAAACGGTACAATTACTTACAGCTAGGGTACAGTTGGCAGGCCCTTGAGGGTACAGCCCCAGTGACGAGGAAAGATACAATTTTATTTTTTCTAAGAATGTTCTTCTATGGACCAGTCGTTTCTGGTGATTTGAACAATTATCAAAAGCATTTGTTCCTCTCTAGCACTCAAGAGGAAAGTTTGCCCCGTGCGTCAACTCCAGTGTTGTCGTTGGTTACATAACCAGCTAAATAGTCTTTGATTTTCCTTACAGATCTTGGCCATCATCTCCATCCTGTTCATCGTCATGTCCACCGTCGCCCTGTCACTGAACACCTTGCCGGACCTCCAAGACGTCGACGAGTTTGGCCACCCCACGGACAACCCCAAGCTGGCTCACGTGGAGGCCGTCTGCATCGCCTGGTTCACCATGGAGTACCTGCTGCGCTTCCTCTCCTCGCCCAGTAAGTGGAAGTTCTTCAAGGGTCCCCTCAACGTCATCGACCTGCTGGCCATCTTGCCCTTCTACATCACCATCTTCTTGACCGAGTCCAACAAGGACGTGCTGCAGTTCCAGAATGTCCGGCGGGTGGTGCAGATCTTCCGCATCATGCGCATCCTGCGCATCCTCAAGCTGGCGAGGCACTCCACGGGTCTGCAGTCGCTTGGCTTCACGTTACGCCGCAGCTACAACGAGCTGGGTCTGCTCATCCTCTTCCTTGCTATGGGCATCATGATATTCTCCAGTCTCGTGTTTTTTGCCGAAAAGGATGAAGACGCCACGAAATTCACCAGCATTCCGGCTTCATTCTGGTGGGCCACCATTACCATGACCACTGTAGGCTACGGAGACATTTATCCCCAGACCCTCCTGGGTAAAATAATCGGTGGACTCTGCTGCATCGCAGGTGTGTTGGTCATAGCCCTGCCCATTCCCATCATCGTGAACAATTTCTCCGAGTTCTACAAAGAGCAGAAGCGGCAGGAAAAAGCCATCAAGCGGAGAGAGGCCTTGGAAAGGGCTAAGAGGAACGGGAGCATTGTGTCAATGAATATGAAGGACAGTTTTGTCCAAAATGAGGATCTGATGGATATACTGGTTGATGAAGAGGACAAAAAGCAAGACCTGGACAATCATCTTTCCCCAAAGCACATCCCTCCCGCTAGTCCGAGGGCTTCGGGTGTGAAGAACCAGGTGGCTCATCTCCACAGCTCCAACACAAGTCCCCAGCATCTTAGTGCTCAGACCCTGGAGAACAGATACAACAAGATGACCCAGTCCCCACCATATTCCCCTGGACTAGCTAAACTGAGTGTATTAATCTCAGCAGAAGAATGCCATAAGGTATTAGAAAAAAGCACAAACTCTCCAGTAGACCGTCCCGTCACGGACGGCAGGAGCACATCCAGCAACGAGAGCTATACCAGCTGCTCCACTGAGTTTGTCGAGGATGACAAGGTTCTCAATGGTCGGGAGCAGGCCAAACACCCCCGAGCCCCACCTCCACTAGACCTGAGTCAAATCTCATCCCTGGAGTGCAGTGGAGCCCCCTACAGTGGCTTATATGACAGTGGACACCCTTCCCATCAGCCGGTACCCTTGACCCTTGTCGGTGGCACCCTCAGGAGTTCCCTGCGAGGGAGCCACCAAGTGGCCAAAGGTCTGAAGGTTAACTTCAGTGAAAGTCCAGGCACGGATACCGACAGCCCCATCAGTGGAGCAAGTACCATCTTCCAGCCTGACAGTGGGGCTTCTCATTGCTCCTCTCCTTATTTTGATAACTCCATTCAGTCTTCAAGCCTGGGGTCTCAGTTTGAGTTGGTCTCACTCAGCAAGGACCCCCATGAGAAAAATCACTTGGACTCACCCAAACGTAGCACACAGAATTGCTCCCAGGGAGTAGCCCATAGCACTGGAGCAGGCAAGACAGAACGGAAAGGGGAAAATCCCTTGTTTACATAAGCACTGCATGGAAGCCTTTTCCTCCCCACTGTGAAAGCAGAACGTGGCCATGTAGAGAGATTATCAACAGGTGACTGTTTGGCATGATCTCACAATCAAGCTGAGGAACTAATGGCGGCACATCAGGGGTCCATCGAATAGCAGGCATGCAAGTTTGGTCAGATATTCCGCATGGCATGATAAGTTTCCTAATTCTGTTCCTCGATGTCAGTGCGACCATCGTCTGAGGAGCTGCTGAAAAGAGATTCACACCAAGTGCAGGAAGTGTTGCCATATGAAAGCGTTTTTAATGAAATATACAAGTTTTAGCCTTGAATTTCTCCTCTGAGAAACTCCCAGATATTCTTTTTAGAGAAGTCCTTCAAGCAGCATGCATTTGAGAATGTATGTGAAGGTTTAGTCTGTGTATAGTTCTTCCTGTGGGGAAGATGATGTAGCATTGTCTTTCAAACCTGTGACAGATAAATTCAAAACTAAAAGTGAAGACAGAATGCACACAGCTACATAACTATCTTCACAAGAGAAACAACATTATTTTTAGCAGAATTATAACATGTTCTCAGCTATTAATATTTACTGTTAGACTGCTGTAGCACCACGGATCGGTCTTACAATTATACCAGATTTAGGCAACATAACTTTGTGAACATGCTCTCGTGCAACGTCTGCTGCTCACAGCAAAGATATCACCTTCTCTACCATTTTCAGTGAAAATTTTAAAGTTGAAATGCACCGTGAAGGGTTGGTGCCTTGACGAGCACAAAAACATCCTACCGGTACTTCATATGATCACATGACTCCGACTGCTACTTCCGACTAGTATATACAGCTAACTGCTGCTTTGGGATTTGCATATATATCTTATCTAATGTAGCTTTATTAGCATTTTTAGCCTACGGGGACGTCCTGGTCAGAATAAACGTCTCGTTGGCACAGCATTATGTGCTGGGGGGTTAAAGAGGGAGAGGCTTCAGCCATCCGCACATTATACTTACCATCTCGCGAGCAAAATGACCAGATGACTAGTCTATTACGTTAGGCAGAGCCAATTACACCTTTCAGTACTCTGGTCTCCATTCTCTTGCAGAAACACCTTTGCCTGGTTAGCTAACAACTCACCACTGATTACTTCTCATACATTATCACTAATTAGATTTGGTGTATTGATACATCCACGAGGGATACATGCATACAATAATGCATTGGCTATGGTAATTTAACAAAAGACACCATAAAAACTTTGCTTGATATGGATACAATAAAACGTTATACAAATTTCTTCAGTGTGGTTCTGTCAGCATTTCATACCTGCATTCAGAATACTAATTAAATGGGTTTCTGAGCGCCTCCCTATACAAACCATGTTTGAAACCTGGCAAGTTCACATTGTGCTTCTAACTGTACATGATGCCACATTTTGTTGCCAAATAAGATGTCAAACAGGATCACGGTAAGTCTGGTTCTTCACATAGGTACCATTAACTTTAATCACGAAAGACAATTCCCAATTTCATTATTCAGATATACTCAATGCATTAATGTATGTACTTAAAGTGCTTAGTGAACTTTAAAATGTATATATTTTTTTTTATATCCGGAAGATTGTGAGAAGATGAAGCACCATTAGTCATACTTTAGAAGGCTACAGGTTGCTTGGCTTTGCCATTCAATAGTGTCAGCAATCTGCTTTCGCAGTAAAGTCAGGCAATTAGGATAATATTAACAAGCGGGTTAGAAAACAAGACATCGGAAACATTTCCACATTCATTTTTTGCATCCATTCCATAGCACTTAAATTGCTCCATTTGAGTTCATGAATGTAATGTGTTGAAGACCTTGTGCAACCCAGACAAGACGGCAGATACCAACAGCCCAGTAAGCACACGACACATTGAAGCTTTGTAGGAGGATGACGCTACCCCCTAGTGGTCATTCGCTTGACTCGCATGCCATTGTTGACTAGCGAATAACACCAACTCGACTAGCGGCCTCTCACTGAACTCAGGTCAGTTTGTGTGTGATGTCATTTTTAGCTTAAACTTGCTCCACCACAAGACTTGGATACAAAAGTGAGGCCAGAAACAGATTAAATCTTTCAATTTCGTTGGGGCAAGACCAGCAAAGACCAAGTAAAAGGGGGGCTTTGGGCTTGAGTTAGCTGGTTAAACAAAATCAGCTGAAAGAGAATTAAGGCCAATCAAAATGTTTCAGCAGCAATAAAATTGGATGTTTGCATTGGTATCCCACAAGGCAATGTTAACAGAACGTGACTGAAATTAGTTTTACCTAAATATCCATTGGCTGACTTAAGTTTAGCTATAAACCTGACCAAGTTCAGGGCCTGAAGGTCCACAATACGGTACTCAGACAACAATCCTTTGTTATAGTGAAGACTAAAAAGGCAGAGATTGTGAAAGGTTTTTATTTTGTACGTTTGATTAAGTCCAGACTTCAGTTCTCCTGCAAAGAAAAATGAATAGTCTCAACCAAAAATTTCAATTAACACACAGAGCCATCAGTCCAGTTAGCAAATACATCAGAGTATGAAGGCAGCAAAAGTAAGAAAAAAATAAAAAAACCAACACACCACATTACTGAATAATGCTTTACCAGATTATCATCCAGGTTAAGTACCTTTTAGTGAAGATCAAACGAACCTCATTTAAGGGCTTAAAAAAAACAATTACAGCCAATTCAGAATTTAAAACCACAGGAGTGTCGGAACAAACTTAGTTACTGGGCACCATGTATGCCAAGGGTTGTTGGTTTATACTCCAGTACAATAACTATTGAACGGCACTTATCTAGGCCTGCTTCAGTGAAATATCCAGCGGGATGAAAAAAATGGCTTTAAAGATCAAAATCATGAAGCACAACAGGAAGCCAGCTTCACTGTCCAGTACAAAAGACTAGTCTACAAGTTCCATTCTGACGTAAGGCTACAGTTACAGTGAAGCAGATAAAAAGCGATGCAAGTCCGAATGGGGATGAACGTCACACACGAGGTCTTACCATGAACACTCAGTTCATCCTTCTGATCAGCCGGTTAATCTGGTCCTCCCTGTTCCCGGCATCGCCGCCTTCAACGAAGTGCGTGGTCTTCTTGTTCATGCCCCCACGGGGGGAGGACAGCTTGAAGGGCCACAAGAAGTTGTTGGCTGCCTTGAAGTTCTTCCCCACGGTGTAGATCTCATGGATCAGGTCCTCCACACAGATGATGCCATATTTTCCTGCAACGAAAACCACACTCAGACAGGAGGAAACTGCAGAAAGCCATCAGCTCATCGATACTTCAAAACACTCAAGTTACTTTCAGCCATGTATCCAAGCAAAACGCTTACCAAGGGACCTCTCGATCAGGGAATTGTCAGTCAAAGCAATGCGCTGCTTCTTAATCTTGCCGTAGCCACGCTTGTAAATAAGCTCACGCAGGGATTTCAAGTTGGGATATCTAGCAACAAACAGGGCATTTTACAATAAGCAGTCATGTATGGAAAGACCATGCACTCAACAGTGCATTTTAGGCCCAGACTACGTCATGTTAGATTGTAGTCCAAGTACAACTCTGCTACCCGACATTCAAATACCACCACGGGGGAAGAAACGTAAAATCTCACCCCCACGCGATGTAGGGCTCAGCGATCCGGAGCATGTTGATGGAGGCCTTGTTCAGTTTGACGAAGACGCCGTTGAAGATTTGCCGCAGGCGAAGAAGCTGCAGGACTTTGCGGACCTTGGGCCTGACGCCGTTGATTCTGGAAGCATAGGGACACACTGAGCATACAACCGGACATCCAGAGGCTTAACCTGGACAGTGCTAGCTGTGATCTCAGACAACACTGGCTGAAGTCATTGAGTTATCCCCACGGTCGATAAGACGGGGAAAAAAATCCATCATCATTAACCACAAACTGAGGCAAGTGGCACCCGCTGCTTAGCAGCCCTACATACCCCCTGATCCTGATGACGAAGGCCAGCTTGGGTTCTGCAGGGACATAGTAGTTTCCAACCTTACGGGCCATTCGTGACAAGCGGATCTCCCGCCTGTACATCTCCTTGTATTCTTTATGGTAGCATTCAGCCCTCTTGTAGATAAGCTTTCTTCTGGATTTGCGTGCCTGGAGACACAAGATGCGTTACCCTCATAAATGCACGGCATGAGACGACATGAGGCCACGTACAGCGCTCATACTGACTGGGTCAGCATTACTATACAGTCAGGGGTCCATACCGACTTCTCTGCCAGCATCTTCTTGATGCGCAGAGCCTTTTGTGCGGCGTACGCCTTTCGCCTTTTCAAAAGGCTTTCGGGAACAGTTGGTACCTTCTTCCCTCTGAAAAAGAAGGCACATTTAGGGCTTAATTACCGCACCGGGAAGCATGCCTTATTACAGCGAAGCATTCGAGAGGCCTAGTAATCATACTACGCAAGCTTAGCGTAATACTTTCAATTCCATAAGCAAATAACTATTACTAAACAATCCAGATATTAACGAAATCTGCATAAAACCATGTTAAACTACACTGACAATGGAAGGACACGTAAAACAAGGTTGAAAATACATGCTACTATAGCAGCTATTTTAAGATACAACAGCACATTTCATACCAATTGTAAACAGTAAACTCAGAGATAAGCCACACATTAAAGAAAAAAAACGTGTACGTTTAATGAATTCAATGTCTGAGTATTGCAGAAATAACAACACGTTTGTTTCCACCATATCTAACGCAGGAGCGGACATGATCCAAATTTGTACCAATAAGACAACGGGCTTATAAAAAATAAAGGCTTAAATATAACTTTATATGTATTAGCTTTCAGGTTATGGCAAAACATTTGAGTAGATTAAGAACTACTAGACGATGGAAAAGGATTTTGAAAGCAGAAAAACGAACTCACTCTTCGCCCGCCATTATCCCCACCGTAAAAGAGGGCCATACGCATGCGCAGACCGCACTTATAAGAGACGAAAGAGGAAGTGGATGTCTTCCTGATGCCTGATTTTATATATATAAACGAAGACAATCTTTCATAGTAAAAGTGTCCCAAAAGTCAAAACCATAAAAACCCATTAAAACCCTTATGTTTATTATTTTTTTCACCATGAGGAAAAATCTAGATATACTACAACAAGCTACTTCCGACAGCTTACAACTTTCCGGAAAATAATTAGTCCAGGCAATAGAATATAGACCTATAACCAAAGGTCCTTCTGGGTATGGAAGGTTTAAATGGAGTTTGTCAACAAATCGCGTTATTGGCCTGGATTTGTCTACTAGCGATTGTTTGCGAAAGTTTCTCTTATTGGCAATACTGATTTGCATTCAAGAAAAACTTTTCTTAACTGTATGCTTGTGCTCTTCTGTTGCTTAAAGGTCGTGTTTTTTTATTTTTTGCTCTCGTTATGCAGTGATTAGTTAGATTCATTTTATTCAATCAAAAAACAAATTAATATAATAAAACTAATTTTGATTGGTCTGGATCTATATTGTTATTGTTTTTCCATATCATGTCAGACACAGTGAGTATTCTTTCGGAATTTTTCCTGTTGACTTTTAAAGTACTTTGGGCTTTCGTACAGTCCGGGTTAAAATGGTTTGTTTGGCAAAAAGAAAAAAGCGTTGCGGGGCAGGTGTGTTTGGTGGCCGGGGCGGGTAGGGGTCTCGGCCGACTTTTGGCCAAGGAATTCGCCCGAAGACGGGCAGTGTTGGTCCTCTGGGATATCAACAATGAAAGCAACGAAGAGACCGCAGAGATGGTGCGCCGGATCTACCGGGACACGTCCAGCCCCACAGCTGGAAAGGGTGAATTTTATTTGGCTAAAACACGTCTTAGTCGTTTTAGTGCATGATTTAGCCGTTGTGTGTTGCGAGGACGAGTTTACTCGTAATGCAAGACACTGTTGATCTTTTGAACACTGAAGTAATTGAATTTTTGGCTGTTGTAAATGACTTTTAGAATGGCTACCTGAACCTTCTGAGAAGCAGCATATCGACAGTAAAAACAGCGGTGTATACAGTATTTGGGTCCTACGTGTACAGTATCAGACAGTAACATCTGAATAGGCTTTTCACTGTAATTTTGTTTTTTTTAAAGAGCTCTGATTTTTAAGTGTGCTTTTACAAAGTCCCAGGAGCACCACTACCATAACGTTCTGGAGCTCTCTGTTTCAGATGGTGCTCACCCTCAGGTATACACTTACCAGTGTGATGTGGGAAAGCGTGAGTGTGTCTACGCCACGGCGGAGAGGGTGAGGCGTGACGTGGGCCCCGTCGACCTGCTAGTGAACAGCGCTGCCTTTGTCTCCGGTCACCACCTGCTGGATTGTCCAGATGAGTTGATTGACAGGACTTTGATGGTCAACTGTCACGCCCACTTCTGGGTGGGTTTTCCCTCTGGCCCACGCTATTTCTCAGTTTTCCACCTGGATGCTTCTAACGTCACAACTGTGTCTGGATTTGAGAGCTAAACCCTATATTCCAGTGTACAGTCTGCTGTTGTCTCGTGTGTAACAAGCCACCGACCAGTTTCCTGCTTTGTGACAGACCACCAAAGCCTTCCTGCCGGACATGCTGGAGGCTAACCGCGGCCACATCATAACCGTGGCCAGCTCCCTGGGGCTGTTCAGCGCCGCTGGTGTGGAGGTGGGTTCAGAACAGGAGCTGGTTCTGCTGCTGAAATGAATCTGAAGACGCCAAATGCTGTCGAGTGGCCGTTGACATTCCTGCTCTGTCTGGCTGCTAGTGTGTAGATTAATTAGTCATAGTCTATATGGCAGAGGTAAAGAAGTCTGGTGGAATTCCTTCTCGTTCTATTTTATTTATTAATGCTTTGCAGTTAACAGGTGAGCTGTCCTGCTCTCTGACTTACTTCGGTGCAGCGAGAGGGTAGTTAGTCTGAACTTGAACCAACACAACCCTGCGTTCCTCAAAGGGTCCTCTTCCCCATCACCACTGCTTCCTGATTTCAGGATTACTGTGCCAGCAAGTTCGGGGCCGTCGGCTTCCATGAGTCCCTCAGCCACGAGCTGAAGGCTGCAGAAAAAGACGGGATCAAGATGACATTGGTGTGTCCCTTTCTTGTGGACGCGGGCATGTTCAGAGGCTGCAAAATCCGGTAGGAGATGGGTTTTAGTGCGGTCATTAGTGTATACGTGTGGGCAGTGCACTCTGGCTGGATGCTGGAATTCTGAGAGTTTCTTTTCATCCTTCTTCCTGTCTGTACAGAAGAGCGATCGCATCCTTTCTGCCCCCCCTACAACCAGAGCACTGTGTTCAACAAGTGATGCAGGCCGTCCTGACTGAGCAGCCCATGATCTGTATACCTCGCAGCATGTACTTGGTGACCTTCATGAAGGCGTACGCTTGCACCTTTTCCCGCTCCTTTATGCACGTGGTCTCCTCATAAACAGTCGCCTTACTGGGTGCCATGTTTGTCTGTCCTGCAGGATCCTGCCGTTTGAGGCCATCGTGTGCTTGTACCGCCTCCTAGGGGCTGAGAAGTGCATTTACCCCTTTCTGGCTCGTCACAAGGAAGCAATGAACAACAATGAGGCCAAGAGTGGGGATTAGGAGTGTTGTTACCTAGAAAGCAGTGCTTGGATTAAATGTATGCAAAGGCTTAGCCTTAGTCTGTGACAAAATGTATACAGCGTTAAACATATTCAGCTTTAATGAGTGTTGGCAATCAATCAGTATGACAGTGTGCTCGGGAATGAGCAGAGCTACCCAGGCCGTGCAGTGTGCAAGACTTTCAGGTAGGGGGCGCAGTGTTTGGTTCAGGCCAGAGTCCTTAGTCTGTCAGTGCCTTGATGTCCCACACTGTCATCCTTGGGGATAAATGTATGATGATGAACTGTCCCCACTGCAGTTTCAGTCTGTGATCTCATGTGCCTTAAGGGATGAATTAGACTGGACGCACTACAGCAATACAGTCATATCTATGCATGTTGGAATCTAAACTCGTTTTATCTCAACTCGCAATCTAACTGTAGGAGATACGGCTTTTATTATTTAACCTCAAATTTAAACTTCACTTGGCTGGTACTCGCCATTACATGGTACCAGTACCCCTTTGTTTATCTCTTCAGAGTACTGGGAACATTTCAAGTGTACTGGTATCTCATAATCTACCGGTAGTGAGTAATAAGATGAGTACTGGCTCCTGTTTGTTCACACTTCCACTACTTGGAAGTATTGTTACGAATTCCATTGAGCCAGAGGCAAATGCGTATTTATTTTGCATGTTTGTAATTTAATTATTGTCCTGAATCATGGAATGTTTATGGCCTCGGAAGTAGGCAGTGGAGTTGTGCTCCCTGTGAGTGGGGGTGTGGCTGATGGACATGTAGGCGGAGCTCGGCCCAAATGCGGCTTGTCCATGTGCCAGTGTAATAATTAACTGCTACGTGTTTGCCGAGCAGGGTGGTGCAGTGGTTGGCAGTGATGCAGTGGTTGGCACTGTCGCCTCGCACCTCTGGGACCAGGGTTCCAATCTCCACTACGGTTCTCTGTGTGTGGAGGTTGCATGTTCTCCCCGTGTCCTTGTGGGTTCTCCAGTCCCCCCCTCCTTCCCCAGTACAAAAACATGCTGAGGTTGATTGGAGTTACCAAATTGCCCATTGGCATGCGAGTGACTGGCACGTGTGCGTGTGCCCGGCGGCATGCCGGAGCCTCACCCTGGGTTGTGAGTCGGAACCCCAGTCTGCCTTGTGCCAGTAGGCTCTGGATGCCCCCTGGCCATGAACGGGACATGTGGATTTTTCTGGCTACTTCTTGGCTTCCAAATGCTGGGAATGAGGAGACCATCCTCTTTGTCTGATATAATGCAGATGTATCCTTTTACAACTGAGGTGACTGTTCTATTGGAGGTGCTGTAGAGCCCTAACATTACCTCCATCAGCTTTATATACATTCTCAGTCTGTACAACTGTATTTTTAATTGTACTCACTCAGTGATGATCACTGGGCTGCTTGATTATGGCAAAAAGCATAATCAGGATTATTTAATATGATTAATCGTTGACTTTGGAGATAATATGGATTTATTGAACTTTAAAAAGACTTTTTTTTTAGACAATGGATTTTCTTGAACTATAAATACATATAATTCAACTGAGGCACAAATGAGCAATTTTCTAGAATGGGGTGTAAGAGGCACAGGGGTGTGTGTGTGTGTGTGTGTGTGTAGGGGGGGTTCTAACATAAATGGGAGCATCAATGTGAAATGTAATGCACCGTAAAAATTGTTTGATCTTAAATTATGTTCTGATAATCGTTGGAAGCCTAAATCGTAATTGAATTTAAAATTCAATTACTTGTCCATTCCATTGTTTAATGATATTCTCTGTGTTGATGATTAAATTGGGTCTCTGTGTTGATGATTTGGTCTGGGTCTCTGTGTTGATGATTAAATTGGGTCTCTCTGTGATATTTGCTCCTGGGCTGAGAGAGAAACAGAAACGCATGTACCCGTGTAGCTTTGCCTATTGTCATTCCAGAAGTGCAGAAGCAACGATCTCAGGAGCTTTTAGTCAGGGCCTCATCCACCTCATCGCTACAGTGAAGATGACACCAGTCGTCATTAATACCTGTAAAATGCTGCTTAAATGCTCACTTCTGCGGATCTAGCATAGTACCATATCAGTATTGTACGGATTCCTCACACATTTCAAATCCATCAAGTCCACCCAAACTTCCCCCCTGTAGATGTCAAGGTTACTTTAATAATAGAAAATGAGACTCGTTTGTAGTGGGAGCCTTTAGCCAAAAGCCTTTAGCCTAAGCCTAACCCTTTAGCCTAAGCCTAACCTTAACCCTTTCTTCATAACACACTGGCATTTTTAATTAGAATTCGTCGCAAAGTTGTTTTTTTTTGCAAACTTTAAATTATTCAAAACATTTATTTTTTTTGAGAGTTTAATGATTTCACATCTTTGTTTCTGAAATCTATTGATTAAAATTTGCTTTAGACATGTTCAATTTGCAATAAATGAACTGGACAAAGGTGAGTTTACATCATTTGCAATTCAGAAGAGTTTGAAAGTATGAATGATTGTAAAGTACTGAACATAGAAGGCTGCGTAAAGAAGAAGTTTGCAGATGCGAACAGTATGCAAAGATGTTTTTTAAATAAAACAAATCAAACGGTAACAACAAGTTGGTATAACTTGTTTTATGAATAAATCCATTCAGGGGCTCTTATCTGACTAACATTTAGAAGAAAATTTTATCCCGATACCATCAGACTGCACAGTTGTTCGTCATACAATTAATGTTTTGTCCAACACAAGGTGCTTTATGATAAAACAAGTGCTGATATTAAACTGGTAGCCAGGGTGAGTTCAGACTTTCATACAGATTTTATAATGTAGAGAAATATGTAGTTTTAGTAAAATTTGAATTATGTTATGGATCATCTGTTGGTAAAAGGATAGATTGAAAAACAAGACTAACTCGTTTTATGCAAAAAAAAAAAAAAAACAAACAAACAGTACCTTTGTTGGGCCCACATAAGAGACAGGAACCAGGAGTGTAATCCATAGAAATCTTCTTCATAACATTTTTCTTAATTCTATTCCTTGGGTGGGGAATACATGCTGTCTTTGGAGACATTCTCTTTAAGATGATACCTTGAAAAATATTTCACTGATGTTTTCAAATTTGAGGCATCGTATGAGTGACAACCTGGAACTGATTAAATTTTGAGACAAAATTGACGCAACACCACAGTGATAGGAAAGAAAAGTTTTGACACTTGATCTTAGAGTGATAACAAATTATTTGAAAGATCATTTTAAACATTATAGACACATTGTGTGGGCGAAAAACTGCAACTGTGTAAGATTTGAGAAAACTTGTTCCAAAGTTGAAGTAATGCCAAAGGTTTAATTTTAATAATATGGAGGTATGTGGTTAATACCAAGGCAGTTTCTAGCTATCAGAAAGATCAGGCACTAAGTTAAGTTTATCTGAGGATTAATTTTTTTTTTTATTTGATGGAAGACTAGCATTGGGCTGAATGATCAGACCTACCAACACCCATGGTGTCTACCCACCTCTACAACAGGGGTTCCCACACTTTTCGGCTCACGACCCCCAAAATAACCGTGCCAGTGACTCGTGACCCCCACTATCCTCGGAAGTGGTAAAAAATATTTTTATTTAATTTGCATGTTTTTTTTTAATTTGTAACTATTAACTACTAATTTTTATCTTTTGTTAGTTATGGATAAAATGTTAATATAAAATGTTAAAATAATGATAAAATGTTATTTTTAATAGTTTAAAAAAATATTAGATTTTTTGGAAATCATCTCGCGACCCCCCCTTAATGTCTCACGACCCCCCAGAGGGTTGCGACCCCTACTTTGGGAACCACTGCTCTACAATATGGATTTACCATATACTCACCTAAAAATTGTCAGAAATGCGTATGTCAGAGGATATGTTTATACACACAAGTGTATGGTATAACAGTATACATACCAACCCAGATACAACTACACTACTGAGCAACACCACTTAGTAGCAGACATCCTGCTGTCTTTTCAATCACTGAGTGCATGGCGGTCAGGATTGCTGTTTCAAGTGACTCCTTTTCTCGTCTTGACATTCCAATCAAATCAACTGTGTTTAAAATGATCACAGGTCTTTAACCTTGGCTCATGCAAATAGTGACATGGATGGTCAGTAAGCCAATCAGACAGCCCTCTTCAGTGCCAATCAG
>JAABNY020000082.1:13407336-13420820 GCA_015164015.2 Brevimyrus niger
AGTTACGCCCTTGCTTGGAAGAGGTTTACTGGGCGTCATCATACGCATTTTCAGCGACTTTCTATTCCATCTCATTTCAACGATATAGCAGTTCAGTAGGATTCAGCGCCGTGCCCTCATATCGCCTGGGGTTTTCGGTTCGAATCCCACATCCGCTCTGTGTTTACATGCTCTACCCGTGTCACATAATGATATCCCGTCCCCGGTGTACCCAACCTGTTGCATTACGCTTCTTGGTCATAGGCTCCAGGCCCCCTGACCAAGATGAACAGTCGAAAGATGGGTTGGATATTAATTTGGAAGGCTTTAAATTGTAGGAAGGAATGTATTAACAAAGAACTGGCTGTAAATGTTATTTGTACTGAGTAAAGCTATAAGCATTTTTGGCCAGTAGCAGGTAAATGTTCAGTAAATATGAACGTGCAATTGTGGAGTGATTCCTATGACATAGACGGTATGTATGCGTGTCTTTACCAGTTCGTCATTGTTTATATGGGTTTAAACATCATTATAGCTTCAAGTCTTGATTTGAAACACGGATTTTGAAACTGTTGATTAGACACGAGGGTACTTTCAATGTAAATATTACGATATATAAATGCTGCTTTAAAAAGCAATTCGACTGAGTAAGGAGCATGTGCAGCGCGGGCTCTTATTTAGAGCATTGAAAATGCTGACGATTTGCACAGTGAATTCGCGTATTAGATGAACGTTCGCTGGGAAAGCGATAGATATTTTCTAGAAACAAATGCGCGGTTTGATGTGCGCGACTTGTATAATAATGAGCGTACATTAATTTGTATATATCCGGAATCGGATATTATGAGAAATTCGTTAGATATTATTTTTGGATAACTCCCCTTTAAGAGAAGCCAGAAATAGGGTGGCATCTACTGAGACGGCTGGCTACTCTGTTCTGCAAGTAAGCAATGTGGGGGGGGGGGGGGCTTAATCGAGAAATGATTAGGCAGTAAAACGTGCAAAACTAAAGATAAATATAATTGGTCTTTAAAAAATAAAACGCTAATGCTTATTTTAAACCGAGAATACATTAGAATGTCATTACTGAATACAAACAGTAATATTACAACAACAACAATAATAATAAACGTCAGCTTTAATAACGATAATACAATTAAATTCAAATAGTTAGAAGTTAAAATATCTATATTGGTAGACAGACAAAATAAAACCCCACCAGTTTCTTCAAAACGATGACTTATTATAGTATATTTGTATATGAAAAGAGGAAGATTTCTTCACTGGCGATGAAAAGAATATGTTAACCAATTGCCAATCATTTAAAATCAAGTGTGTCACTTATAAGCAAGTTCAACTGCCGAATAGAGTCAATCGCAAACACGAATAACGCCACTGCATTCTTATAATATGAAGCACTTCAGCAGGAGAGCAAATCAAGGCACGATACAATTATTATGAGCGACACCAGGACGACAGCCCAGACTTCTTGGATCACTGGCATCTGCCTGCACTCTGTTTGCCTTAAGTTTTCATTTTCAGAAACAGGAAGTGTAATACCGTCACACCATTTTTAAAGCTATTCAACATGCTAGGTATTTAGCATGCAAGTGCTCAAGTAAAATACCCAGCTGTCACCTATGCAACAAAAATATCCTCTAGCTATAAGATTGGTGTATATTTTTAGCCTAGACCTTAAGGTAGGAAGCTCGTTTACATCGCGAACACGGACAGCTGCTGTAAATTGCTCCATAGCACAAAATGTACGAGTAGAACGTAATTGCTTTCATATACGTTGGTTGTAAAATGAAGATTCCATGAAATCCTGAATGAATGCTCAGTCAGTGTGGATATGTGGCAAATTTCTCACGGGTGATGATGATGCCCCGTTTCTGCCACTAGAGGACAGTGTGATTGTCTGCACAGATGAATCCGGCGTTATTTCTACCACTAGATGTCAGTATAGTTACATCAAAGTGTTTTCGACATCCCTTAGATCTTTTATATCCATGCTGTTGTTTGTGACTTTTGCACATTATTCAATAAAATACGCAATACTATGCACAAGCAGAGAGAATTTGCATGCTTACATATTCAAGAGATGGCCTACACAATCGTACATAATGGCATTGTTTACACAATCGTACATAATGGCATTGTTTACACAATCGTACATAATGGCATTGTTTTAAAGACTGTGCACCACAAATAAATATATGACGAAAAAATGAATAATTCATGTTAACAGGCAGCATTTATGACTGTAGCGACATCCAACTGGCACATGGTGATCGACTGGCGGTGCTCAGTCCTGCCGGCATGGGCGTGACAGTACCCCCCTACCACCCCCCAATGGTCGCCTAAAATACACAGTGATGAGTATGGCAGCATGGACGCCCCGCCCCTGCGGCTATGGAGCGGGTTTAGACGGACGGGCAGCGCGGAAGTCGGCCACCAGGCTGGGGTCCAAGACGTCTGCCGCAGAAACCCATGAACGTTCCTGGGGGCCAAACCCCTCCCATTCAAGCGGATATTGAGGGTGCCCTGCACGGCGGCGGGAGTCCAGGAGAGCTGGAACCCAGAACACTGTGGAGTTTATCAGATATCAATATCAGATATCAGTATATCATCGATATATATGACCACAGATTGGTTAATCATATTGCTAAAGATGGTATACATGAATGACTGGAACATCGAGGGACTGTTAGCCAAACCATAAGGCATAACCCGGTACTCATATTGCCCGCTGTGAATAATGAAAGACGTTTTCCATTCATCTCCCCTCTGGATACGGATCAGGTTAAATGCATTGCGAAGATTGATCTTGGTGAAAATCGTAGCCTCTCGTAGTTGCTCCAACGCGGAAGGGATCAGAGGTAATGGTTCTCTTTGCTTCACAGTGATTGCATTAAGAGCCCGATAATCAATACATGGTCGAAATCCTCCGTCTTTTCACTGAGAAGAAGTGGGAGCGGTAGATGGACGGTAATACCTTGTTTAAGGGCTTCTCGAATGTAATCCCCTGTCCTCCGTTATGGATGCGGCCTGAGGGCCGGCGAACGTGGGGGTCATGTTCCTGCGGCCACAGGAGGCCTAGGGTTACGGGATCTTTAGTGAGAGACAACATTCGGAAATGGCAACAATACTTCGCAATGAGAGATCGCCGTGGATCAGCTGGTGCTCGGTCCCCCCCCACGGGGGGCGTGACAGTTGGGATGCCTCTTCCAAATTGAATAGTTAGCTGAAAGTTGTACTTTCACTTATTTTGGTTTCAGTGGTCTACTAGGGGGGGTCCAAATTTTTTAAATTTTACAAAGTCTACGTCCCACCCGCTTATTTTGATTTATCTCCAGAATTAACAAGGTGCGGGTAAAAAAATCTAGATTACTTAATATTTAGGGCATGCTCCGTGCATGCAGTTTCACATATAAGCGTTTATTATCTTCTATGGCTGGTAATTATCACTATACTGATATACTCATATCCCAACACCAAATCCAGATACATACAACAAAACCTCTTCATTACACAGCACACTATAGAACTGTGATTTCTAACAATCAGTATGGTAACTTTAACACTTCTTGGGTAACATCACTGGCCGCAAGTGCTTGGAGCCAGACTCTGCGAAATCGTTGAACTATTTGCTTCTTGACTCCGTGGGAGAGCACGCTGTATTTTCTCTTCATCTTTCGTCAACGCCGCATTGTAGGGCCGCATTAACGCAGCTCCACTGACAACGCGGAGTTCTCGGAAGTGGGCTGTGCTGGTCTCCCACGTCCCAGGACCAGCAGAGAGGAAAGACTTAGGAATGGAAAGAACACAGAATACGTTCCTTGTATTGTGAGTAGCATAGTCGTGCAACTTCTCATTACTGATCTTTGAGTGGAACACAGTCACACTTTGGTGGGTCCTCAGTTCCTTGGTAAGTTCTTCCATCACTACTAACAACGTCCTGAACAAAAACTGCAAGTGCTCCCAACTCTTCACTGAGGTACCAGAACGGACCACACAACTACTCCGGCACAGCAAGAGATGTCGGTGACCCAGATGGAGCCAGACGTTTCTGCAGTTGCCACTGGTCACTGGTTGGTGTTGCAGTTGGCAGACGGGGGAGGAACCGCGATCTGACGTAAAGCTGCTACAGCAAAGAGACACGCCAGCCCAAATACGGCAATAAATGCTCGATTTTTTTTTTAAATTCACATACAGTGTGCCTTCTCGTGTCACTTGAATTGAGCGCACCCCAAATGTAAATGTTTCTTGACAATAAATGACACTTTTATGCTATCTAGCCGGGGGTGGGAAGAAAGAATTATTTTCATACGTTTTTGGACGTTTCTCTGTATGACAACATACTTCAGAAATCACAACGGCAGTCCTAGTTTTCTCGGAAATGCCATTACCATGTTGGCCATTGCATTAAAGCTGTAAACCATGTAGGACATAATGCTTGACTATAATATCTAAAAATAAGAGCATTATTAAGAGCATATTTCATTAGCCTGGAGACCAAAATAAAGGAATGACTAAAACCTATTTTGACAACTAAACCACGATTGGAGAGTAGTTTGACAGGTCTGTTTCTTATCAGAGATATAATGTGTCATAGCAACTTGAATGTACAAGGCTGATGACATCATACGCTTTGGTGACTCTGATTATCTCAGCCTGGAGCTTGCCAGGCTTACAAAGGTCTTAGTGGTAAAGCTTGATTCATTTTTTTCTGCCAAAATATATTCGCACACCTCTCGTGTTCAAGATATAAATGCTGGTCAGAAGGGAAAAGCAGTATTTTGTTATTTAGAAACATGAGAGGCTGTTAAATCCTGACTCAGCCTGAGCAGCTGAAAGAATGACTTCAACTTTCATCTGTTTTCCTATGATATGACCCACGGAATGACCTGCTGATCGAGGACGAGTGAATCCTCCATTGTGTGCATTATTATATTTACAGCAATAATCTAAAAGGCTTCCACCTAGTATGACATGTATAAAAACCTAAAGTATATGATCCACCTTCACCTATCACCATCCTCTCACGTTGCCATACAGACAAAGAAGTAATAAAAACGCCGCGAGCCGGCTTGACCCGTACGGCGCGAGCCGGCTTGACCCGTACGGCGCGAGCCGGCTTGAGCCGTACGCCGCGAGCCGGCTTGACCAGTTCGCCGCGAGCCGGCTTGACCCGTACGCCGCGAGCCGGCTTGACCCGACTTCCATTTTTCTATATTCAGGGACAGTCCCCCTGGAGCAAGTTGGGGTTGAAGGTCTTGCTCAGGGACCCAATGATGACAGTGCCAGAGGTGGGACTAAAACCAATAAGCCCTTGGTCCAGAGGCAAGCCTCTTAACCAACATCCTTTCCTTTCCAATCCTTTCTTCACCTTTCCCTTACATTCTCTTTCCTTTCCTTTCCTTTCCTTTCAGCATGACACCTACCAGTGTTGAGTACCAAGTCCTACCAAGTCCACCCATTATAAGGGGTGTTGAGCTTCCTGCTCGAGTCCCTTATATTTCATTGAGCTGCGCCTTGCAGTTTTTGGCCTTGTTCTTATTCAGAGGTTGTGGTTTTAGGGCTTTTTAACGTAATCCTCATTTTTATGGGCCTTATATAACAGATTCATCATTCCAAGAATTTCAAATTCTACTGACAATTATGTTACATACTCAACCCATCATTGATTAAACAGCATTAGACAGCTGACACAGGCATGTGTGTATAAAAATGACTTAATGCCATCAAATGCTTCCTTCAGTTTAGACTATGCTTGCACAGAAATTTTCCCTCTGGGATCAATAGAGGTCTGGCAGACCAAGGCGTCAATATAGTGGTGAGAAACAAAAAGCCTCGATTTAAGTCTCAGAAAATCAATATCTGTTTTCTGAACCCTTCAAAAAACTTACGCAAGCACATAAACACACACCGAACCACATAGCACAGGTAAACACAGGGAGATGAGACACCGGACGGTAAGGCACACACAGTGGACTATTTATACATAAACACGCACTGAACCACATAGCACAGGTAAACACAGGGAGATGAGACACCGGACGGTAAGGCACACACAGTGGACGATTTATACAGAAACACACACTGAACCACATAGCACAGGAAAACACAGGGAGATGAGACACCGGACGGTAAGGCACACACAGTGGACTATTTATACAGAAACACGCACTGAACCACATAGCACAGGAAAACACAGGGAGATGAGACACCGGACGGTAAGGCACACACAGTGGACTATTTATACATAAACACGCACCGAACCACATAGCACAGGTAAACACAGGGAGATGGGACACCGGACGGTAAGGCACACACAGTGGACGATTTATATGACAGCTAAAGAGGATCAGAACGGGTTCACGCATGATACAGGCAAGGGCACATGCAACAATTCGAGGCAGAAGTATACACAGTTACACACACCATGCTGGCTTGGGGAAGATGGTGGAGCAGGAGGTAGTGCTCTTGTTTGGCAATCAGAAGGTTGTAGGTTCAAGCCCTGGTTCCTCCTAACTGCATCCATGTGTACTTGACCGAGACACTGAACCCAAAATTGCTCCCGATGTGTAGGTTGGCACCTTGCATGGCAGCCTCTGCCACCTGTGTGTGGGTCTGTGAGACATAAACTGTGAAGTGCTTGTAGGAGTCAAAAAGCGATATATATATACTGTCAATTTTACCATTTAATTTCTCCGTCTCACTTTGGACCCTGGGCTTATTTGGGGTTTGATTTCAGGGGTGAGGTTGCTGGGCAACACTGCCACTTATACTTCAGATTTCAAACAAGATATGTAATGTTACAATATTACTTAACCATAGATTACATGAATTGAATACATTATGTTGTTTCACTGCACCTTCTGTAGGGCTAATATGCAGTATTTTAAAAGTATGGATGGCTGATAATATTGAACTTTTTTCTCGGCCCTACTGTAGTTCCCCGGAGGCAGTCCTGGAGCCCTTTTTTAGTCCCTGCTCCAGACTTTTCATCCAAACCCAAGATACGTTCACACCGAAGTTCTGGAACCTGGTCCCCGGTTCCAAGTTCCTATGACGTCTTGAATGAGAACTTTTGAAGCTCCTGGATCTAGAAATAATATAATATTAAGGGATTAAAAAACAAAAACATTATTTCAGTTTTTATTATTAGTATGTTATTATATATTTTATAAGTATTTTATTATAATATAGTTTGGACCCCTGTCTTACAAGTTAACGGACCAAATGGTTTTGCAGAGGTGAGACCAAAGGAGCATGACATGCTGAAGACATCTGCTTGGTGTTTTATTGCAGGTAAATTTTACGTTCAGGAAAATACAGCTGGCCAGGGTATGACGTGAAACCAGCTTTAACCGAGCCACTGGGTCCGGGCTGAGTGGGGGGAGCTTCCCCATCATCCACGGTTCATGTCATACTTCACCATGACGTCTAACTGATGCACATTCCAGAACTGTAATCCACCCTGCAAGCTGGCCGGTTCACAGTGCTCCAGTGCAAGGTGTTCAGTAAAATAAATAAATGAAGATGAATTGATTAATATGTGCAGAATATCCACTGGCGTCTTCAATATCTGGTCATTATGAAATCATTACAGGAACAATGACATAATACACATATACAGGCATGATATACAAAGGTAGAGAATCAACAGCCTATTTTTCTTTTTCGCCTTCATGTCTGAACTCCCAGGCCATCCTTGCTGTGCTCAAGCACGTTTGACCCCCAAAGTCCAGTTTCTTTGACTAGAGTTACGTCTTCATACCAGTTTTATTCCTAACGGCAGCTGAGCACGGAGCTCAGACATGATGTCAATGATGCGACTGGCCAATGCATGCACAAAAAAGTATTTTTTTTAAAAAAGTACTGAAATTTATTTGACATAAGTCTTAATTTTTTTCTTGTCCCTTCTGTAGAATATATACATTAACACCGTGAATAGCTGTCAGCACAGCCGAGCATTTTACATGGGTTCAGTTGTCTGTCACCCGATCCACACCACCTGTCCCATTTGTACCTTGAACATTCGCGCCTGCACAGCATCCCGCTTTACGGCAAATTTTACAACTGTGCCCAATTTGTACCACACAGTTTTACACCCTGACTTTATATACGTTTGTGTCACTGCTAGGTCTGCGCCTAATGACTATTTTTCTCTGGATTAATCTATCGAATCTTTTACTGATTGCTCGATTAATCTCAACGATTCATTTTAATTCAGAAATTAAACTGATTTTTAATTGAATTTAATTTAATTTTATTTTGACAACAACAAACTGTGTGTTATTGCAGGATTTTAGCTAATGGACTCCGGCTTTTTGACACTGTAATTTTACTCACAGTATATAATTTCCTTTCTCATTGTTCTACACCACAAGTGTGGTATATTTGCTTTACACCCCCTGACACAAGGTGCTTGTGTGGTTTCTGAGTTTTCTATAAGTATCAGCCATAACCAAAGTTTAACATTTTTTTGTATTTTGTTTTGTTACATAATTTTTTTTTCACCGGGGAGTGAGCAAGAAGACAGAGAGGTTGCTGTGCAACGGAAGGTGATGGTCATCAAGAAGATAGAGAGGATGTGCAAAGGAAGATGATGTCATCAAGAAGATAGAGAGGATGTGCAAAGGAAGATGATGTCATCAAGAAGATAGAGAGGATGTGCAAAGGAAGATGATGTCATCAAGAAGAGAGCGTGTGCAAATATATCAACAGCTTTATCCGGCCCTTGATGGGGTTTGAATGGCAGACCCCTTCATTAACAACTCATCTACAACCAGTAGTGAAAGAATTGGGATACTTGTTTTGTTGTTGTTTGTTGTATTTGCTTTTTTTGATTCACTTTATAAGGTTAGCTGAGCCCTTTGGTAGGACCAACCTACCAAGTCCCCCAGTTCACCAGCCTCACACGCTTTAGTTTCTGCTCTCATCTTGCACGTGATTCTTTTGGAACCTGAAGTTCCCACTTCTGTTTGAATGTGAAGATTTAGAACATCAGATGACACTAAGCTCAACACTACTTAAATGTAGATGTAAGCTTTCGTGTGACTACTTCCTATAGCTAATTCTGCCCAAGCACCCAAAGTAAGAGGCTGTGTCAAAGTCTCTGATCAGCCAGTCTCCACTACATCACTCAAAGTGCAGTGTGTGCTGATCTCAGAGTTCTATCCTAAACAAAGCACGTTTCGTTTCAGTTCCCACACCATGGCATCCAGGTATTCCTGCCAGGTAACATTCTGCTTTTTAGAGTTTTGTGCTTTGATGTTCTCCTGATACACATCTTGTGATGTACTGTGTTCGCCGAAGGTTCCCATTAACTGCACCTTCATAATACATTCATTATGCATTCATAGAACATTCAAAAGCAACGTGTAACAATATACACTTTAATATCCTAGCATATTTTAACAGCTTTAATATATATTAAAAACTAACATTATGTTACAATTACAATGTTCTTTATTATCACAAAATGTTTGTTATTAATGGATATTAAAGCTGTTAAGGTATGTTAGGATGCTATGGTATAATGTGTTATGGTATAGTGTGTTATGGTATAGTGTGTTGTGGTATAGTGTGTTATGGTATAGTGTGTTATGGTATAGTGTGTTATGGTATAGTTACATTTGAAATACATTACTATCCCTTTACATTTTATGAAAAATTATGACAAACCTGATGCTGCTATAGCAAAAAAACAGAGTTGCTTTCATTTTGAATCCATTTACACATTTTGACCTGTGCAGTTTAAGTATCGAATGTAAAGTGTTGCTAGATAATGATCATTACATCATTTAGAAACTTCCGGTGAGATTAAGGTCACAATGAGGATCAGAAGAAATGTTTCCCAGACAAAGTAAAGTTAAATAATCAGTTTTAAACAGCTTTTGGTGAACTAATGCCATGATTATAGACTAGATATTTTTAAAATCAGGCTTATGTAAGGCTGAGCATTTTTATCCATGATTTCTAAGCCAATAAAGACTGTGTGGTTTTGTGAGACAAATTAAAGTCTGTCTGCTGGTCTCTATGGTTAGGGTTAGGGTTAGGGCTAGGGCTAGGTTAGGGTTAGAGTTAGGGTTACGGTCAGAATGAGAACAGACATACTAGTCTCTGGACATCTGTCTGACCTCAGGGATCTTAAAAGAAAACATTTTGAATAAATCTGTTGGATGCGTACATAAATGTGTAGGAAATCTTTGTAAACAATGAGGAACCAACAAAAGGGAATTCTATGCGACCTCAATAAACTCCACTTTTACATGGCTTATGGCTGGCTAAAGGCTTTCTGGAAAGGCCATACCACCTACGGAAAGGGCCATGCCGCCTACGGAAAGACTACAATTCACTGGACCTTCTTTGATCAAACTGATCAGGGACCAGCATCTTGATCTTCATGAAGGGTGTCCAAGAGCTGCCTGAAATCAAGTCTTATATTGAATCAACAGCTGTGATCAATCAGGGTGGATTAAAAGGAGTATTAAATAGCCCCACTTTGCTTTGGCTTGTTCTTTGTGTCCTAATGCAAGATGACTAAGTCTTAGATACACGGCGTGTATATAGACGTAAGAGATACACGGCGTGTATATAGAGTTTCCTTCAAACTCAGTCCAACGGATTTTCATATGATTTAAGTCATCGCAATTATGTAACATTTTCATGCTGGGCGAACATAAAGCAAACGTGTTACTTAAAGGGAAAACGGTGATTTAAGACACATTTACAAGTACACAATGTCGCTGTGGGCAGCACTGAAAAACTTTCCCGAGGAATAGTAAAACGTTAACGTGCCAAAACCTAAGGGTGGCCCGAGATCTCCTATAGGTAGCAGCGAGGCACAGCCCAGAATACGACGACCGATCTCGAGAAGCATACAATTTGAAGAAGCCATACAGCTACAGGTTTCCTGTCCTGCAGAAACCAAAGGCACTCGTCTCAGGTAGAATGCAATTTTAGTCTTTTTTTTCGATAACAATACTTTCAAATTGATCCTTTCAATTGTTCTTTTGAACTCGGGAATCGTGATTTACTCCGTAAATTCCATTTAAAAGACTAGTCATCAGAAAAGTAATTGCAACGACATGCTGAGAAGCACGACCGACGTCTGCCTGTCTCTCATTGCGGTTGTCATCACCCTAGCAGACGGTGACCGAGTCGCTGTGGTTAATCCCACCGGCTCTGTTTCAAACCCCGTCGGTTTGTCCGGCGTTAATTTCTCGGTCAGTAATGCAGACACATCTAGGAGCAGAAAAAAGCGGTACATTTCACAGAGCGACATGATCGCCATCGTAGATTATCATAACATGGTCCGGGCAAATGTTTTCCCACCGGCAGCCAACATGGAGTACATGGTAAGTGTTAACTAATTACTTAAAACTATGATAGGTAATTTCTCCATAAGAAAATGCATGCAGTTATTTGTATCTCAGATAAATACGTGTAATACGTGCTACAATATTTTAAATCGTGAACATTACAAACGTAAATTATCACTATTTTAATCACTGTAGCATATTTTACATTACCACTTGTTTTTAAGTTTGAAAGTCTATTTTTAGTTAACACTAAAGCTGGATGCTAAATTGAATTGGAGGACAGAGGAATGCGACATGGCGTTATAAATTATAGGTCGTATTTTATTTCTGAGGATCACAAGTTCCCACATAAAAGTTTAACTGACGGTTTGAGTTGGGTCGGGAAATTATGTCATGCAAACCCCGCAATCATGTTATCATTATCCATGTCATGGTGGATTCCTATATAACCACTCAAGATATATATTCATATCTGACTGCAGCGGACATACGTTATATTCTAAAAATTGTGAAGATGCCTTCAAAATAACCTGTGTAGGCATGCCTAGAGTTCACCGAAGACTGGTCTCCAAGTACAACCCCACATTTGACCTCTAACGTGACCACCATCAAGGATTTGGTCAAGCCGACATCTCTGTCCCTGCCCACCCAGGTCTGGGATGACAGCTTGGCCCAGTCGGCAGAGTCTTGGGCGGCCGCATGTGTCTGGGATCACGGGCCGTACTATCTGATGCGGTTCTACGGCCAAAACCTTTCGGTCAGGACGGGCCGGTATAAAACACTTACATCTTATTTCACTGGGAGCGTTTCTCAAACAGACTAGCTGTGCCTGTGTGAAAGACGGATCTTTATTTTACTGACAGACAAATTTATAATCTTTGTAATGGTCATCTTGTGCCTTACATGTGTCTCATCAGTCCATAGGAACAGACTCCCTGTTCTGTGTACAGTGTGTGTCAGTATTACTTGAACACTACGGGTAGTATTTTTACAATGGAGTTCCTGGCAAAACTTTGCAGTTAATATAAACATTTAGCAATACTTTATATTCAATGGGCATTTATCTATTTAGAACGGTGGGGACTCCAGACATTGAGGTGATTCTGTACATTTTTCCAGAAAGCATCCGATTTTAACAACGCTCGCTGTGTGTGTTTTTACGCGAAGCTGTGTGCATGTCTGATTCGCAGCTTCTCCTGGCTCTTCAGCTTCAGGTCCATCTTACAGCTTGTGAAGCCTTGGTACGATGAGGTCAGAGACTACGTGTTCCCCTACCCCCGAGACTGCAGTCCCAGGTGCCCACTGCGCTGCTACGGGCCCATGTGTACGCATTACACTCAGGTACGACTCACGGGTACGGGCACGCTGAGCCGGGCCCATTTGTACGAGTCACACTCGGGTACTGCTCACAGGTACGGGCACGCTGAGCCGGGCCCATGTGTACTAGTCACACTCGGGTACTGCTCACGGGTACGGGCACGATGAGCCGGGCCCATTTGTGCGAGTCACAGTCGGGTACTGCTCACGGGTACGGGCACGCTGAGCCGGGCCCATGTGTACTAGTCACAGTCGGGTACTGCTCACGGGTACGGGCACGCTAAGCCATGATCTGAGCTGCAGACATCACAGCTGCCAAGGGCCATGATCCACTTCCAAAGCACCCCTACTGTTTTTTTCCCTCTTACTTCCATGATAAACGGACCAGTTAATATAAGATCCCGACCTGCTGTGGAATGAAGGCTCAGTGAGTATTGTTGTTTCTGTTCGAGTTGCTAAACCTTCTTCCTGAGTCGGTGAGAGTTTCCGCCGCATACTCCGGTGTCCGCACTGGCTCCAAATTACCCGCCACGGATAAATGCCCAAGTAACTGTCCTGAAAGGTTTAATTTTCGGATGAAGGAACTGACAAACGGCGTAAAAGACCGGCAAAGTACATCTCCAGCAATGAAGGCGGCCGTAAAGTGTGGCGACCGTGAACCTGCTTCCGTTTCTCCGCAGATGGTGTGGGCGACGTCGAGGCGGGTGGGATGTGCGGTACAGACTTGCTACAATATGAACGTCTGGGGCTCTCTGTGGAGGAGAGCCACATACCTGGTGTGCAACTACTCCCCGAAGTAGGTATCTATGGTGCAACTACTCCCCGAAGTCGGTATCTATGGTGCAACTACTCCCC
>JAABNY020000082.1:13468955-13478979 GCA_015164015.2 Brevimyrus niger
CCGCACTTTGTCTGGTTCCTCACCCAGGACCTGTTTGCCTTGGGTGACCCTACCAGGGGCATAAAGCCCCAGGCAAATTAGCTCCTGGGATCACAGAAACACGCAAACCCTGGTGTCGGCTCAAGGAGGGGCTCATGGATTCATTTAGTCTGTAATTTTTTTTTTTAAAATGTTACACATCCTAAAGACTAAGAATTTCAAAGGCAGGGAATCTTCCAGAACCAGAGAAAGCCAGTGAAATAAAGTGAGCCAGATAATAGCATAATTGCGGTACATGAGATAATAAAATGAAAGAAGCCTGTTTAGGTTTGGTGAAAAAAATTCAGCCCTCTATACGCGCTAATTCCTTCCCACACCCTTGGGGGCTAGGCCCCCCTTGTCTTTCAATCCTCTAGTGACGTTTCTGTCTGTACAGCATTTTTTATTTATTTTTGCTTACAAGATAGAAGCAAACATTGTATCAATAATTGTAACGTATAAGAAAGGAATTCTAAAATCTCGTCAGGTTCCCTTATGTAGCTATATCTCTATCTAGATTTTGGTTGATCAAAGTGAAAAATTTTACGTTTAATCTAATAATGGCTTATGTATAACATTCTGGTCAGTGTACGAGGTTTGAATAATAGGGTCATGGAACGTACAGTATTTTAATTTAGAACTGCCATACGGAATAGTTCATTAAAAAACTACCATTGTTATAGTAAGTGCACAAGTTTAGCAAACTTGAATTTGTACAATATAAAATAAATGAGAAAAGAGTATAAGCATAATAAATTTCGTTATCCTGAATCAGGTTTACCTGTTAAATTCATGCCTGTGGTACTGAGGCTGATTCTTAAAGCACAATCATCTGTAAAGTACCTGAAAGTGGAACGTGTGGAGTGACCAAAAAGTGGATCCCCCCCCCCTCCTTTTTAAAGCCCTCCCATTTAATTGCGCTGCGCTAAAGCTCATATGGAAACTAAAGTAAACGTGTACCTGTGATCTGTATCATGTATTTTCTTTCATAGAAAGCAAATGGAAGTGGTTTACTTGGTTCGGTAACCTTCATGTTGTTTTTGGTCGTTGGGAGAAAAGATTTAACGACCTAGGAAATACTTGGGCAAAGCAGACGGATTTAAATGGAAGCAAAACACTTAATGGATGGCGAGGTGGACTGGAGTCCGATTTACTGCCGCGAAATCGCCTCGAAAACTTGAATCACAAAATCCAGGTTGGTGGGTGTCCAGAAACATGTTGTCGCCATGGACGGAACATTTCAAAAGTATTCAATGGGGGGAAAAAACAGACCCCAACTATGTACTGAAGGGAGATTCGTTTTTCTGCCAAGGACAAGTTTCAGCCTTCAGCCGAGAGTGGCCTTTTATCAGTACATAATTTCTGTTAAGTTTCAGCCTCCAATAGTCAAAACATTAAAACTGTTAACATTAGTTGTTTTAGTTGTAAAATATAATAACTTGTAATAATCTGAACGTTGATGGTAAGGTCATTTTCATATAATGAAATGTATGTGTCATGAAGTGAATCATCAGTGCAGCCCATAGGCAGTAAAGGTGCAGGCTGCTCCAAACTGGAGGAGGTGACGTCGGCCCCGTGGCTGTCTCACAATGTCCAATCCACAATGTTCTTTATGTGTCACCCTTGCTTGACACAGTGTGATTTTGTCTTGTGAGGGTTGCATGATGCCATGTCATGCCTGTTCATTGAGTGAAATTATGAATATTCTGCTGAGGGTCACTATTGCTCAGCACAGAGGCATGTTGAGTTACATCAAAAACTAAATAAAAAAGAATACACAAAATAAAAAGTAAAATGCACCCATAAACTCATTGTTGGTGATAAATTGTGTCACATTCATTTCATTATCTTAGGCATGGCAGTGGGTAGCAGTAAAAACATTAAAATCATTAAAAAAATTCTGGGGGAGGGTCCAACCAGTCTACATGTGCTTTGTGGACTTGGAGAAGGCATTTGACTGTGTCCCTCAGGGAGCCATGTGGGGGGTGTTCCGGGAGTATGGGGTGCCGGGACCATGATGATTAAAAATAAGGATTCACATTATCCCTTGCCCGGACGCGGGTCACCGGGGCCCCCTCCTGGAGCCAGGCCTGGGGGAGGGGCTCGATGGCGAGCGCCTGGTGGCCAGGCCTGCACCCATGGGGCCTGGCCGGGCACAGCACGTGGGTCCCCCTTTCAATAGACTCACCACCCGTAGGAGGGGCCATAGGGGTCAGGTGCACTGTGAGCTGGGCAGTGGCTAAAGGCGGGGACCTTGGCGGTCCGATCCTTGGCTGCGGAAGCTAGCTCTTGGGACATGGAATGTCACCTCTCTGATGGGGAAGGAGCCTGAGCTGGTGCGCAAGGTTGTGAAGTTCTGGCTTGATATAGTCAGGCTCACCTCGACGCACGGTTTGGGCTCTGGAACCAGTCTCGTCGAAGGGGGTTGGACCCTCTTCAACAATGGAGTTGCCTGCGGGGAGAGGCGCCGAGCGGGGTTGGGCATACTTATTGCCCCCTGTCCGAGCGCCTGTACATTGGGGTTTACCGCAGTGGACGGGAGGGTAGCCTCCCTTCGCCTTCGGGTGGGGGGACGGGTCCTGACTGTTGTTTGCGCTTATGCACCGAGCGGCAGTTCAGAGTACCCACCCTTTTTAGAGTCCCTGGATGGGGTGTTGGAGAGCACTCCTTCAGGGGACTCTTTTGTTCTGCTGGGGGACTTCAATGGTCACGTGGGCAATGACAGTGAGACCTGAAGTGGCGTGATTGGGAGGAAGGCCCCCCCCGATCTGAACCCGAGTGGTGTTCTGTTATTGGACTTCTGTGTTTGTCACCGTTTGTCCATCATGAACACCATGTTCAGGCATAAGGGTGTTTATATGTGCACTTGGCACCAGGACACCCTAGGCCGCAGTTCGATGATCGACTTTGTAGTCGTGTCATCAGACTTGCGGCCGCATGTCCTGGACACTCGGGTGAAGAGAGGGGCGGAGCTGTCAACTGATCACTACCTGGTGGTGGGTTGGCACCGCTGGTGGGGGAGGAAGCCTGGCCAGGCCTGGCAGGCCCAAGCGTATAGTGAGGGTCTGCTGGGAACATCTGGCAGAATCCCCTGTCAGGAGGAGTTTCAACTCATACCTCCGGCAGAACTTCTCCCATGTCCCAAGGGAGGTGGGATACATTGAGTCCGAATGGACCATGTTCCGCGCCTCCATTGTGGAGGCGGCTGACCGGAGCTATGGCCGTAAGGTGGTCGGCTCCTGTCGCAGAAGCAATCCGCGAACCCACTGGTGGACACCAGTGGTGAGGGATGCCGTCAAGCTGAAGAAGGAGTCCTATCAGGACTCCACAGGCAGCTGACAGATACCGGCAGGCTAAGCGGAATGTGGCTTCGACGGTTGCTGAGGCAAAAACTCGGGCTTGGGAGGAGTTTGGCGAAGCCATGGAAAATGACTTCCGGATGGCTTCGAGGCGATTCTGGTCCACCCTCCAGCGGCTCCGGGCGGGAAAGCGATGCAACATCAACACCATTTATGGTGTGGATGGGGTGCTGCTGACCTCAACCCTGGACGTTCTGGGTTAGTGCGGGGAGTACTTCAAAGACCTCCTCAATCCCACTGACACGCCTTCCTACTTGGAAGCAGAGTATGGGGACTTGGGTGTAGACTCTCCTATCTCTGGAGTGGAGGTCGCTAAGGTGGTTAAAAAGCTCCTCAGTGGCCGAGCCCTAGGGGTGGATGAGATCCACCCGGAGTTCTTTAAGGCTCTGGATGCTGTGGGGCTGTCCTGGTTGATACGCATCTGCAGCATTGCGTGGACATCGGGGGCAGTGCCCCTGGACTGGCAGAACGGGGTGGTGGTACCCATCTTTAAGAAGGGGGACCAGAGGGTGTGCTCCAACTACAGGGGGATCACACTCCTCAGCCTCCCTGGTAAGGTCTATTCAGGGGTTCTGGAGAGCAGGGTCCGCCTGATTGTTGAACCTCGGATTCAGGAGGAGCAGTGTGGTTTTCGCCCCGGCCACGGAACAGTGGACCAGCTCTATACTCTCCGCAGGGTTCTGGAGGGTTCATGTGAGTTTGCCCAACCAGTCTACAAGTGCTTTGTGGACTTGGAGAGGGCATTTGACTGTGTCCCTCGGGGAGTCCTGCGGGGGGTGCTCCGGGAGTATGGGGTGCCGGGCTTCCTTTTAAGGGCTGTTCGGTCCCTGTATGACTGGTGTCAGAGTCTGGTCCACATGGGCGGTAATAAGTTGGACTTGTTTCCAGTGAGGGTTCGACTCCGTCAGGGCTGCCCTTCCTGGGCGCGGCTGCCTCCTTGGCATGGTTGCTGGCCCTCCTCCCTGGGTGGTGGACTGGGGGGGCTCAGGCCTCTCCTGCATGGGCGAGCTCTCTGCTGGGGGCTGGTCAGCTCCCGGTCACCTGGGGTCCTGGGGCCCTGGCCCATGCGGAAGCGGCCGTCCCCCTCGCGGGGTCGGCTGCCTGTCGCCTCGGTTCTCTGGGGCTCGTGCCCTTTTGGCTGTGGGCGCTGCGCCTGGGTCCTCCCTCCTCCTCCTGCTGGGGTGGGGACGGGGACTGTCGTGGGAACATGGGGCCTTGGCTCTTCTGTGCTTTTGGGAGGCTGCGGACGCCTTGGGTCTCCTGGGCCAGTCTCCGCCAGCCTCTGGAGGTGTGGTTGTGGCCCCCCACTCTCGCTATCAAGTACATTCACGTGTTTACACACCTCCCCCACAAAGATGAACACACATGCAAATCCACTTTCACACTCCCTTCCAAGCAACAACTTGGATGCCTGTATATCTGTTTTATTTTCTTTAATTTTGGTTGTGTCTTTGTATTTATCAATTATTGGTTGTATTTCAAATGCTGTTTTTTTCTTGCCTTGTTATGTGCTTTTTACGTCACTCTTGTCTTTTTTAGCCTCCCTCTCACAGTTGTCTCCCCCGTTATTCATGTTTTTTTTTTCTTGTTTATTTTCTCCCCTTCCACTTGTCTCCTTTTTAATCTCTCTCCTTACCCCTTTTCTTCACTCATTTCCTAAATCTACCACTCCCTTTTGGGCAGCTTGAAAACTGAAATATTTTACATGTGTTGAAAATAAAATACAATAAATATGCAAATAAATAGAAATTGACCAACATGAAGGGCCTATACAGAGTTTATAGAGCCCCTCATGGTAAAGCAAATATGTCTGACACAGCAGTGCATTCAGACCAGTCAGACCATTCTGCCTGCTAAAGCTGCCGGACAGGACACATAAAAAAAAAAAAGAATAAGATAAAAAGTAATATACTAATTAAGCAGCGATTGTCTGCCGTTGTGCTGCCCTGCCCCTGTGGGCGTGACATATGCAGTGTTTTGCATTAATGATGAACTCAGACGACAGCATGTCTTTAGCCCACAAGCATATCTCTTACTAAACTGTTTTCCCGGCAGCCTACAGGCACAAACCCCAATCCCCGGTACGGAAAGGACTATATTACAGTGCCCACCTCTAAATATGGTATTCGTCCTGAAATTTAAAGGGACAGCTACCTAAAAAGGCTAAAACAACCGTTTTGCCACAGTGAGTTGGATTAGACAGTAAGGGAAGGTGCCGGATAGAGCCGGAAGGCACAAACACATAGTGAGGGTGTGCTGGGGACGTCTGGCAGGGGTATGTGAGATCTTCACCTCACACCTCCAGCAGAACATCTCTTACATTGTGCTGTGCCGTAAGGCTGTTTGCACCTCTCGCAGTGGTGACCCCAAGACCCGGTGGTGGACACCCACAGTAATGGGAGCCATCCAGCTGAAGAAGGAGGCCTCCTGAGCTAGGTTAGCCTGTGGAACTCCTGAAGCAGCTGACAGGTACTGATCGGAAGCAAAAAGTGTGGGAGGGAGATTAGTGAAGCCACGGGGAATGACTTTCAGTCGACCTCCAAGAGGTTCTGGTAACTGTCAGGTGATTTAGGCTTTGTTCACACGGGCGTTAAAATCGAGCGTTTCTTTTGCGTTTGTAGCGTCCGGTAATCGCGGATCAAGCGCAGAGTGTTTTCTACACATAGGAGTCAATGAGAGTGTTCACACGGGCTTTGGTGACGTGCGTTTGTCCGGCTGTGCGTTTATACGGCATTAAAAAAACGTTGCATGCAGCTTTTTCTTGGCGTTCAAAACCCAACGAACGCAAGGAAACCGCTTCTAGTTCGTTTTCTGCGCGTTCATTTTACGCTTCGGAGGACCGGATATATCCGATGATCCTACATGCTAAACATCGGGAAATGCGGGAAAAAAGAAAAATAAAATGTCGAAGGAGGTTGATCCAGCCCAGCTCGTGCAGGAAGTGGAGCAGAGACCGCTGATATGGGACATCTCTTTACCAGACTACAGTGATTGTTATAAGAAGGCCAAGGTGTGGGAGTCTATTGCTGAGCAGCTTATACAATAATGGAAAAATAAATCCGTCAGAGAAAAAAACGAAGAAGGTGAGTGGAAATAAATGGGTATTATTGTACTGCGGTAAAGTCCGTTTGATGTTAGATGTTCGTTTGATATTCAGCTTTTGCCGCCTCTCTACATGAAACAGGAAGGTTTGGAACGAATATTGGGTCTTGGGATATGTTCACCTATTTGCATTGTATGTATTTCAAGTAGGAACTATCATGGTTCGATGTGTTTGAAGTTGATATAAACAAAAATATGTATTCGGGGAGGTGCATAACCCCGTTAAAAGCGGAGCTACGCTGTGTGCGGCTTAGGGACCGGGTAAAAATTACATACACTTTGTAAAAACGTAGAAAACTGCAAGTACAGTAAATCATTAAGGGATATTGCCAGATGTCACTTACACAGCTGTACTGCAGCTGAAGTATATGCATGCTAACATCAAACCAACTTTACCTCAGTTATGATTGAAACTCAGATTCACAAGGGATATGAGAAACATGAATGAAGAAAGGAGTGGAATGGGTTCAACAAAGAGAAAGAAATCACATCCATTATTTGAGGAAATGCTGTTTTTAAAGTCTTTCACAGAAAAGACAGTAAGTACTTATGTTTTCTTATTCCTTTTTATTTTTGCAATTCACTTTATTTTTGAAATATATGCATGTTTTCTATTTGTTGCAGTTACATTGGTTATATTAATGGTAATCATTCTGTGAAACACTTTTTCATACTGTCAAGTAAAAAAAATCATAACTATTTTGTCCAGGACTAGTGGAAATGTATACGACAGTGACATATCCGATGATAGTACGTCAATAACAGGAAGTGAAGTCACCTATGTGGATGACAGAGAAACCAGCAATCCAGAAGAAGTGCAAAGGCATAGCACTCCACTCCTACGCACTCCACGGAAAACAAAGGTTAAGCCACGCCGTGCAGAGAAGGGGGGACCTGATCTAAACTTCATGATGGTAATTGAATAGATGAAAGACAGTATCGACAAATGCCGTGAGTCTTCAAAGATGGATAATGTGTCTGCATTTTTAAAATCTCTTGAGGGAGACTTGCGGCAACTACCAGAGGACAAATTAATAACAGCTAAAATGGAAATAATGCAATGTGTTTACAGAGCACTTTACACATCTCGTCAAAGTTGTAAACAACTCTCAACATCCATGCAACACACAACACCACACTTGCCATCACCAATCTTTGCTGCATCCTCTTCCCACAACACATCCACATTTTACCCTCCTCCACCATCCCCTTCAGTGTACTCCGGAATAAGCACTTCTTCTCATGCCGTTAACAATCCCCTACACACCTGTCCCACCACCATCTCTGAGCAATTGGCTTCAGCAACGAATGCTGTTCACTCAGGAGCATCTGAGCCATACTATCATGCTCTGTAAATGTTTAGTACAGTAAATGTTAGCACAATGTGCTGTTTGTTCAAGTGTTATTGTTTACAAACTGTTAATGGTAAACAGTATTCTTTAAGTACTGATTGTTTACAAACTGTTAATGGAAAACAGTATTTTTCAAGTACTGATTCTTTGTGATTGTTTACAAATCCATTTAGGTTATTATTTATTTTATTATTATCATTATACAGTTTTCTGTAAAACATGTTATTTTTGTCTGTAGCATATGACTTATTTGACCTAAATGTCACTGTACAGTATGCTGCTTCATATTTTTTTTCTCTCTTTCACTCACTCACTCACTCACTCACACACACACACACACACACACACAGTATATACATATAAATATGTGTGTGTTTGCTATTTACACATATACACAAATTTTCTATATACAGTTATAATAAAAGGGTTTTCAAAAACAGTGTGATTAAATATTTCTGTAAAATGGTTCTTGTCAAACCAAATAGATTATTCATGCACATATCAAATTTTTGAATACTGCCATGCGAGCTCTCCTGCAGGGGACATAAAGTATTCAGCAAATCTGGTCCTGACCACACTTGCCCCATGTGTGCTGCGAACAGTTTAAACACTGAAGTCCTTTAGAAAGTCTGCAGACATGTCATCCACATTGTAGCCTTCCTTCTGACGTACAAAATTGTGGAGGACACATGTGGCCTTTATAATCCCATCAGCATTTCCTGGTTTCACCTGCATGGCTGTTCGAAGGACTCTCTATTTGTTTGACAGGATGCCAAATGTGCATTCTACATACCGCCATGCCCTTGCCAGGCGGTAATTAAACACTCTGTTTTGAGTTGTAAGTGCACGCTTGGGAAACGGCTTCATCATGTTTTCATGAAGTCCAAAAGCTTCATCTGCAACTAAAACATGTGGCATTGGTGATCCCCCTTCAACAATAGGTCTGGGTGCAGGAAAATGTAATGACTCTTTATAAAATTTACGTCCCATGGCCGAAGAACGAAAGATGCTTGAATCGGAAGAGCTTCCATATGCTCTGACATCTACAGCCACAAAGTTGCAAGAGCTGTCTGCAATGGCCATCAGCACAACAGAAAAAAACTTTTTGTAATTATAGAATCTTGTTCCACTTTTAGGGGGCATCTGAACACGGATGTGTTTCCCATCCAGGGCTCCAACACAATTGTGGAACTGGGATCTCTTGTAGAATCCTTCAGCGATATCAGTCCATAACTGTTCTGTTGGCTCTGGCATGACAAGAGGCTGGAGACATTGCCATAGTACACAACATGTTTCATGCACTATCCTTGAAATGGTGGACTTTCCCAATAGGTACTGGAAATGTAAGGAAGAAAAGGATTCCCCAGCTGCCAAAAACCTTAGTTAAAAAAATAATAATAATTTGATTAGAAATAAGGAATATAGATATATATAGATAGATAGATAATTCTGTTGGGAGTATATATATATATTTGTGTGTGTGTATCGTCATGTTATGCGCTAAAATCCCCCCTGCCATGGATTGCCCCCCCACATAATAGCTATCAAATATTATATTAGAACATAAATTCATAGATTTATTATTATCAAATATGATATTACAATTATAATAAACCCTAGGCACGTGACAGCCGTCAAGACCATTAATACAAATTTTGTGGGACATTTATTTTTCGGGGTTTTGTCATGAATATGCAAATAAATATTTATATATAATAAAATTCGACGAAAGTAATTTTATTATAAACAATATAAAAGTACATTTACATGTTGTATATGAAAAATATTAATATTTTAATGTTTTTTATATACAACATATATATTTTCATATTGCTTATTTTATTTTATTGTCTCATGTAATTTGTAAACCATGAACCTATTAATTTATGTTCTAATATAATATTTGATAACGATTATGTAGGGGGGGCAATCCATGGCAGGGGGACATTTCAGTGCATAACACCGGTGTAACTGCACACTCGACTACTGTTTCCTTACCTCAAAGTGACAAGTAGTCTCTCTTCGGGGCTAACACCAAGTCGCATATTGGTTGATCGGCGTGCAATGTGGCATTGCACCAGCTGCAGCAGACAATCAAAAGTGGAAACCGACATCCGACAGTAATTAAAAAACTTGCGCGGAAACTTTCGCATTTCTTCATAAAGCACAAAAAAACTCCCTTTAACCCGACGT
>JAABNY020000082.1:13572419-13583155 GCA_015164015.2 Brevimyrus niger
CCATATCTAACTTTAGTGGACTTGGATGACTCATTGTTTACATGGACAAACTGGTAACGATCAGTTAAATAGGAACGCAACCACCGGAGTGCTGTCCCTTTAATGCCAATTAATGTTTCCAGCTGGTCCAAAAGAATATTATGGTCTACAGTATCGAAGCTGCAGTTAGATCCAGTAACACGAGGGACATTGAGTCTGAATGGACCATGTTCTGCGCCTCTATTGTAGTGGCGGCTGACCGGAGCTGTGGCCGTAAGGTGGTCGGTGCTTGTCCCGGTGCTTGTGGCGGCAATCCGCGAACAAGGTGACATTCCATGTCCCAAGAGCTAGCTTCTGCAGCCAAGGATCGGACCGCCAAGGTCCCCGCCTTTAGCCACCGCCCAGCTCACAACGTACCCGACCCCTATGGCCCCTCCTATAGGTGGTGAGCCCATTGGAAGGGGGACCCACGTGCCTTGTTCAGGCTCTGCCCGGCCAGGCCCCATGGGTGCAGGCCTGGCCACCAGGCGCTTGTCATCAAGCCCCACCCCTAGGCCTGGCTCCAGGGGGGGGCCCCGGTGACCCGCGTCCGGGCAAGGGAAATTGTGTATCCATAATTTTCTTCATCATGAGGGGACATTTGAGCCGCACTACGTCTGGTTCCTCACGCCGGATCTGTTTGCCTTTGGTGACCCTACCAGGGGCATAAAGCCACGGGCAACTTAGCTCCTGGGATCACAGGAACACGCAAACCCCTCCGCCACGATAAGCTGTCAGCTCAAGGAGGGGAGTTACTAAACAAAATACTGATATTTTTAGTTTATTGAATGCACTCACAGATTTTTATAAAATTATTTAATTTTTTTTATAAAATTTAGTTTACCCGTTTGTATCCATATATTGGCTCTCAGTGAAACACTGCAGGTGCTGTGATGAAGACTTTTTTCGGCTTAACAGAAGAAGCTCTTCTGCTTTAAAAGAAATTGTTGAGTAATTGATAATTGTTTTCAGTACATGTAATGTTATCCATCGTATTAACAAGGAAAGAAAGACCCATTACGGTTGCTTGTTAATCAGTTACTGCATGAGGAGACATATTTGCATAGGCATGGGAAGACGTTTGAGCTGCTAAAAGCCTTAGGAGAATTTTACTGAAATTTACAGAATGTTCGCTGTCATACCAGAAATGTTCAATTTTTCTATGCACAAGCCAGTTATAGTCACTAATCACCTGATTGGTAATATTCACTTTATCATCACTGAGCAAAACATGCAGGTCTTCTAAGAACTTACTGTCAACTTCCCCTGATGTAGCAATAAGACATTTAACTTAAATTTCTACTTTTCTCCTGAATTTTTCCATCTTTCATTTGTTGTTTCATTTTTAGTCTTTTTTGTTTTTAAACCCTTTCCATTTCTTCCTTAAATTTTTTTGAATATCTCTCACATCCCTGGCTCGCTTAACAGCGAAACCAACCTGTCCTGTTCTTCTGAGTCCTTGGCATTCAACCACTGATTTGTCATCTTTGTAGCAGCTTTAACTTTACCTTCTATAAATCCCATAGTGGCATTGGCTGCCCTACGAGTCTGTTGATCTGTCATCCCCAATATCTGCTCACTCATAATGTTGTGAAGGGGAGCAGACTTTGCCTGCACCAACAAAGAAGATGTCACCAGAGAGGTAATCAGCCATCTGCCGCTCCATTACAGAAATGACACCCCTAAATAACTGCTGAAGCACATCTCTAAATTCGTTTTCATCCCAATTGCAAACTGCTGTCTGTAGGGACCTGAGAAGTTCATCATCCTTGTTCAAAGTCTTTTCAAAAATATCCTTCTTTGCATGAAGCACAGAGACCAGGACATCACCACATGCCAGGTCATGCAATGCATAAAAAGCTTCCTGCAGCTGGGGAACTATTTCCAAATTTGATTTCTTTTCCAGATTACCATTAACAACCCTCATCCATGGCCCTGAAACTAATTTGCCTATCAACCCTAGGACTCAGATGCAACTGGATGGATTTGTGTGAAAGGGCAGAAATGAGGCCTGTTCTAAGGCCAGTCCTATTATTACAGACTTTATCTAAATAGACTAGAAGCTTCTCCCTGTACGTAAGGATCACTCCAGCCAAGTAAAACAGAATGTGTAATCGGTTTCCTACGTGCCTAATGAAGTGCTTCAAAGGATTTTTTTCCTGCAGCAAGAAAACTTTAAATCCTTTGGGGTCCCCCTTTCCTTGCCTGTATCTCATTTTTGACAAATTATAAGCAATGTTAGCTGCTCCACAGTCCTTGCCATGAAGAGAAGTTTTAATTTTCAAATCTTTTTCAACCTCCCTGAGAATACTCCTACATTCATTAGAAATACCATCCAGTGGATGGATATTGCACTTTAATTCCAGAAGTTCTAGATTCAAATGTTTTTTTTACGACACAATAATTCACGGAAACCCGAACACTTATTGTATTTTTGATACGCTGAAAAACGGTGTTTTCTAACTTTTGGGCATCTTCATTTTGGTATTCCGAGTAAGTTGTTATAACATCACCATCACCTTAGGGCTCTCCTCACACAAGATTACATCTCTTAGCCCCTGATTTTCACGCTCAAGTTTTTCTTGTTCCCTTTTTATTCTCCTCAATTCCTGGTCTTTTTTCTTACACAATTCAGCCCATGTTCTTTTACGACGACGCTTTTTTTCTGATACACACACTTTTCACAACTGGAAGGCAAACTTTCTTCCTTCTGAATTTTTTTATGAGCCTTTGCAAGAGCATCTTTCAGTTTATTCTTATCAGTTCTCAGTGTCTTTTCTACATCTCTCTTTCTGAGTAATGCCTGGCGAAGAGTACGTCCCTCACTTGAAGATCCATAAACATCATCCAATTTTCTCCGCGTTTCTTGGTTAATCCTGACAAGACTTAAAATTGTTTTCCTTCTATGGCAGCATTTGCCACAATGTGTTTTGAACTTATTAGAAGGCTCACATTTGTCTGATGTTGGCCAGAATCTTTTACAAACATTTGCAGTTTGCAGTACTATCACCGGAGTCAATCACTGAAGTAGCTGAAGGTTTCGACAACTCAACAGCATTTCCCTCACCAGATTGAATCCCCAGAGAAGCTGAAAGTTTAGGCAACTCAACAGCACTACTCTCACAAGATGGAATCACTGTATGATTGTTCACAGATGGTGGAGTGGTACTGACATTATTAGATGAAGAAGTCTGAACAGGGATGCACAGGTCCTCCTGCAACTTTTTAACCAGATTTTCACCCTGTCTGTATAAGTTTATCTTTTTGTTGGCATCAGAAACAGTTCACTGAACACTACGTTTCAGGGCTTCAAAGTTAATATCCTTCCTATTTGCAATGTTATTGGATTTTGCTATTTGAACAAGTTTTTTTGTAGTGGATAGAAAATCCTTTTGATCATGATTTGTCGAATGAAGCCAAACAACATATCCTTTTCTAATGCTTCTCGTATTTGAATCATTTGCGAAAGATTCTATGTATCGGGCCTTGTCAGCAGCAGTTTTCAAGGGAGGTGAAGCAGCAGATGTTGTTGCTCAAAATAAGAGAGAACATATTTATTACAATGTAAAAAGACTCTGCATGCAAGGGGTCCTTCAGCAATAGTCTGTAGGCATAAGGCATATTTCATTAACATACCATGGAAACTGAAAAAGAAACTTTAGTAAATAAATATTGTAATTTGTATATGTATTGACGCATATGTTATTTGGCTTAATAAAGCAAATTGTAATTGTAAAATCTATTATACATATTCATCTATTTTTACAATATTTCTATTCTTACCTTCAGCCATGGTGAAAGTCATTGAATTGATGCATTATCTCATTATCTATGTTCAATAGAGAAGAACAAGAGCACAAATTCAAAATCATCCTGTCTTATTATACATCAAAATATCTTCTAAAGGTATTTTTCTTACATGTAATTATGATATTTGGTTAAATCCTTCATCGAGTGAAATTTTTTTGACCGTATTTTCGTCTGCCAGTTCACGCATAATACATAGTGTCCTTAAAGACCCGGGCTGGGGATGCAAGATCCCGCTTGAATTTTGTAGTGAAACGTTGCAGATAAGTAGTTTAGAAACCAAAAAATGCGCCTAGAGGTGAATCAGGGTTACCTGGGGGTTACTGACGATTTTTAGGAGGGGTAAACCTTACCTTTAGTTTGTGAAACACAGAACTTTTTGAAAACACCACGGAAATTGATCGGATAAAAATTGTTTCGAAATCGAGGCTCTCCTGTCCAAGATGGTGCCGATCTAATGTAAATTCGTGCAGTGCTAGCCCCAAAAAGAGGAAATTTTAGAATTCTACCGATACGCTCTTTTAAAAATGATGACATCATCAGGGGCGACGCGATCGGCTCGAGCGAGTGTTTTAAGTACGTACTGTTTAGCGCCACTAGCATTAGCACAATTATTGTTTCCTCAAGTATGATCATAAACATATCTAAAATCAAGAACATCATACATAGTTATACAACGAACAGCACCTGCCACTAGACCTGCCACAGCACCTGCCACTACCGGCAGGCACTGTACCCAAACGGCTCCTGCCACTGTTTAGCGCCACTAGTGCAGTACAATAATTTTTTTCTCAAATATTATTTTAAGGAGATGTACAGTCAGCAATAATAATATCATTCGTAGTCATACAAAGATTAAACAATTCCTCAATTTATTTCTGTATTCCAGTTTATTGTAGCTGTGCACAGCATCTAGGGTTTACTTCCACAAGTGGCGGTGACTGTCTCTGTACCCCAGCAGACACTGTATTCGAACTGCGCCTGCCACTGTTAAGTGCCACTGGCGACAGACAGAAGTGGCAGCTGCCACTGAGAACTGGCAGCTGCCGCTCCCTGCCTTGACGGGTGCCTGTGACGTCACTTCCTCCTCCCAGCTGCCTTTTTGGGACTGAACCCTTACTGCACCCCTACTTCCAGTGTTTAATGGTCGTATGTCATAACGACTTTTATGGGACGAATAACTGTAAACCAAAAGTAAACCTGAGAATGGAAATGTCAATTTTAAAGTGTACTCTTAAATCGAGCATTAAAGCGTGATGTAAAAAAGACAAATAACCCTAAAGAAGTTGTTACCACAAGTTTGCAAATATTAGCCAATAAAAACGACTACTGGAATTGTCACGTACACTGTCAGGAAAAAAGGGTACAACCCTGAATCAGTTTTGTTCCTGAAAGTACAAACAACATTAAAAAAAGTTCACCAGAGTCCATCAACGTACCTTACCAAAAGGTAGAAATAAAAGGTACATTTACCTATAGCTACTGACAAGTAATTGTGCATTCAAAGGTACAAATGGATGATTTCTTTACTTTTCTTAGTGTCACACCCACTAGACATAAAAACCTGAGCTACATGTGCAACATTTGGCACCCACCCCTTATGAGGTTTGTCACTCACCTTGTGCACAGACCATAAGCACACGTGGATATGTGGTTTATGAACTGGCCTTTAGACGATGCTGTTTGTATTGTTTGGTATCGCCTATTTAGGCTTGTCCCACTCATTCAAACTCAATCCAAATTCAAAAAGCTTCAAACTCCAGAGGGGCAATTTAAAAGGCATAGAGAAGCAGCACACACACATAACAGTTGTAACATTTGACACAACAGATGGCACACAATAGACACACAATGAACAATAATAAATAAATTACTTTAAATACAGAAGCAATAAGGTGAGTGATGTTGAAAGTGAAAAAAATGAGAAGTGAGAGAGACTCATCTGAGGAGGTCTGGATTGTAGGGGGGGGGGGTGTGAGAGGTGATAATGGTGGATTTGGGGGGGGGTGTCAGGAGTTCAAAAGAAGGACAGCATTAGAAACAAAGGTGGCCCTCCTCCTGCAACCGGGACATCGGAGCCGACGTTTGGAGGGGAGCCACTCAAAGAGTTCAGTGGGTGTGAGGGGTCTTTACTGGTTTTCAGTGCCAGCCTGTGTGTCTGCTGGTCACAGATGTGATAAAGATCTCAGGGGCAGACCAATAATCTTAGAGCACGTGCTGACAGTGCTTTGCCGATTTCTGTGCTGCATACTGATGGAATGGAACCAGTAGATGATGGAGAATGAGATGATATTCTCTATTAAGGAGTAGTAAAAAGACCGTAAAATGTTTTTCCTAACTCCAAGGGAACTCAGCTTCCTAAGGAGATATTGACACTGATGACACTTCCTGAGAATCTCTTCTGTGTTGGAGAATTTCAGCAGATGGTCAAAGATGGTGCCTAGATATTTATACTCCTGGACTAGCTCCACTAGCTTACCATGGATAAAAGTGGTAACTGCTGCAGTCAGGTCCCTCTGCTCGTCACCACCATCTCCTTGGTTTTACTGATATTTAGTTCCAGACATGAGGTGCAAACCAGTCCACAAACTTCTACTGAGCCTGACCATGGTTGTGTGAGGGGCCTGACAGCAGAGTCAGGAGGACTTGTGTCATCAGCGTACTTCACCAGAAGGCAGTTGGGCTGTGTGGTTCTGCAGTCGTCCGTGCATAAGATGAAGAGCAGAGGAGACGGCACACATCCTTGGGGTGACCCGGTCCAGGTATAATGAAGGTCAGAGAGAATATTGTTTATGAGTACTCTCCGTGATCTGCTGGTCAGAAAGTCCAACATCCACAGGATTAACTGGCTGTCCAGATGAAAGTGCCTAGAGGACAGGAGAAAATACTAATGAACCTAATTTGAAAGGGTGGTTTTGATAACAAATTTTGGCTAAAATATTTGTCATTATTTGCAGTAACACCTATCCAAACATGGAAACAGCACATACATAAACTAGCTACAAACATTAGCTAGTGAAGTTTTTATATAGCCTATTTCTAATTTTAAAATATGGAAAGTTGCAATTTACTAGTTTATTTTCTTTACATTGGCATTATGTTGTTTATTAATGTATTAAATGTAATGTTTCATGTAATAATGTAATGCTTATGTGTCTGACTTAACCTTAACAAACAAATAATAATATTACATTGGAATGTGATCCACTTACATTGTATTTACAGAATTTTTAGAAATTACAATTTGTGACCCAGTGTGTGAAAACCAGGCCAAATCTAATTCTGAGATACAGTTTGATTTTAGCCATTCATTTCACGGTGATTTCAGTTGTTGACATGGTTTTACTCAGTTAATATTAGATATTTTTTATTATTATTATTTTCACAGACTGCTCTTTATTTCATGTAGAAAACAGTAAATTACAAAATAAATAAAATATAATGACTCCAGCTAGGTTTTCACAAACTGGGTCACATTTTTAACATCATTTAGCCATGAATTAATTAATATTGTTAATAATAATTATACTGTTATTACCATGTCTGCTTCGGGAGAGACTTGGGGTACGAAGAACTTTCCACTAACACTCTGCAGCCAAGTATTTGTATCCGCCCACTCTCTGCGGCATTTTTGCAGCCGCTTGCGTTTAAGCTCTGAAACTTTAAGACGCGGCGGGTTACCTGTAAAAGCGTCCGCCATTTTTTAAGTATTACTCTGCCAACACTTTGCAGACTCTACTTAAAAGACCCGCCCTCCTCACTGGACATTTAAAAAGACCAATCAAACTAACGATGACATCAAGTATTACCCAATCAAAAGTAGGAAAGGAGGCCTCTTCATAAAACGCGTGTGGGATGATTTGCATGAGACGCTACTTTAAAAAAATGATTAAAAAAATACGGGATAAAACCTGTCCCGTATTGATTCAAAATGGGACGCACAATTTCATTCTCAAATACGGGACGATTCCGTATTTTAAAGGACGGGTGGCAACCCTACTTAGAATGTATGCCGGTGTTCCAACGAGTTCTGCTTTTAAGGGTTTTCGGGGGGAGGGGGTTAGGGTTTTAGGGGTGTTTGGGGGTGAGGGTTTTAGAGGTTTTTTGGGGGGTTAGGGTTAGAGTTTACGGGTTTCTTGGGTCTGTTGATTAGTACTACGGTAGCCTTACTCGACCAAGTAGCGTTTCAGATCATCGACAAATCGGTTATTAGGAGACTGGCATGCATTATACGACAGGGATGCCTTTTTCGGCATAACACCGGGATCAAAGAAATCTGAAATAGTTATTAATGTCGCGGATTAAAAGATGGCGTTACAACACCTCAGTATTCATAACCTAAATGGGCTAATAACGTAATATGACGTGAAATATCCGTTATTATTTAATGTTCCCACTTCACATTAATTTATAACGATTTAATGTGCTTTTCATGACGCATGCGTAAGTACATCACTTCCGGACCCAGGCGACAACATCCTTTATGTAGCTGGCTAGTTGAGAAACACAGTATAGATATGTCGGCGTGGTCTGAGGAGATGGAGGGTGCAAGTAATGTTATCGACGAATTGCATCCTCCACAAAGAAAGCGAATCCTTTCAGCCGTGTGGACACATTTTGGATTCAAAAAAGAAGACGGAGTTATTCTTAAAAGCGACTCGCCAATTTGTAGAGCATGCGGTAAAGCCGTACCTGCTAAATCAGGCAACACAACAAACCTTATGCACCATCTGAGAAAGCACCATCCATCGCGTTACGCCGCCATGCAAAACGTAAGTGGAATAACCCCGGAGGGCACTGGCGAGGAAGTTTTCAGCTTAAGAGCAAACTTTTTTTCTTTTTAGAAAGAAATATGGATAATTCGCCAAACAGCGCTAAAACTCGCCGACATTACCTCAACTGTTTTTATTCTCAAGGAAAACTGATCCATCGCCAGGCCGGATTTAATAATGATTAGAAAGAACATGTCGTGAGTCTGTTGAATACGCAACTTAAATGCATAGATTGTTTGTTTATGTATGCAATTTGTGTTGTTTGTGCTGTTTTTGGGAATAAAAAAATGTGGTATTATATTTTATAATATGTTATGGTATCACTGCAATGCTCGTACTTAGACAAAAAAATAAAAAGTCTCGTTCTGAACCAATACACGACGCATATTGTCCGGTATCTTTTTTTATCTGGACTGAAATACAGTGTAATCCGGGTACCACGATCGTCCGGGTCCTGGTTCGAAATTCATACACTCATTAAGATCGATCGTTATCAGGAAGTGTACCTAAAACGTGTGCTAAAACAGTGCATACGATAATATTCATGCGAACTATGTCTCTGGCGATTACCGTACAAGTTAAATAAGACAATGTAATTCATGCGACAAAAATTGGGATTGATCCATGACACCTTGCGAAATGTTCATACTATTGCAGCCCTACTATCCGTATTGACTGTAATTTCTATTCACATAGATATTTTTGTGCTATATACATTTGACTTTTTAAATTTACAAATTAACATATACATATATTCTTTTTCAGAAGAAGAATTCTGACCCTTTGGTGAAGTTGGAACCCAGAGATGACCCAGTCACCCCTAACCAGGCTGTTAACGATACTGCACCCGCTGAACCTGAAGCCAGCTCTAAATGGGTCGTGGTTTCAATACCAACAGATAGTCGTCAAGTTGCTCTGACAGACCGCATTGTGACATACATTGTGAATGGACTCCTTCCCCTCTCTACTGTAGAAAATAAGGATTTCATTGCAATTTTGCAGTTGGCTGAACCATTCTTCACAATGCCTTCTCGGAGAGACCTCACCCAGAACCTCATTCCTCAGCGCACCGCTGCTATTAAAAATCATTTAATCACTCAGATGCAGAATGCTTCTGATATTTGTCTGACAGTGGATTTATGGTCAAACCGGTCCATGAGGTCGTTTTTTACCATGTCTGGTCATTTCATTTTAAATTTTGAATTGCAGAATGTAATGTTGAGTTGCCAGCGATTCAAAGGGAGGCATTCAGCAGATAACATCTGTAGTGTGTATGAGAACATTTTGTCAACTTATGGAATTAGGAACAAAGTGTCATTCATTATGACCGATAGTACATCAAACATGATAAAGGCATTCAACCTTTTCTCACCCATAACTGATGTTCATGATGAGGAGATGGAACAGGCTGACACATCTGACCTTCATGTGGTGAACATTGATGAGGAGATGATGTACTTCCCTCCAGAAAGAAGTCCATGCTTTGTCCACACATTACATCTTGTGGTTCGTGATGCCCTGGATCAAGTTGGCTCTGTAAAATGCTTGCTAGACAAAATCCAAAAACTTGTTTCATTCTGCTATAAATCTGCTCAGGCTACTGCAAATCTAGATCACAAACTTCATTGTGGAAATGCCACCCGCTGGAATAGTCAGTTGAAGATGCTGAAGTCGGTCCTTAACATTCCCAGTGACGTTCTTGGTCAGCTGGAGTGCCCTGTTCAGCTGTCACCCACTGAATTTAAAATCATACAGGAACTATGTGTGGTACTGGAGCCCTTTGAGGAGGTGACAGACAGGTGTCAGGCAGAGAAAGCTGTAACTTCCAGCTTGGTGATTCCATGTGTTCGAGCCTTAAGGCATGCAGTCAAAAACATGAAGATGACTGGCAATAAAAACCTGGTGTCCATTCTTCAGAAAGCGGTTGATAAGCATCTTGCAAAATTTGAAGAAATGCAATGCTTTCAGATGGCTTCCACTCTTGACCCAAGATTCAAACTGGACTGGTGTATTGGTGAAGAGGTTAACACCATGAAGGATCTTCTCATGGGAAAAGTTGAGGGTCTCTCCCCAAAACTCAGTGCTGGATATAATGACTGTAGTGACCAACCAAAGAAACGTCCCAAACTTTTTTCCTAC
>JAABNY020000082.1:13604996-13618686 GCA_015164015.2 Brevimyrus niger
GTTTTAAAAAAAAAATAATTTTAAAAAAATAATAAAAAATTTTTTTGTAGGTGGGGGGGGGGGGTTGGGGGGGGGGGGGGGGGGGGGTGTTTCAACCATGATATATCAAAAATTGTTATTGGGATATATGGTTATCATACCATAATTTTTTTCTTAAAATAAACAGTAGGGCTGCAACAGTAATTGTGTATTTTGCACACATATAGAAATAATTTTCTAAATTTTATTACCATCTTAATACTTTCTTTTTCAGATGAAACATCCTGAACTTTTGGTGAAGTCTGAACCCATCGATGACCCAGTTACCCCTAACCTAAGTGTTATGGATATCTCACCGGCTGAATCTGAAGCCAGTTCTAAATGGGTTGTGGTTCCAGTGCCAATGGATACTCGTCAAGTTGCTCTTACAGACAGCATTGTGACATACATTGTAAATGGACTCCTTCCCCTCTCTACTGTAGAAAATAAGGATTTCATCGCAGTTTTGCAGTTGGCTGAACCATTCTTCACAATGCCTTCTCGGAGAGACCTCACCCAGAACCTCATTCCTCAGCGCACCATTGCTGTTAAACTTAATTTAATTAATCTGATACAAAGCACATCCGATATTTGCCTGACTGTGGATCTGTGGTCAAATCGTTCCATGAGGTCATTTTTTGGCATGACTGGTCATTTCATTTCAAATTTTACATTGCAGAACGTAATGTTGAGTTGCCAGCGATTCCGAGGAAGACATTCAGCAGATAACATCTGTGCAGCGTATGAGGATATTTTATCAACTTATGGAATTAGGAACAAAGTGTCATTCATTGTGACCGATAGTGCATCAAACATGATAAAGGCATTCAACCTTTTCCCACCCATAACTGTTGTTGATGGTGAAGAGGAGGAACAGGATGACACATCTGATCTTCATGTGGTGAACATTGATGAGGAGATGATGTACTTTCCTCCAGAAAGAAGTCCATGCTTTGTCCACACACTGCAACTTGTGGTTCGTGATGCCCTGGATCAAGTTGGTTCTGTAAAAAACTTGCTAGGCAAAATTCAAAAACTTGTGTCTTTCTGCTATAAGTCTACACTGGCTTTAGAGACTTTAGGAGATTACAGACTTCATCCTGGAAATGCTACACGCTGGAATAGTCAATTGAAGATACTAAAGTCAGTCCTTAACATTCCCAGTGATGTCCTTGGTCAGTTGGAGTGCCCTGTTCAGCTGTCACCCACTGAATTTAAAATCATACAGGAACTATGTGTGGTGTTGGAGCCTTTTGAGGAGGTGACAGACAGGTGTCTGGCAGAGAAGGTGGTAACCTCCAGCTTGGTGATTCCATGTGTTCGAGGTTTAAGGCATGCAGTCAAAAACATGAAAATGACTGGCAACAACAACTTGGTGTCCATTCTCCAGAGCTTGGTTGAGAAGCATCTTGCAAAGTTTGAAGAAATACAATGCTTTCAGATGGCTTCCATTCTTGACCCAAGGTTCAAACTGGACTGGTGTATTGGTGAAGAGGTTAACACCATGAAGGATCTTCTCATGGGAAAAGTTGAGTGTCTCTCCCCAAAACTCAGTGCTGGATATAATGACTGTAGTGACCAACCAAAGAAACGTCCCAAACTTTTTTCCTACATGGAAAGCCAAAGCGGTTCCTCAGCTGTTGCCAAAGCTTCACATGATGTCATCGTGTACCTGAGTCAACCATGTTTGGCAGAGGATGTTGACCCTTTGGCCTACTGGAAAGGAAACCAAACCGGCTTTCCTGAGCTAGCACAACTTGCCTGCAAATACCTTGCTATACCAGCTTCTTCTGCACCTGTTGAGAGAATATTCAGTGCAGCGGGAAATATTTTCAGACCAGAACGTTCCAATCTAAATGATGAAACCTTTGAAGATCTTCTGCTGATCAAATGTAACAGTACTGAACAATGAATCGTTTATTGGAATAAAGCATAATTGTTTTTGCCATGATGGTTTGCTTTTTGTTATAATGCAATAATACAATTTATACTCAAGAAAATAAATGAGCTACTATGTGAAATAATTCTTTGTGGCCCCATATACTTTGTGTGCACTGATGGAATTGGCTAAAAGCTATACACAGTTTTTCTTACCATTCCAAGTCACCCACATAAACAACCTCTGAACATATATCTGCTGTCTTGAAAGTCAGTCTGTTATTTAAATCTTTATGTTTTGCTTGATCAAATGACATTCCTCTGCTGCGTGATTGCACTAAATTCCTTTAAACTGAAATGAATAAGTTTTTTCCTGTTATGTGTTCTGTCAGCATATCAGGTCTGCAGGGAGAAGTATGGGCGCTTAAAGAACAAAATGGCTTTGGGCTTGAATGTGACTTTAATAACTGTCCCAAAATAGTCTGTATGCTGGTGGTGGTGATGTTGGGGTTCCAGTGGCCACTGTAAAGGCTCTCTCTTTGAAATTGTAAAGCACATGATTTTGTTGGCATTGGTTATGATCAGTACTGGTTATTAAGGTTGTCCACCATTCACTATTTAATTGAGAATTGCTCTAAAAATCCAATCATGTTTCTGAATTTGAATTATGGTTGAAAACAGGATGCAGATTGCTATTACAGTGGTACCTCGAAACTCGAACTTAATCCGTTCAGAACTCCAGATCGAATCCTAAAAAGTTAGAATTCTGATCGAATTTTCCCAAAAAGAAATAATGGAAAACCAATTAATTGGTTCCCGGCTTTGCATGAAAATGTCTATGCATTGATGAGATGTTATTATTGTACACCAGTTGTGTTGAGAGCAGATCAGACACTGGACCTCACATGAGAAAATAATATTCTTGTAGTGTTATATGCGAGGAATTAGGGCTGGGCGATATTATATTGATATTGCATTGTGCATACCCAAAATACACCAGGGCTTCAGATGACAGACGAAGCATTTGACAGGATGCCAGCTTTTCAGTGCTATATGGAATGGAATAGCCCTTTATTGCTGTTGTTGTTGCAATACCATGTCACTAGTCACAAGTATCAGTTAAAAATATATATATGGACATTTATTTACGCCCACAATTTGTGACGCAGTTTAGTAATATAGCTAAAATATTATTGAGGCTTTGTATGATGCCCAGAAGTCATTATTAGTATAAATACGGCATATCCTTATGTTTAATGAATGTGTCAGACTTTGAACTGCAAAAAGTACTACTGTACCACCGATGTCTTTTTACCTTGTTTATCCACAAGATCTCCTCTTTTAAAAGATGTTGTGGCTGCTCGTCTTCACCCGGACTTCAGTGCATATAACTTTTGGGTATCACAAAACGCATCTCAGTAATATTTAAGCCATACTACTAATCTTCTTACCAAATTACCAAAGCCCTATGAGTAATCATGACTTTACAATGATGAAGCTATTTTTTTGTTTTATTGTTCCATTGTTATCTTTTATTTTTTGACAATTGACATAAAGTGGGGCTTTGGTGTTCTGGAAGTGCCTGAAGTCCACCATGAACATAGAGGTTTTGGATGCATTGAATTGGAGGTCATTGTCAGTGCACCGGGGGACTGCTCTGTCTGCCTCAATCTGATATTATACTTAATATTTAAATATATGTTACACATAAACATCTTAATATACATAGCATATACTGTGTCGCTGTTATAAAAATGTCATGATATCCAGAATAAAAGAATGTAACATTTGAAGTTTCACCTATATAATACGTTATTTAACTTTTGTTTTGTGCACCATGATGGAAGGGCATTTCATTCCCCAGAATGCTATTGTTTATGGCAAAATTGGCAAAATAGAACCAAACAATCTGAAAGCAGACTCACCCTCAAGACGGAAAAGCTGTCCATCCTTGCCCATTTTGGTGAGCCACCTTCCACAGCCACACCTGGAAATCAGAGCTGTATGTAAGCAATGCAATGCAGCTGTCTGAAGGTCCACCAAGGACACTTCAAATTTCAAAGGACATCTACAGGTAAGTTAACAGACTTATTGTAGTTTATTATACTTTTATGATAGTATTTAGTGTCATCACTCAGCCTGCTTCAGGTATCTGATATCATACTCCTGCAGTAAGTGAACATGTTTACTTTTGTAAACATCATTCGACACATTATGCAGAAATGCAAAACGTAAGAGAAATAGCCCGGAGTTGTTGGCTAGCAGGTCTTCATCTCAAGCGCGTAATTTGAGTTATTTTATTTCTTCTGCAAACTGTATGTAGATAAACCTTACTTTGAGTAAGGTGTTTTAAGTACAATTGCCCTCCGTTAGTGTTTTAGGTCACTGTCTTGTATTGCGAAATAAAATGCGGTGTCCCATTTACAGCCAATTCGGAAGTAGTTTTCTCGTTTTTTGTGTCGGGATCGAAATAAAATTTAATCTGGATCTGCTGCTGTTATAAAAATATTATTGTCGGGTACCAGGGGTAGAGTGCTGTTGGGGGGATTTGAAAGTGACAGTCGTGTGTGTGTCTTTGTGTGTGTGTGTGGGGGGGGGGGGATATAAGAACCTTACTGTCAATTCTTTATATCATTGCAGCCCTACTTTCTTTTTCGTCTAACCAACATGCACCTTGTACATTTTTTTCAAAATTTAAGAATAATACGGTTATCATACCATATTTTTTCTTAATATACTGTATACAGTAGGGCTGCAACAGTAACTGTATTTTACACACCATATAGAAATATATAGACACTATACACATTTTTATTAATTTCTAAAATACTTTCTTTTTCAGATGAAACATCCTGACCTTTTAGTGAAGTTGGAACCCAATGATGACCCAGTCACCCCTAACCCGAGGGTTATGGATACTTTACCTGCTGACCCTGAATCTGAAGCCAGCTCTAAATGGGTTGTGGTTCCAGTATCAATTGATTGTCATCAAGGTACTCTGACAGACACCATTGTGACATATATCATAAAGGAACTCCTTCCCCCTTCTACTGTAGGAAATATGGATTTCATCACAGTTTTGCAGTTGGCTGAACCATTTTTCACAATGCCGGAGAGACCATACCCAGAACCTCATTCCTCAGCACACCATTGCTGTTAAAAAAATATTTAATTAATCAGATGCAGAACAGTTGTACTTGCCTAACACTGGATATATGGTCAAATCGATCCATGAGGTCATCTTTTGGCATGACTGGTAATTTTACTTCTAATTTTACATTGCAGAATGTAATGCTGAGTTGCCAGCGATTCTGAGGAAGACATTCAGCAGATAACATCTGTGCAGTGTATGAGGATATTTTATCAAGATGAGGAGATGATGTACTTCCCTCCAGAAAGAAGTCCGTGTTTTGTCCACACACTGCAACTTGTGGTTCGTGATGCCCTGGATCAATTTGGTTCTGTAAAAAACTTGCTAGGCAAAATTCAAAAACTTGTGTCTTTCTGCTATAAGTCTACACTGGCTTTTGAGACTTTAGGAGATTACAGGCTTCATCCTGGAAATGCTACACGCTGGAATAGTCAATTGAAGATACTAAAGTCAGTCCTTAACATTCCCAGTGATGTCCTTGGTCAGTTGGAGTGCCCTGTTCAGCTGTCACCCACTGAATTTAAAATCATACAGGAACTATGTGTGGTGTTGGAGCCTTTTGAGGAGGTGACAGACAGGTGTCTGGCAGAGAAGGTGGTAACCTCCAGCTTGGTGATTCCATGTGTTTGAGGTTTAAGGCATGCAGTCAAAAACATGAAGATGACTGGCAGCAACAACGTCGTGTCCATTCTCCAGAGCTTGGTTGAGAAGCATCTTGTAAAATTTGAAGAAATGCAATGCTTTCAGATGGCTTCCATTCTTGACCCAAGATTCAAACTGGACTGGTGTATTGGTGAAGAGGTTATCACCATAAAGGATCGTCTCATGGGAAAAGTTGAGTGTCTCAGTGTCGGCTATACTGACTATAGTGCTCAACCAAAGAAACGTCCCAAACTTTTTTCCTACATGGAAATCCAAAGCGGTTCCTCAGCTGACGCCAAAGCTTTACATGATGTCATTGTGTACCTAAATCAGCCATGTTTAGCAGAGGATGCTGACCCTTTGGCCTACTGGAAAGGAAACCAAACAAGCTTTCCTGAGCTAGCACAACTTGCCTGCAAATTTCATGCTATACCGGCTTTCTCTGCACCTCTTGAGAGAATCTTCAGTGCAGCAGGAAGTTTTTTCAGACACTGCAATCTAAATAATAAAACCTTCGAAGATTTTTTGTTAATTAAATGTAACAACATTGAACAATGAATGGTGTATATGAATAAACCATAATTGCATTTGCCATGAGGTTTTGCTTTTTGTTATAGTGCTGAAGTTGAACTCAAAAAAGTTATTTTTCTACTCATAAGAAAATAAATAGAAGTAACTACATGAACTAAAGTAATTCTTTTTTGCCATGTGTACTTTAATTGTAAAGCTTTGGAAATAGTCTTAAGAGCAATTTTCAGTTTCATTTCTCAATTTATGGTTAAGCATTTGTGTAAAATACACGTTTTTTTTTTCAACTGCAGCCTTGTTCTTCGTTTCTCATTGATGAAGGGCTTCTTCCTTAATTTATAGGGTTTCAGTCCTGCTTCTAGGAGTCTGATACAAACCATCCTAGAAGTGCACTTTATACCACTTAATGCTTCCCATTATTTTTAAAGGTCACTTGATATCATCCTCCGATTTATGATGCACTGTCAGATAAGTTGATGGTCTCTGGTATTAGAGAGTTGTTTCTGCCCTCTTCCTTGTCATTCCCAATGTCCCCTGCTTCATTCATTTTGTTCTTGTGTCTTAAAAACATTGAGCTTAGAAGTAACCTGCCACTCAATATAGCCTTCTGCCAGCAGAACCAGGATTAAATCAGGATTTTAAAATGCAGATTTTTTAAAAAAATATGGAGTGCTCTCAATTTCTACCAGAGGTGTATATTGATAGATTAAGCTACAGGTTATATGCATTTATCTTTTAAAATCATGCTAAATTAAGTACCCATTACCCAGTATACATGCAGTGAGGGAAATAACTATTTGACCCCCTGCTGAATTCATAAGTTGACCCATTAATAAAGAATTGAGAGGTCTGCAATTTCACTTTTATGTTTATTTAAACAACAAAAGATACATTATTAACAAAACAAGCAAGAAAAAAAGATTATGTAACAGTCACAAACCAATTTGTTATTTATCTGTGGAAATAAGTATTTGATCCCCTACAAGCCAGCAAGAAATTAGGTCAAGTACATGTGCACTAACACAACAGAAGTAATTAAGTATTAACGGATACCAAGCCATCATTGTCATTTATTGGCATTACTTTGTTAAATAGCATTCTTGGGTCACTAACTTGTCTACATCCTCAACCTTATCACCATGGGAAATACTAAAGAGACATCTAAGGACACCAGAGAAAAGATTGTTGACCTTCTCAAAGGTGGAATCGCTACATTACCATCAGCATGCAGCCTGGTGACAAAGTGACACATGTTGTTGGAATTATTCGCAAATGGAAGAAAGACAAAATAACTGTCAATCTCCCTCTGTCTGGGGCCCCAAGGAAGATTTTATCTCATGCAGCATCACTGATCCTAAGCATGGTGAAGGCTAACCCCATATAATTGCTTTAATTTGAATATGAGTTTAGCAACTGAGAAATCCTAGGATAGTTTGCATGTAAAATGGCGCAAACTCCCTCCGCTAATATAATACAATTTGACTTTATAGAGCCATGGAGATTTTCCTTGCTACAACAGAAACCGTATTCTTATTTTCTCATATTTGTCTTTCTTATTTAAGGGTAGATTTTTTATAGACAAAAAGCTCTTTACCATCAGCAACAAAAATAGAATACTTCATAATAGCCGAATTATACCGTGCACCTGTTCTTCTTGATCTCTGTTTCTCATTGAACTGTACTTACCATCCACTGTGGAGGTTCTGTGCTTGCAGACAGACCATTTGTACATTTATATCAGAGGCCACAGATATGTTCTGCTAACTAATGCATCTGATTCCATCTCTCCGTCTATTCTATGTGTAATGTTTAAAGCTGTAATTAAAGGAAAAATAATTTCTTAAACTCCAGCTTATGATAAATGAAAGAAACGAAAACATCAACAATACATTCAATAGCAATTTTAGACAGTCAGCATTCAGTAAATTCTTAGCAAGAGTTATAAATTAATGTTGAAACTTAAAGCTCTGTACCATTGGTTATTGGTAGAAAAAAAAATCAACATTACCTACTTTGGTCAAAAGGTTATTTTTATGAACATGGAGAAAAAAGCAGGATGTATCCTAGTCCATCAGTTAAAATGTAAGTAGATACTTCAGCTGATCCTTCAAATTCGTAATACATTCCAACAAATAACAGTTACCCCGAGAAATGTGACACATTTAAGGAATATTACTCAGAGCTATACACAACTAAGTTCAAGTACGCTTTAAGTATTTTTTTTAATATAAACACCCCCACAACTGACCCTATTTAAAAAGAAGGATTAGAGGTGGATATAGCCACCTCTGCCACCCCATTGGCTCTGCTCCTGGAAGGAAATATCTCATGAAACCTGTGATGAAAAATAAATAGAACTGCATCATTTGCCTGTCTGGGCCTAATTGTCCACCGTATCTACTAACCAAAACAAGACTTTCTATTCCAATTTGAATTTAAGGAAGTAAAATAAAATTGATTTTGAATTCAAATAAATTCAAATTTCTAGTGTAGGTACAGCTTTTAACAATACACCTTAATATTTTTAAATGAATTCCACATAAACATTACCTTGAAACCATATACCATATCGTTATAAAAAGGTGATGCTATTTAGAGTGAAATAATAAAAAAATTTGAAATGTTACGTATAGAATGAACTATTTAGTTGACCTTTTTTGTACCAATGTACATTGTTTCCAGAATGCTTTTCCTCATCCCAAAATATACAACATGGAGCCAAACAATCTGAACGCATACTGAACGCAATTTGACTCTCATATAAAATTCACACAGCAAACCTGCGAAGCTGTATATCGTTGCCCATTTTGGTGAGCCACCTCCCACAGCCACACCTGGAAATCACAGAGCTGTATATAAGCAATGCAATGCAACTGTCTGCGGGTCCACCAAGGAAATTTCAAAGGACATCTACAGGTAAGTTAACAGATTTATTATAATTCAACTTCATTTTTTAATAGCATTTAACGCTATTAGATCATGCGACAGGTATCTAATGCCATAGGCTGGAGGAGGGGTTTCACAGTGGGTGGGCTGTAACACATTTGTCAATCTGGGGAGGGGGATTCTCAGATAATTGTTAGAATTTTGCATTATAGTCTGTTACCAAAAGCAGCAAATAAACGTTTATTTCATTTCATACAGTAAAATGCTGTCTATTGGGGTACAGCGGTATGATTTTATATTGTGTTTTAAATAGGATCTGAAATAGTTACGTCATTATTGCTGTTATATATCCCGGTTGAAATGATGTCTCAACACTCCACACTAATAGTGAAAAAGAATACCTTTATCCGCACCGTACAATGTACAACGAAATTTGGTCTGCCACTCCAATAATAAAATTAAAATAAACATAATAATCATAACAATTATATGCAATAGCACACACATGTAAAAATCTGTGCTGTATATATATTTGCTTTAGGAAAAGTACATTTGAAAAAGACTGACGAGCAATGTGCACGGAGGCATAACTAGGTAGTATTCTAATAATTCGGCAGTAACAACAGGTGAAAGAGAGTGACAGTAGTCCAGAAGACATAGGCACAAAATAGACATGGCATTTAGATAATAATATATTCTCACATGAATATCCGTAACATTTAATGTTCGAAAATCGCATTAATTTCTTTAATTCCTAAACTGAGAATTCGCAACAATTTTCATAACGCATGCGCAGGTGCAACACTTCCGGCTACAGATGGATAACATCCTTTGTTTAGCTGGCTAGCTAGCTGTACAGGCAAAAGATGTCGGCCTGGTCTGAGGAGATGGAGGGTGCAACTACCGTCGTCGGTGAATTGCACCCTCCAGAACACAGAATCCGTTCAGCCGTATGGACACATTTTGGATTCAGAAAAAAAGACGGAGTTATTATTAAGAGTGACTGGCCAATTTGTAGAGCATGTGGCAGAGCCATACCGACCAAAGCAGGTAGCACATCAAACCTTATACACCATCTGAGAGAGCGACATCCGTCACGTTACGCCGCAATGCAAAACGTAAGTGAAATAACCCGGGGAGCCCGGGCTGGGAGGTCTTCAGTTTTAGCAGGTAACTTGAATTTAAAAGCGCAGAAAATGTGACATGAACAGAGTGCGTTAATACTTGGAGACAGAGAGGGGTGGGGGGGAATATGCGTCGGTGTCGGTAAAATTTTACGTCCGCTGATAAGTGTTTTTATCCTCCGTGGAAATCGATGGATTGGCGGGAGGGGTTTAAGAATTAAAATACACGCTGCAGGCTGGTACTTTGAGTACAGTTGTTACCCGTCCCATATTTCGCAGGATCGGCATTTATTAAAGACGAAACACTGATTTCAATTGTGAACTAATACAAGACGCAATTTGTTCTGCATTTTCGAATCCGGACCAAGATAAAATCGCAGTCATCGTGAACCTGGGTGCGATACTCCTTATTTCTTCGAATTGAAAGTGGCAACGGCAACTTTAAGGAGTATTCAAGGGTTTTGTTTGCTACATGCAAGGTATACAGTGAGAACATAATCTGCAGTGAAATATAAGGTCTCCGCCATATGAAAAGTGACAGCTGAAAGTCATTTAAAGTAGCCATGTGATAATAAATAGACGTAAAAATAATAGTTCTACTGAAAAATTGTCATGCTAAAGTTCATAGATCAGAGGGGATAGGCTGACATTCATTGAACCATGTCAGTGAGGCTTGCTATGCAAATTTAAAAAGACAAGACTTTTTGTAAGTAAACAAATTAATAGGAATTAAATGAGTTTATACAGTGTGGCATATTAAAAATGAAAAACACTCTTGGCATATACTTTAATCATGCCATGAATTTTTCATGCCATTTCAGCTGTACTGCCCATATTAAGTGCAGTTAATTTTCATATAGGAATATTTGTACTTTACACTGGTTTTTCCACTATATTTACAAAATAACAAATACATATTTTCTTTTTCAGATGAAACATCCTGAACTTTTGGTGAAGTCAGAACCCATTGATGACCCAGTCACCCCTAACCAAACTGTTATAGATACTATGCCTGCTGAAGCTGACGCTGAAACCAGCTCTAAATGGGAATCAATGGATAATCGTCAAGTTGCTCTTACAGACAGCATTGTGACATACATTGTAAATGGACTACTTCCCCTCTCTACTGTAGAAAATAAGGATTTCATCGCAGTTTTGCAATTGGCTGAACCATTATTCATAATGCCTTCTCGGAGAGACCTCACCCAGAACCTCATTCCTCAGCGCACCACTTCTGTAAAATATAATTTAATCAATCAGATGCATAATGCTTACAATATTTGCTTGACAGTGGATCTATGGTCAAACCGATCCATGAGGTCATTTTTTGGCATGACGGGTAATTTCATTTCAAATTTTACATTGCAGAATGTAACATTGAGTTGCCAGCGATTCAAAGGAAGACTTACAGCGGAGAACATTTGTGGAATGTATGAGGATATTTTATCAACTTATGACATTAAGAACAAAGTATCATTCATTGTTACTGATAGTGCATCTAACCTGATAAAGGCATTCAACCTCTTCCCACCAATAACACTTATTGATGGTGAAGAGGAGGAACAGGATGACACATCTGATCTTCATGTGGTGAACATTGATGAGGAGATAATGTACTTCCCTCCAGAAAGAAGTCCATGCTTTGTCCACACATTGCAACTTGTGGTTCGTGATGCGCTGGATCAAGTTGGTTCTGTGAAAAATTTGCTAGATAAAATCCAAAAACTTGTGTCTTTCTGCCATAAGTCTCCAGTGGCTACTGAGATTCTAGAAGATCACAAGATTTATCCTGGGAATGCTGTCCGCTGGAATAGCCAGTTGAAGATGCTGAAGTCAGTCCTTAACATTCCTAGTTATGTCCTTGCTCAGCTACAGTGCTCTGTCCAGCTATCATCCACTGAATTTAAAATCATACAGGAACTATGTGTGGTGCTGGAGCCCTTTGAGGAGGTGACAGACAGGTGTCAGGTAGAGAAGGTAGTAACCTCCAGCTTGGTGATTCCATGTGTTCGAGGTTTAAGGCATGCAGTCAAAAACATGAAGATGACTGGCAGCAACAACTTGGTGTCCATTCTCCAGAGCTTGGTTGAGAAGCATCTTGCAAAATTTGAAGACATTCAATGCTTTCAGATGGCTTCCACTCTTGACCCAAGATTCAAACTGGACTGGTGTACAGCTGAAGAAGTTAACACCATAAAGGATCTCCTCATAGGAAAAGTTGAGTGTCTCTCTCCAAAATTCAGTGCTGGCTATAGTGACTGGACTGTCCAAACAGTGAAACGTCCCAAACTCTTTTCCTACATGGAGAGCCAAACTAGTCCATCAGATATCGCCAAAGCTACTCGTGATGTCATTGTATACTTGAGTCAGCCATGTTTAGCAGAGGATGCTGACCCTTTGGCCTACTGGAAAGGAAACCAAACAAGCTTTCCTGAGCTAGCACAACTTGCCTGCAAATACCTTGCTATACCAGCTTCCTTTGCACCTCTTGAGAGAATCTTCAGTGCAGCAGGAAGTATTTTCAAGTCAGAGCGCTACAATCTAAATGATAAAACCTTTGAAGATCTTTTGTTGATTAAATGTAATGGTACTGAACAATGAATCGTTTATTGGAATAAAGCGAAATTGTATTTGCCACAATGTTTTGCTTTTTGTTATAGGTTGAACTGATAGACAAAACGTAATGTTCTACATATAAGGAAATAAATATGAGCAACTCTGGAAAAAAAGAGCAAGAACTTTTTTTGCCATTTGTACTTTTAATGTATATTAGTGGAATAAGCTAAAAGTTATAGACAAATTTTCTCTTACAGTCATGCCACTTTAAAGGCCACTTTAGTCACTCATACCCTTAGTGTATTGTAGTTGTCAAGGTAATACCTCGTATGTGAAAAATGTGTAATTTTCCAGGAGTAAGAAAAAACCGTATTGCTTGGTGTAATGTTTTCCAATAGTTAGCTGGTGACTGCCAGAATTTGGCCGTAATGGGATTCTTCGACTTGCTTACAGCTCTGCCATAGAGGCATTCTGGTCCTAATGCATTGCAGCCTCTCACCGGGCTACACAAACTGGAACCACCTCCGTGATGACATGCCTTTGCTCTTATTGGCTGAAGAGTTTAGTTACATGCTTGACATTTAATCTACCATTTCTCCATAATATCACGTAAAGCAGTGAGAACTGGTTTTCAGTTAATTTACCTGGTAAAATAAAGTTTAATTAAATGACATAAATGCTGTAATAGTACACGTAAGTTAGTGGTTTTTTTATTGTTAGTTACTATAATGTTGCGCTGTTTTATTTGTTTAATCGTCCAGTCTGTGAAGAAGGCATTCAAGTGAAGAATATATATATGTGTGTGTGTGTGTATATATACACACACACACACAGTGGTACCTCAGTTCTCAAACTTAATAATCTGTTCCGGTCTCCGGATATATATATCTATCCGGTGTGTGTGTGT
>JAABNY020000082.1:13648818-13660638 GCA_015164015.2 Brevimyrus niger
AATGTGGTGTTTGGTGTCATTGTGTTCACCACACTGAACATGGACCAGAGAAAGCAAAGGAAAGAGCTGTCAGAGGAGCTCAGAAGATTATACATGATCATGTTAAAAGCTGGAAGACCATCTCCAAGCAGATTCATGTTCCTGTGGGCACAGCTGCCAATATTATTAAAAAGAAGTATAAAGTTCATGGGACTGTGGCCAACCTCCCAGGACGTGGACAAAAGAGGAAATGCAACCCCAGGTTGATCAGAAGGATAGTGTGGAAGGTAGAAAAAGAGCCAAGGAACCCAAGCAACACCACTGAAGCTGAGCTCCAAGGTCAAGGTACATCGCTTTCTGAAGACGACCCAGGATGTCTCCACTACTGATATAAAAACATAAATAAAGCCAGAGTGACAAGGCCCCAAAGAAACATGGAGGGGGCTCTGTTCCGGGGCTGCTTTGCTGCACCTGCCACCTGGGGGACCCTTGAATCTGTGCAGGATACAATGAAGTCGCAGGAATACCAAGGCATCCTGGAGCCAAACATGCTGCTCAGCATCAGAAAGCTCAGCATCAGTCGCAGGTCATGTTTTCTCCAACAGGATAATGGCCTAAAACATACAGCTAAAAGCACTCAAGTAAGGCTGAGAAAGAAGCACATGGAACTATTCTTAAATGGCCCTGCATGAGCCCAGATCTTAATCCTACTGAACATCAATGGAAAATTCTGAAAATTGCAGCGTGGAGACGCCACCCTTCAAACCTCAGACAGCTTGAGCCATTTTCATTTGTTTAATTATATCAAATAAGTCAATAATCAAAAGCAAAGTCTAATTTTCTGATTTGTGTTAAATATGGAATGTACAATAAGGGGTCCCTGGGGAACCCAGACCACCTAATCATTTTAGAAAAAATATGTCCATTGGCCGAAATGATCATACAGACCCAGTGAACTCACAAGCAAGTGTTTTGTATAAATAACCCTTTAGCAAGTCCATGTTATGAATGTGCCAAATACAACCTGCCGGACTGTTCATGATATTCAAATTTCTTAATTTCACCTATGAAGTAAGGACAGAAGAAGGAAAAACCAAATCTTTGAATGTGAATGTGAGTGGCACCGGTGGTGGACCCCCCCCAGATCGATCATGCTCGAATCTAACACGAGTTTAGGCGTTTCCTCAAACAGTATGTTCAGACATTCGTTTCATTCCTTTAGATTTAGAAACAGCATGGGGGGGGGGGGTTCTGTGGTGTAACTTCTTTTGACTGAAAGGAGAGATGAGTTCCAGTCACATGGCCCAGTCTCTGTGCATCAGACAGGGCCTCACGACGAGCAGCTTCGCCACGGACACTGTCCTGTGGGACCTGGTGGGGGCAGGGCCTGTCATTTTGGAATCACTTTCCCTTTTTCCCCACCGCATGGGGAATAATGCTATTCCTTAGTTGCATGATTATTCATGTTGACTGGATGTGTAAAGCCCTATCTCATCCCTCTGACAGTTGCGTCCTTGAAACGATGGGTGGGGCGGGGGGGGGGGGCATTTACTGAGTAAATTATCAGTAACTGAGGAAAGGTCTCATCACTGCTGTCAGGGACCCAGCCTTGCTATGACGGCTGCAGCGAGAGCAATGAGTGACAGGCTCTGGCTCCACTTCGATCACCTGCCGGAGAGAAGTGATGCTGCTGCCCCGTTCCCGTGGAGACAGGACTTTCCATTCATTTCCGTTTGTCTCCCTGGAAACCAACTGGCAGTGTGTCCATGGCCCAGACCAGTATGGGTCCATGTGGCCACCCCCAGGGTCCGGGATGCCTTCTAGCTGTCAGAGCATCACAAACCTCTTCCCCAGCAGGTGTTTAGCAGGTATCGCTCTCGGCGTAACCATCCCAAGACCGCCCCCCGACCCGCCAAGCCTTCCCAGCATTGTCTCAAAGCCAGCCGGTCACAACCAGCTTCTAGCTGACCAGAGGGCATCCTACAGAGACGCTACAGGACCATGTCGCCCGCATAATGAAGGAGCGCGACCATGAAATCTAACGAAGAGGCATTTATGAGCGCGGAGCACAACGGTAACGCCAGAGGGATACATAATACCAGACGCATGGGGAACAGAAGCACCGGCTGGAGCGACTCAAGGTCATTCACACACACACACACACACACACACACACACACACACACACACACAGTCAGCAAAGACAAACATTAAAGCCCGTCCCAGGGCGGCTGCTCTATAAATCCACACAGCAGCCACCGCTGGTGCTGACCAATGATCCCTGGCAGTGTCCCTGTGGATGTCCTGATGCGGCCAGGGAAGTGGGGGCCACGATGGGGCCCACACACACACGCACACACACACGACAAAGACTCCTTAGAGTTATGTACATAGGATTCATAACTACAATTTTTGTGAACTTGCTCACGCCTTAAAGCAGACATGCACGCTCAGGGAGGCTGGCACATTTGGCTGAGGCTCAGGGAATGAGACAGACCTGAACCTCCCTGGGCGGGTCCTCCTGCGAAGCCCGATTACTGACACAACAACAATAATGCCACCATGCTGCTTTTTTTTTTTATAGGGGCGGACAGAACTACTCACCCCTGAGTAAACTGTAGAATTAGAAAGAAAAAAAGAAAAAAAAGATGTCCTTGAGTTAAAACAGGACTCCTCATCGCTCAGCGGAAGATCCGCCCTCGTGGATGGAGAGATGACACTGCAGAAACTCAGAATAGTAGATCTTTGGAGCACCACTGCCACTCCCCCCCCCGCCTCCTGAGTGGCCCCATTGATGAAGGGTGACAGCGACCACTGGGGGCTGCTTTGAAGCAAGCAGCCATCTGTCCAAAGAGCCCTTGCATCCCCCCTCAGCCAGCCAAGAGCAACCAACGTCCCCAAGTCCCCCCCCCCACCCCACCCCCACCTTTCTGCTGGCATCAGCAGCAGGAGCTGGAAGGGCAGCACACCCGGTCAGACAGATACCCCCTTGTGATTCGCACCATTCAGAGACCGTCGTCCACCACGCAACAGCCAACGAACGACCCCAGGGCATCTGCTGCCATAGTAGAGACTACAAAAGGCAACATTCACGGGCTAAACATTCACAGCACACTACCAGGACGAGGCTGGATCCATGCGGAGGACGGCCAAATGGGGGCACCAGTCTGCCGCAGAAGAGCAGGGATTCAGGGCCTGCGGGCCTCGTGGTGAGGCGTCCACGTCCACAGACAGACCTGGCAGGGCTTCAGGGTCGCCGCTCCCATCACCACTGCAGCCTGGCCTCTCACCTCATGCTGACATTTCACACGCGTCTAGAAATGTCAGCTTAATACACAAGCCACAGGCACGGGATTTTGCAAAATGCATGCAGTACCCATATACTCCTCTAGGTGGGGCTGAAAATACACAAGTCCACTTATGGGGGTGTGGGAGGGGGGGGGGGGGCGATGAGGGCACTGTGACGCAGTGGAATTTGCACATCAATCTTAGTCAGGTTTTCCACACAGAGGTCATCTCGGCTACAGATTAGCGTCCGTCAGACATTCAGATTCTCTGCATGCTTCTCTCTCCACGGCCGACGGAGGCTGCAGTCCAGAGCAGAGCAACACCCTCACTCAGCCTAAGACACCCCCGGCACCCAGGAACACAACTAGAATCTGTGAAGGGAGTCTAAAGTGATGCCTCTAAAGCAAAAGGTTTGGCCCCCTTCCTTCTGGGGGGAGAACTGGGACGTGGGGGTGGTGGGGGCAGTGAGGTCCCCCTGTGCAGCAAACAGGAGAAGAAAGGAATGTCAGACTGACGCAGAGTAGGAGGGGAGCCAGCAGCCAATCAGGGCTCCCCGCTCAGAGCAGGCCTGCACCGCACACCCATGTGTGTGTGTGTGTTTGGGAGAGGGGGGGGGGGGGGGTGTAGGTGCCATTTTCTCTGACTGCTGACTGAGACTCTCCTTGCCAGCATTGTTAGAATCTGCCATCCCTCCTGGGCCGGGGAAGCTGAGCAGGAAATGTGGGCGAACACAGACGGGCATCTGACCTGACTCGGGGTGGGGGGGATTCCGGAGCACTCTGCGGATGCGAGCGATAGCCGTGCGGCGAAGGGGCCGCGTTTTTCACCATCTCCACTAGGGGGCAACGGCAGCTCATGTACACCAAATGGGCCATTTGTGGTCACATGAGTTAAATGTGCTGGCATGCAGCTCGTTCTCGCAGCAAGGGGGGGGCACGAACGTCAGGAGCGGAGTCCTCCTCCACACCCCCGCACGTGCATGCGGTGAGGCCAGAACGCAAATGCAGAACCGTCGCTCTTGTTCATCTGCAGTCGCATAAACTGCTAGATCCAACAGGAATAAAACACCCAGCAGCTCTTTGTAATGTAACACAGAGGGGGGAGGGACAACCAAAAAAAAAAAAAAGACACGCAGAGCGCCACCTGCAGGACACATACAGCACAACATCCTCACTGCTTCCAGTGAACCCGATCCTCGGCATCACAAAACAGCCGTTTCCCATAGGTCAGCAGGGGGCCCCACGCATAACATACGCATAAGTACACTGGAGGGAGACCGACTGCGCTGATCTGGGTGGGGTGGGGGGGCTCCAGCATGCCACAGGGCCTTGGCAGCTTCGTACAGCTGCTCCTCAGGCACACAGAGCACGGAGCACAGCGGCAAACCCAACAGTGATGTCATAAGGGGGGAGGGGGGGCGTGAGTAAGCTTTTACCAGAATGCCGCAGGCAGGCGAGCAGGTGGGGGCCATTCCGGGAGCCGGTGTCTCCCCTGCCCCACCCACCCGCGCGGCGCAACGATGACTCACTCCGCAGTCTCATCTGGGGGGTTCCCTCGCCTGTGGGATCGACATAGAGAGAGACATGGGGGAGCCAGGTAAGCCAGTCACCAGCCAAGGTGACGAGGACGTCACCCTCTATCCCTACAAACCGCTGCCGCGCCGGACAGCCGCAGGTCAGTCTGAAGTCGCCAAGCCAGCAGCACCCAGGAAGACCCGGACACACCTGCGTCGGCCACAAGGTGGCTTTCCGTGCCACTTAAACGGACCTCTAACAGCCAGCACACCAGATTCCAGGTCGCCCAGTTCCATAGACACACACTGGCGGCGCCCTCCAGTGGTTTGGACCATAATGCACATCACTAACAGCAGTCCTTGGCCGCGCCCAGCTTTGCCGGCACAGATGAGTGGGTGGGCCGCCTGGGGTCCAGCCATTAAGACTTTAATCAGTCCCAAAGAGCCTGTGGAATCCTCCTGCATGACTCCCCTGTACAAATGACACCGAGCCACCGCACACACGGCTCCTCTGATCTTTCCACGCTAGCGTTTAGCGTTAACAGGGCCCTGCGGATGGGAGGCGTGCTACACCAGACCACCTGGCATGTGCAATACGCCTCCTGGTCTGTAGAGACCGCCACCACTCACCATATTACATTCACGACCAACACAACACAAAGTCAGGATCAGTTTAGAGTCGGGGTATTCAACAAAGATTTTAAAAGGTCCAGTTAGAGAAAACTTCTTGAAGCAAAGGTCCGGAACATCATAATGTCTAACTATTTAGTGATCTACGGTAAAGTAGCCTATTGGTTGTACCAACATTGCATGTAATCAGTACCTGACTGTTAATTCAGTACAATATAAAATTTATTGTCACGAGACAAAAAACTTCGGCCAGCTGGCTGGAGTGAGATTTTCACTTTGTGATGAGTTTCGTGGGTGTCTTGGGGGGGGGGGGGGAGCGGGGTCAAGCTGGGGCATCACGTGAGAACTCTTGCAGGAACAGCACACACATGAAACCTCCTGCACAAGCACCACTCAAAGGACCAGAACAGACGCTGTTAAAACACGCCTCACCACAGAGGGCGCCAGCGCTCAGAGTGTAGATACAGTGAAAAACCGGTCGATTGCTCAGCTGAAAGCCACTGAGACTTTGGCAGTGTGAGGCTCTGGAAGCCAGACGGCCAACCAGGACGTGTCTTTCAGGGATGGGGCAAGAGGGGACCTTCAGGGCAGAGGACCATACAACAGGCTGGTTTTATGGTTCGGACCCAAAGGGGAATCCAGATACAAAAATCACACACAGCAATATAAACAAACCCAGCAAAATGGTGCGCAAGGCTCCCGTATGCTCCTGTTTGCGGTATAACAGAGTACATTCTGGGAAAAAGGAAGCGTGATTAACTGGAATCTTTTCCCATTTCCAGTGTGCTGGAAGTTGAGCAGACGGGCAAATGAAGAGCAACGTCATAGGTACAGAGAAGCGATTTTCCCACTTCGGAAAGTGTCCCTCAATGTGCACAGGAGCTCATTATTATAAGTAACTGTCCTCCTTGGACGCATCCATGGAGATCACCAGGGGGCACCTGTCCAATAAGCCACACGCGGGCGGGACATTCATAGATGGCAGTTTGCAGACTCAGATGCGCACAGGGAACGGCAAGAGTATTATGCAGATGGTAGGTGGGGGGGGGGGGCACGCAGCCTGTCAACACCGCTTACAAATATAGACACAGCACCTCCCCCCCTGCCCAGACAGAGTGAAAGTTTCAGCAAATGTGTGGATGGGATTTTCGCTGGATGGAACACAGCAGGAATGTGAGAAAGCAGAAGACGACAGACCCTGATGGGGGAGTTAGTGTCTGAAAACAGGTCCCAGGGAAACCTGGGATTTAATAAACTTTTAAAAGCAGCACCTCGTTTGGGGCAGTAAAGGCAGGGAGAGGATGAGGGGAGATGTGTCAAAAATGGTGGGGGGAGAGCGGGGGACACCACCCCCCCCCCCCCCCAGCACCACTCACTGCCTGCACTTCAGGGAGGGAACCCACAACTTTAACAAAATGTTTAACACGGCGTAGAGGACACCGTACTTTTTATTCACATTACAGGGTGGGAGACTCGGCAAGAGAGACCATGTCGTGCAGAGAGCACAATGGCGGGGGTGGGGGGGGGTCCAGGCAATGTCACGTCTGACAGATGAGCCTGCAGACACAAGGCGTGCTCTCGCCCCGCAGGATACAGAGCATTCGCCTCCCACGGCACCACGGGAAACGGCGTGAGGCGTGACTCCGAGCTTCCTGTCACACGGGGGGAGCACAGAAAGGGGCGGAGCATCGCTCACCAGACCGTCCCAAATAAGAGGAGAAAAACCAAGTCCGCCGATCAGGCAAGCGATCTATTCCCCCAACCAGACATGTCCAGTAAATCTTGATGGTTTGGAGGATGCAACTAGTTATATCTCCACATACAAATGGTTTGGATATAAAGTACTGTAGTTAATGGATTTGTATCCACAACAACCCTGTGACCCCCCCACCCACACTGATCTATGACACTGCCTGGCACACAGCCCTATCCCCAGCCAGCAAGCCTAGCCCAATATGACCAGTCTCCAAATAAAAATCACATAAAAAACATGTAACTTTACACTGTACAAATACCTGTACTGTACAAGGTACCTCGGTTCTCAAACTCACTAGAACTCGAATTTACCAGTTTGACCTAGGACTCAATCTGAATATCAGAAGGGATCCCACACGAGGTAAACGAGGGAGCATGGCACACGGAAAGAGCGGACGATCGGGGCAGGACAGGGGTAATGTTGGGATAAGATCTTTATCGTGTAATTTTGGGGGGCCAGGAACCAATTAATTGGTTTTCCATTATTTCTTATGGAAAAAATTCAATCAGAACTCAAACCTTTTAGAATTCGATCCTGAGTCCGGAACGGATTAAGTTCGAGAACCAAGGTACCACTGTATTTTATTATCTTTTCCATGCTACAACCTGCACCACATCTGCTTGTACATTCCTCTCACGACCAACAGGGGGCAGCGTCACAGCACAGTCGTGTCTCAGTTACTGGATCAAAGAGGCGTTGGAAGAGGTGGGATTCACGGCTGCCTCCACAGAGCAGGATTAGCCGTAATCCCCGCACCGCCTGCCTGACTCCTCCCGCGTCAATGCCAAACGGGGTCTGTCACGGTGTCACTTGCGCGCCGGGCTGCCGGCGGGGCTAATGTGGACACGGCGTCCCCAACGGGGGAGGTTCACACGCCTCAGAGGCGGGAGGCTGCCGTCACGCCGAACACGCGAGGATCACGCATCCGGCCGGCAGCGAGTAGGGAGGCTATCAGGTTTAAAGAAGGAATGCAAACCAGTACCCCCACGAATATAAAGAGCCACGTTCCCCTGTTCTGCTCAAGGCCTGTGGCCTGGGGAGAAGGGGGGGGGGGGGACTATCATGTCAACCAGTTTTTTAAAAGAGGCAAAACTAAATAATGGAAGGAACTATATAAAACAGGAGGTGTCCAGTGATTACATGTAAGGGGGTCTGGGGGAGATTGAGTCTGTGTGTGTGTGTGTGTGTGTGTATGTGGTCAGAAGTTATGAGATCTGACTCAGCACCAAGAGCCCAAACAGCCAGGGAATTCAGTTATAATCGGGGGGGAGGGGCTGGTGAAGACGGAGGACGGCACACAGGGTCACTGACAGTAACCGAGAGCGCCAACGGTGCCGGAGTCCCAGGCCCATCATGGGAGCCGGACAGAGAGGCCTGTGGGAGCCCCCGTCACAGCGTCTTCACAGAGTGGGCCCCGCAACCCGGGAGCGGGATGAACTCCAACAGCACAGGCGGGACGGAGTGACTCACACTGCCCACCCTGCCTGTGGCCCACCTGTATGCACTGGTAGATCTCAGGGGGGGTACTCAGAGCCCCCTCTCACGATACACGCCCACACATTCAACCTCCAGGACCACGACCAGGCCCCACCCCACCCACACACAGACACAGATACACACACAGACAAAGACACACACACACACACGGTCCCGTGTCTTGATTCTTGATACCCTTGGCTGGATCACAAAGACAGCCATATACACAGTACAGTGCACAATACCACCAGAACTGCCCCTAGAACCGCAGCCCTAAAGTATACCTAGAGATGTAAACCATACCGAAGGGGGGGGGGGGGCATGGCATCTGGCAGCGCCTTGGGGAGTCCGAGGCTTCCCTGGTCGCCATTTCCCCAGGACCATCATTAAGATGGGCTCCCAGCAGTGCCCCCCCGCCACCCGATCAATAAAGCGATTAGTCCACTACAGGTTGACAGATGTTCGTCTGTACACTGTGGAGGGGGGGGTAATCCTGGGGGCTTCTAAATATACCCCTGCGCTGACTGTCAGATGAATGACATGTGGCATGACTGAATTAAGTATCTGCAGTTGTTCCCCAGGTCACCTGCAGAAATCTGTCAGGTTATATGTAAACGGTCATCCTGACACAAAGCTTTAAATGAGACTAACTGCCCGAGAGGGGGCAACAAGCTGTGAGTTCAGCGCCCCCCAAAAGCCCCGCAACATCTTGAACCAGAGGCCGGCCTACACAGCAGCCCAACTCATGTACGTCACACTTGGCTTTAACCCTGAGGGCACATGATCCATTCAAACAGGGGAGCTTTCTCTCCACAGATTTTACGAGCTTCACTGCTCCGGGATTTTGGTTTTGGTTCAGCCCAGAAGGAAATATGTGACATCGCGCCTGTCAGACACGGGACTTTGAGCCAGCAGACACCAGAACAGGGATACGCACTGACACCACTACAAAATCTCATTTAACATGTGTAAATCTGGGGAGGCATGGAAAACAAGGCAGAATTTTGTGAGGCCGTAATAAACTAGCAAGGTTTTTTGGCTCAGAAGAGAATGTATAATGTGCGCATGTGTTAAATGATACTTGAAATGCTGCTTTATTTATCATTTGTAAAGGTGGATTGGAGTTCTTCAGCTTTCACAAAGTCTATCGCGCTTCACTATCAAGATATATGAAAACAAACAAACAACCTGGGGTTGGAGAGATGGGCATTAACCCAAATTATGGGCCTTGGTCAAGAGCCCAACAGACATGAGACTATTTTGAAAGGTCCAGGACATGAACCGACACCATTCCAAAAACACAGGCACACTACCTAACCCACCAAGCCACACACCATAACCGTTGCTGTCCTGCGCCTGACGTGTTGCACCTAGAAACAATGATCCAAGGGCAGTATCACCTCTGAAGGCCCATCAGCCAGGCCTTTACTCAGAATGGCCAGCTGTTCCCATGCCCAGTGAGAGAGAGGGGAGCGGGGCTGCGGCCATAAGGGGCTGGGGGGGTTGGGGGGCATACCTGCCGCTTGATGAGCGCCAGGCTCTCTCGGGCTTGGCTCAGGAGCGCGTCCAGTGTCCTAGGGTTGTCCACATGCTGGTTCTCCCGGTAGCCATGCTTCACTCTGCGCAGTGCGTACGTCCTGAAAGGGAGAGCAATGAAAAAGAAGAAAAAAAAAAGAGCCCCTTCCCTCCACGGCGGACAAGGCGGGATGGCAGAATGCTCCTGATGCGCCAAACAGATGGCCGAATTCAGGAGATTTACGCACCGTTCCGATCGGATTGGTCGAATGGAAGCAGCTCAGCCGGGGGAACAGATGGAGAACAAAAGGGGTTTTAAACGCATAAATCTGAACGGTTTGACTTGGTGGGGGCGGCTTTTGAAAGTAGCCTTACGGACACACGCTCTCTTGCCTCCAGCTCACTGCAAGGCACATAAAAATCGGGCAAGGAATTGGCCATCACCACACCGGGAAGACACCCCTGTTAGTACACAGCGCGGTCCGAGTGAGGACCTGCACATCGCTGCCCCCAGGGCCTAGATCAGGACACACACCACACACAGTCATTTTTGGCCCCGCGTCACACAGAGTGAGAGGCGTTAGAAGCACAGATGTCCAGAGCGCCCCCCACAGGCCAGCACAGGCTTTGAAGTGATGCTCACAGCGCCGGCATCCCTTTAATGTCATAATGTCTGTGAGCTGGAGTCTGTGACGTAGGGCCCAGCAGGTGGTGCTGCCGAGTTCCTGGCCCCTGTGACTCACGGCCCCTGAGGGCGGTGACATTTGCAGCCCAGCGTCTTCCAAAGAGACTCCATGGATAATTGATGCTCTTTAAACCCACAGGGCGCAAAAGGACCCCCCCCCTCGTTACCACCACTGGCACAGCCAGATGCTGGCTGCTCTTTCATCTGAGCCGGCAACTCTATGGGACTAACAGAGGCGGGCAGGACCTAGCAGAGCGGCAGCGACCGGAACGGCACTGTGCCATGAAAGGTGACCCTCAGCCAGCTCATACCAGAAAACCACGGCACAAGTACATGACCGACAGTCTGAATCCACCAATCAGAGCATCTGAAACCAGCCAACTTGAATTTCTTGAAAGTCAAACAAACCAGTTTGACCTAGAACTCGATCTGAATATCAGAAGTTGAACAGTGAACGCTGTCCATCTAGAAGGACAAAAGATATTTAAAAGTCTTTTGCCTTTTCTGGCGGTCCATCATCCAGAATAATGCCTGTGTGTTTTCTCTTCAGGTGCTCTTGTATAGCAATGTTGCTATGGTACACCATCAAAACTTTGCACAGTGCAAAACCACAAACCACCCTTTTGTTTTGTAATACAGTGGTACCTCGGTTCTCGAACTCACTAGAATTCAAATTTCTTGAAAGTCGAACAAACCAGTTTGACCTAGACCTCGATCTGAATATCAGAAGTCGAACCATGAATGCTGACTTAATATAAATTGTATGGGCCAGGAAATGAGTCAAACTACAATGCAATTCTTACTTGAATGCCGTCTTCACAGACTAGACTATTAAACAAATAAAGCAGCGCAACATTACAGTAACTAACAATAAATAAACCAGTAACGCATGTGTACTATCAGAGCATTTATGTAATTTATTTAAACTTTATTTTACCAGGTAAATTAACTGAAAACCAGTTCTCACTGCTTTACGTG